>VZSR01000520.1:44081290-44111266 GCA_013398615.1 Brachypodius melanocephalos | reverse complement strand
AAAGCTAAATCCTAAGGAATCACCATCATGTCTCTGCTTCCTTCTGCATACAGCCATTCTGCCAGCTCTGTGTGGGGAAGGAAAAATGCTGGCTATGCCTTTGACATTTGCTCTTCCCTGGTCTCTCATCCAGCCCTGGCAGGAGTTGGGGTACCCTGTGGTGGTACCCTGGACTCAGCATTTCTCCCACACACCAGTGACATGCTGGCACCTGCACCAGGGCACACAGAGTCAGTGCCACCAGTGTCCCTGCTGTGTCACCAGTGTCCCTGCTCTGTGTAGATATCACCCCTGCTGACATCCTGGCTGTGCATGGGGCACAGAGGGATGCCCCCATCGAAGCTGAGGTGGAAACAAAGGTGAGAGGTCAAATGATGACCTGGAGAGGTGAAACTGGGCCAGCAAAGGGTGTGTCTGTATCTGGTGGCTGCTTTTGTTTGCATCAACCTTTGGTCATGATGTATCTGTGAGTGGTTTGCTTCTGGTAGGTTGCAGCTGTAATCCCTGCCCACATTAAGATGGAGAATGATGGAAGCTTAAAAAAAATTTCCCAGATTGGTGACTTTGAACTGGGGTTAGTCTGCTCCTCTCAGAATAGCAGTGCCACATTTGAGGAAGACATGAGAAACCACGATTTCTGCAGCCCTGCTGGCACCCACAGGGTTGGCTTTCCAGGACCAGCCCTGAAATAGAGTTTCTTTTTCTGGCAGCAGTTGGTGGCTTCAGTGCTTGGAAACCTCAGCAAAGGCAGCTGATACAAGACATGTGTGAGGACACAGAAAACCCAGCCCAGGGCCCTTCATCTTAAAGACAGTGGAGAAATGGGATATGCTGGGAGCCTCAGAGAGAAACTAGGGAGTTTGGAAAAACTCACCCTCCTTGGTGAAAAATGGGGGTGAAATACATGTTTTGCTAAGGACTGATGTTTGTAGGTGACCAGGCTCAGCTGAGAGGGCTGGTGGGGGCTGCAGCGTGGGCTGGGGTTCGCTCTGGGTTGCAGAAGCCCCCCAGCAGCTCCTCCAGGCACAGAGGGGGATCTGCAGAGCCAGGCATTGTCTGCAAGTTGCTCAGAGGTTTGGGAGCTCAGGTGGGCTCTGCTGCCAGGGTCTCAGTCAGTACCAGGACAGAGTTTTCCTGGCTTGGTTATCCTAACACTGCTTCACACCCCATGCATTTTCTGAAAACCACTTAAAATTCTCCCTGCCCAATCAACCAGCCTCAATCCTCCCACCAACTCACCCCAGTCCTCACCAGTAACCCCAGTGCTGAGGGATGCTGGTGATGGCTCTGGTTCTGCTGGGAACACTGCTGTTCCTACAGCATCATCCTGTCCTTGTGGGAGTGTCCTCAGCCTCAGGTGGGTTTTCTCAGGCTCATTCCCATTTCAGGGCTAGCCAGCACAGGGTTTGTTCCATTCCTGCAGGCAGACTTGCCTATGAGTCCGTGTGAGCTCAGCTCACCCCACGATGAAGCTGCTGGCACTGAGCTCGGGGAGAGACCACCAGACCAAAGGTCCTGGTGCCAGCACTTGGTCAGCTTGGCCTAAATGAGGCTGCCAGTAAATTGAGTGGGAAAAACTCAGGTTTTCTGTGTGCTTGGTGTACAACAGCTCCCTGCAAATGCAAGGGCTTAGCACTGCACTTGCTGCTCCTGCTGGGACACCACTGCTCAGCATGAGCATGTGTGAGCCCTGCCGGGCTCCCGGCTGTGTTATGTTTTATCGTTCTGATTATCCTGTCCTTCCTCCAGCTGCATTTTAATTCTTTAGGATGACTTCATCCCTTGGAAAAGCACCAAGTGCTGTTTTGTCAAGACTTGTTTTTTTTTTTTTTTCACATCCTAATTTTGACCACTTGGAAAAGTCACATTTTTAATGTCAGGAAAATAAGTTTTGAATTTCAGTGAAAGAGTGATATCATTTTTCACGAGAGGGTGAAAGCATTCCCACTTCTCAATCAGCTCAGTGGAGGCTAAAGCTGAGCTGTCTGCCATCTGTCTCCTCACCAGTCTCTCTCTTCCACCACCATCACTTTTTAACAGGTTGGCCAATTTCAATCACATTTGAGAGCAGGGTAACTGTCTCAAAGACAGTTCTGCTTCTACAAGTTTTGTCAGCTGGCAGAGAATCATTTCCAGAGAAGCAGAAAGGAGTGGGTTTGATGGCCAAGGGTTGGTCAGCTGGTCCATTGTGACAGCTCCAGCATCTGCTGCCTCTGGCTGAGCTGGAGGTGTCCAAGGGGACATGGTGGGATTTGGCTGGGGATGTGGGGAGAGTGTAGGGGGTAAAGAACACAGGTGTGTAGGGGGTAAAGAACACAGGTATGTAGGAAAATGAGCTTCATTTTTTCTGCTCTTCCCCAGCTTGTTTCAGAAGGTTTTAAAAAAGTTTTTCTCAAATCTAAAAAAGTAAAAAAAAAAAAAAAAAAAATTAAATAACAACGGATTTCCTTGTGCAATGAATTGGAAGATAGAGAAGAAAAATAGAATTCTACTACAGAAAGAACAGAAAGAGAAGGAGCTGGTGTGCATTTTAGATGGAGACAGGATTAGCCTCCCAAGGCATCTGGTTCCTCTGAGGCTGGCCAACCACTGGGAGGCATGAACAGGGTCCAGAAGCTGGAGCTGCTCATCTTCATTTGCTGTGACAAGCCAATGACTGGGAAAGCTTTTGAGGGTCTGTGTCTGCTGGAGGCAGCTCAGTGGGCCAGGCCGAGGATGAAACCCAGCCCAGGATGCAGCTCCTCACATCTGAAACTTCTCAGGTACAAATGCAGAACATTTTGGGTGCATTTTATCTTTTGAAAATACCTTCTGCATGCTGTGTTTAGAAATGCAGCACCTGTGTAGGTACATGCAGCCTGGCAGGGCTGGTGCTTTTATACACACATCTTTTGAATGTTTCGTGCTTGAATTCAAAAGGGTACATTAATTCAATTCATTTTTCTTTAACACTTGACTTGAGGAGACATAACTGCTTTGAAATGAAGGGACTGATTTTTTTTTCCTAATTCTGTGAGACAGTTCAAGTAAATGCTAATATTCTGGGGTTTTATATTTCCAATTGCTCTAAATTCTTTAAAAACACATATTTGTTATAACACTGGATATGCCAGGCAATCCTACTTTTGAAAGACTAAAATAAAAGAAAAAAAGCTGCTCTTCTGTTGTCTGCCTGTCTAGGTTTTGTCTTGTGCAGCACACATTTAAAATCTTATCTTCTCAAATAACATCCCTGTCAATAGACACTTTGGTCCCAGTTCATGGGTCTGTTTAATTTCCTCTGCACTAAAACACCCTGAGAGTCAGCTGGGCAGTGATTCCTGAGCAGGCATCACTGATGGAGGGGAAAACTCCTCTCCAGACATGCAGGAGAGGTGACTTCTCATGCTTCCAATGCAGGAGGAAGGAGATGGGATGGGGTGAGATGGAGCACCTTCTCTTCCTGATGGAGCCAACAGAACAGTGCTGGTTTCCACTGGCAGGGGATCTGCTTCCCTGCACTCTCTGCCCCCTTGCAAAGTGGGAAAAGCAAAGCAGCTACACTTGGATTGTGGAAGAATTTCCTCAGAGCTGATCAGGGGATGGAAACACTTCTTGGATCCAGCTGAGGAAACACAGCAGACCTTTTGGCTGTAAATTATTGCCTGCTGGTAAGTCCTGCTTGTGTGCTGATAGGAGAAGGGAAGATGTGTCTTTGCAGTAGGAATTGTGTTGAATGTTAAAAAAAAATACAGTAAATTTCACTAAGATTGGAGTGAGTGATGCTGTTTTTCATTCAGCTCTTAGGCATGGAGTAGGTTCTTCCGTGTCTTCCTTTTCTATCTCTGCTTACAGGAGTGATATTACTGAATTAATTACGACATCTTTGTGAAGAGCTGAAGAATCGCTCAAGTCCTCAATTCAGCAGCAGAAAAGTGTCAGATTCATCTCACAGTAAATTTAAAATTACACCAACCTGAACTAATGCTACTGGCAGCATAATAATAAGGTAGGTAATCAAAATCAATTAAATTCTAATGCCTTCCTATTGTCCTAGAAAATTCAAATTTGAAATTGGAGTTTCATTTGACTTCTCAGTAAAAGAAGCAGAGCTTCAGAGATAATTTGAAGTAAATATGTGGCTGTGAGTGATCTTTCCTCAAGCTGCAAGACCAGGGGAGCCATGTGTGTACATGTTTGTGCACACTGAGTACCAAAAGCAGCCAGGTGATCCAAGTCAAGGGAATAACTGATCTGAGGCTGTTGCATTGACATGTGCTAGCTGGGCTTCAGGCTTGCTAAGACTCAGTTTGTTAAAATTCGGGTGAGATATTGATCCAAGTGAATGCCAAATGCAGTGTGCCTCCATTCCCACTATCTAAGAGGGAGGAGGACAAAGCCTGGTCCAAAATCTTCTGCAGAACCTTCATGAAGCAACCAGAGGGAGGAGAACTCCCTGTGTCCTTCCAGCAGTGACATCACCAGATAGAACATGCACTGGACATCTTACAAATCACAGGGGAACAGGAAATTTCCCAGAAGCTTCAAATGCTGTCAAAATGAATATTCTCCCATTGCACCTTGCCTTGTTTTTGGCACTGTCTGAGCCTTTGAGTCACCTTCAGTAGCAGGATGGGAGGTGGCAGTAGTCATTTTGGAAGTCTTCAAGGTAAGGATGGGGCTTTGAGGAACATGGTGTAGTGGAAATTGTCCCTGCCCATGGCAGGGGGTGGAACAAGGTGATCTTTAGGATCCCTTCCAACCCAAGCCATTCTGGGTTGGAGGAATGGGCTGGACTGAGTGGTTGCCTGGAGAGAGAGGCTGTGGCATGGACATGACTCTGTCAGGAGCAGCAAGTGTCATCCATGATATTTGTAAGGAAATGGACACAGCTGGCAGGTGCAGAGGAAAATTTATTGTCTAGAGATGTTTCTCCTTGGAGAAAAGTCCTGATCAAAGCCCAGACTTGGTGCTGGGGCTGATCTAAGCCACTGTTGTACCAGTGACTCCAGTGCAGCCATTGGCACTAATCTGGCTGTCCAGAAAAGCTCATCTTGTGCAACTCCTTTTCACTCTGGGAAAGACCCACTTCTCCCAGGGAAAGTCCCTACACATAGCTAGTGTGCTTTTTCTAAAAAATACATTTTTAAAAACCTTTCTATCTGCCAGTATTTAGATACAGAGTTAGGCCTCCAGGGAAAGGAATTTCCCCTCTTTCTGGACACTGTACTATACAGGTGAGATTTTACTGACTCCTTTTAATTTTTTCTGGGTGGACCCTCAGTTGTGAGGGTAGGTTGAGCCTGGTATTCCACCTATTGCCCCAAGGAGGGTGCTCAGCAGTAAAATCCCACTGTCTGGCTGAGAGGCAGGATTGTCCTACTCCACAGTGATCCGCTCTTTTATTTGGGAGGAGGTCTGGATTGTTTTGCTGTGCAGCTTTCTTTTCCTACAGCAACCCAATTCCTGGCCATGGGATCATGGATGTAAGCACCAGAGTAGGACCCAGAGTACCATGGTGGAATATCCTGAAAGCTCAGGAGAAAAAGTGGGCCAGGATCTGCTGGTGGGCATGGAGGGGAAAGGGAGAATCACAAATCAGGAGGGAAGAGGAACAGGACCCAGTGAGAGAGCAGAAGAGCTGGGCTCTCTGCCAGCAGGACCGAAGTGGACTCCCCTCCCTCCAGCCCTTCCAGGCACTGGATTGTGTCTCTCCCAGTCTCGCCCTGCAGCGAGCAGGGCTCTTACCCTCTCTCAGTGCCGCACCGGGCACCTCCGCTGCTGCCGCCCCGCTCCGCACATCCCTCGGCCCGCCTTGACGGGAGGTTTTATGGTCCCCCTTGCCCGCCCCCTCCCCGGGCTGCTCCCCGCTCCCGGTTCTGGCGTTTCACGTCCCCATTCTCTCCCAGGCAGCTCCTCACCGCCTGTTGAGCTCTGAGCCGCAGCACCTGCTCCATCCTCAGCCCAGCGCGGCACGGCCCGGCGCGGAGCATCCCGGCAGCGGGACCTGCTCCTCCCTCCTCCCTTCTTCCTCCTCCCTCCCTCCCACCCTCCCCGCGGCCTCGAGTCGCGCCAGTGATGGAGAGAGCGTCACCGTCTCCTAGCAGCGCTCCTAGCAACGCTCCTAGCAACCGGGCAACATCTGCTCCCGCTGGACCAATCCGCGCGGGGAACATCTGGGCACCCACCTCCGCGGGCTGCGGCCGGGAGGTGATGCGCTCCTCAGTGGCTGCAGGGACCCGCAGGAGCTGCCACCACCGCCACCGCCACCAGCAGCAGCACCGCCACCACCTCCTCCAGGAGCAGCGAGGGAAGGACGGAGCAGCCCTCCCTCTGCAGCCGGGGCTCGCTGGGTGAGTGGCCGGGGACAGCGAGTTATGGGTTGCCCGTGTCGGCGAGGCGGTGTGGGGCTTTGCTGGTGGGATCTGCCTCAAAAGGTTTAGCAGGTGGCTGCTGGCGTGGAGGAAGTTTTGTGTTTGTTTGGGAGCTCTCGTGGCTTTGCTGCAGCGTGGGAGAGGGAAGGGCTGAGAGGGAGGCTCGGCGTGTCCCGCAGTGCCACGGGCAGAGGTGCTGCTGCTCTGCCGGACTCTATGAGAGGTCATTTCCATCGGAGTCCTCTTTTTACGGTCAGAGCTGAACTCTGAAAAGTAACCACAGCTCCTCTTTCCATCGCCAGTCAATGCTGTCATCCTCTGGGGTGACACAAGTGTCTAAATATAGTTGTCTTGTAGCTGCGAGACAGGAGTACGAGTGCACACAAGCTCTCTTTTCCCTTCTCTTTTGCAGGATTTAGACAGGTCTAATTTCGATCATGTACTCAGAAAGTCTGGGTGTCTCTGGCACACACATGTAAAAGTGCAGAGTTTAGCTATACACATGTATCTGTGATCGTTTTTGCCCTGAGAGTGGGAGATATTCTTACTACAGCGTGCCAAATGCTTCACCCTGAAGGCAAGACATCAGCCTGGAAAACTGACTGTGTGTCAGGCAAACTCTGAAACGTGCACTCTGCTAAAGAGGAATGGGAATCTGACTTTTCCCCAGACCTGTACTGCTCTGCAGGCAATGCGAGTGTGTATGATAGAAAATTAATGCTGCTACTCAAAATAATGGCATGGTTTTAATAGCAGCCCTTTAGCTTTCCTCTGAGGTTGACAAGAATTAATGGAGAAAATAATGTGCCATTTTAAGAGGTGGTTGGGGCAGAATTAATGTTCTAGCTCCAGAAACATCCAGATATGTAGAGGAGCAAGCTGTATTTTTGCAGCATTTGCTCTGAGAGGATTATAGCTACACCACTGAGAGATTGAAATTTTTTTTTTCATAGTGTTCTATCTACTTTCCTGATGTGTGAAAGGGACTCCAGGAAGCAAGGTCAAAGTTAGAGAATTGGGTGTAAGATCAGAACTCTTATTTATCCCTGTTACTAAGCCCTCTGGGGATGCTGAAATAGCACTTTCTCCTCTCGTGGTCCAGCTGCTCGCCGTGTTTGTCCTGATTTTGCCACCTGAGCCATGTGTGTTTCTCCTTGATCCACCACGGCAGGTGACCGTTCAGCAGTGCCGTGCTGCCAGAAATGCTCGCTGAGCCCGTGCGAGGGAGAAATCTTACCAGAACTGCTGAGCTTACCCCAGAAAGACCCTTTGCAGGCTGACTCCACATCCTCAGGTAACTAACAAGTTGGCAAACTTCAGCTAGTTGGGCTGAGTGAGGGAATTTACTGGGGTTGATGTCGAAAGGGGGTGAACCTGGAATTGCTATTTTGTTCTATTGGGGAAAGCAGTGGGACCGTAAGGAGGGAGACAGGAATAGTCACTCAGCCATTCAGTCTCATGCCTCCGTGCCCTCACGAGAGCTATTAAGATGCTTGTGCCTTGTACACATGTGTGCCCAGGGAGAATCTGCAATTAGGGAGATCTGCAGGGCAATCAGCAAGCTAAAAGGCGGTTTTAAAGTGCAAAGCCAGCAGACGGGAGTGCGGCTGGGGGTCCCGGGAGTCAATGAGAGGGGGCTTGCTCTGGCTCGATATGCTGGAAGGGCTGCCATCGATGGGCAGCTGTGAGAAATCCTGGGGCTGGCATGTGCTTTTCATCCACATGTTCGTCTGCCTGTGGTCTGGTAGCTTCGCATTATCAGCTGGGAATCCCACAGTGGGACCAGCTGCCTCTGCTGCCCTAGGAGAGGAGAAAAGCAGCAGCAGAGCATGTGAGACCAGGGGCACGTTTCAGCTGAGCACCCCCTAATTGCGAGAGCTCTGAAGGTTAGAGACGGGGGAGTTAAATCACCGCGGTTTGACAGCAGTCGCAAGGACATGATGATACGTCCTGCCATGTCCAAGTCACGTCTCCCGCTGATAATAAAGGCCGGTTTCTGTGTGCTCAGAAGCCTCAGGTTTTGTATTTGAGCACAAGGAGATGCTCGGCGAAGGTCTCCGTCTCGGGCAGCCGCAGCTCGCGCATCGATCACCCTCCTCTAGGCTGCGATGGGAACCCTGCAGGGCAGCGGCACATTTGAGTCACCCCCGTCCGTGCGCAACTCGGCGGGGCTGGCTCGGCCAGCGGCTCCCTGCTCACCTCTGCAGATGTCTGCATCAACACCAGATAGTATCGACTCGGACCAGCCCTTTCCCCGCAGCCCCGAGCAGACAGGGAGGAATTGTCCTCCCGAGGAAAGGCAGGGGTGCTGCGGGAGCAGGAGCAGGAAGGTGCGGGGATGCTCCCAAGGGCTCACAAGCTCTGGGACGCGGCTGCTGTGCACAGCCGGGGCTTGCAGATCCCTCTCTGTTGTCTGAGATGCAAAAGCACAAGCTCGGGTGTTTTTTTCTCCTGGATGCTCAATCATTTTTTAAACCCCGTGTTAGCTCCTATCTCGGCTAGGCTGCGGCCCCGTGGAGATCGCCCGGCATTAATTCATGCCGAGGAGGGGCTGCTGTCACTGGGGCGATGCAGGAGCGCAGGTGAAGTGACTTTGCTGCAATTTGTAGTTCAAATGGGAAGTTGCCATGATATAAATCTATTTCCAATCCAATTTAGATAAGACAGCCCTCTGTCCAAACACGCCTAATAACTCTGCGAGTACCAACGCCACAGAGCACCATAATTATTCCTGGAGAAATAAACAGGAAAGGACACATTTTGCACTGTTTGAAAGTACAATTAAAGCCCTTGCGAGGCTCAGTCTGAGAGCTCCAAGCCCGAGACAGAGGCGTTTATTCTCCCTTTGCCGCGCGTGGGATTTATATCCCAAACTTCCATTAGCGCTAATGGCAGCTCCAGCCGCCGTGCCCCGATGATGTGCCGCGCATTCCGAGCAGGCGGGGTGTGAACACGGGGCAGCGGGAGCTGCCGAGCTCACCCCGGGGCTGCCGAGCTCCCCCCGGTGCAGATTGCACCGATCGGGTCCCTGGGGAGCGGCAGAGCGCTGGCGGCTGAGCGCTGCCGGGATGCTGAATGCGCTTTCCCGACGCTCATCCAGCCTGGAAGGACAAACCTCAGGCTCAGGACTCAGCCCAGGGCTGGCTGGTCCCCGTGGGGAGATTTGGCCCCGTGCCCTGACTTGTGGTGTAGAGCTGGAGAAAACGTAATGTGATTAAGATGTATCTGTCTCCGAGCTTGAGTGAGGCAGAGGCAGTGACTCATACCACCTTGCCGGAGCTGTCAAAACACTTGGCTCGCGAGAATAGCCTTCTACACAAAAAGCACTGATTCAATATGTTTATATTTAAACAAAACGCCGAGGGTCTGATTCACTGCGGCATTACTACAGCCCTGGATGGCTGTAACCCCAGCCAAGCAGCTCCCAGGCACGCACGGAGCCATCGAGTTCTGACTTCCAATAAGTGTCAGAGAAAGGCTCGGTCCTTGCGAGCTTCCTGCAGGGACAGGGGTCTCTCCAGGGCTTTAGCATCGGTGCTGTTGTTGAGGGCACAGTGCAAGGTCACAGCTCCTGCTCTTGCTCACCTGAACCTGCAGACAGGTGTGTGGGCACCAGCAGCAGCCACAAGAGATGATGGTGATGAAATGAGTGATGGTGGGATGGCAGCTGCAATGATCACAAGAGCAGACCCTGAGCTTCTCATGAGCAGCTCTGGGATGGGACTTGTGTGCCTTCAGCTCTCTTTCTCACCCTGCAGGTGTGCAGGCAGCACCCCTTCCCTCCCAGGGAGCTGAGCCACCTGTGACAGCCCGTGGGAGCTGCTGAGCTGGGGGAGTGGGTGCTCCAAGTTCTGCAGATTTGGAGCTGCTGGGATCTGCTGACAGATGGTGTGGTGTTGAGCAGCTTGGGGCTACTTTGCACCTCTAGTGGAGTCTTTAATTTAAAACTGGGAGCACATTCCAAGCCAAACTTACAGCCTGGAGATGCTCTTGGTGTTTGCTTGGTCGTTGTTTCCCTTCCTTGCCCCTAAATTGAGTTATGGGCGTTGGGCTGAGGGTGTTGTGACAACTTTGCTGCTTTAGATGATGTGAGGTCTTTAGGAATTTAAATTCAGCCAACCAAGGGTATGTCCCAGGCTGGTGCTGAACATAATCCAGGAAAGGGGATGCTGGTTGGGTGCTCAATGAACCCACTGCCAGGATGGTCTTGTGTGTCCCTCAGCAAAATGCAATTTTTCTGTCTGCTCCTGCCAGCCAGCACCAGCCCCCAGCCCGTGGTATGTGCAGAACCACAGCCCTCCTTCCCTCTCAGCCACGGGCTGCCAGTGCTCCTTCCCTCCCCTGGCTCCCTGATGTCTCCAGCACCAGCTGTGCTCAGAGGATGCTGAATTTCACAGTCACCCTACACCTCTGGGGCAGGGAGTGCAATTCCCGTGGCCTGGAGCAGCAAGGGAGAGTCTGCACGGAGCTGGCAGAGCTGCAGAACTGAGCTGAGATGCTCTGCATGCTGTGGTTGTTCGTGCTGCTCCTGTGCTCAGGATGATTTTCTGCTTCCACTGCACACAGGCAGGGATAGGGCTGTGCTTCCAGCCTGTTCCCTGAGAAACACTAGGGAGCATGTTTTAGCATTTAGACATTTGATTTGAGAGAAGGGATCTACCTGTGTGCTGGGTTTGGCTTGTTTCCCAGCCCTGACAGCCTGGGTGGCTCTGGGAATGTCACTTCATCTGTCTGTACCTTTGTGTTCCTCAGAGCAGTGTGAGGAAAACTGCAATGTTCTCCCATCCCGTGGCACTGGGAGACAAATGCATTTGTTGTTGTGCTCAGATAACACAACACAGTGGGGTTTCCACCTAGGAGAACGTGATATCAGAGTAATTAAATATCCAGGCTGCCCAGGCTCTGGTGTAACTCAAATACTGGAGTAACCCCTGCAAGCAGGGAAGGTTGTTGCACATAAATTTAAACCAGTGTTTGCAGCTACTCAATGCCAGTGAGGTGGTGATACCACAGCCCTGCCCTTGCCCTTGAGAGCTGAGCTGGATGCTGAGAGCATCTCTGGTGTGTGATGATCCAGGGTGACTAGAACCCTGTAGAAGTCCTTAACAACCTTGGCAGAGTTGTCCCTCTGTAAGAGCAGTAGTCCCTCTCCTGGAGAAATGCTGCTCTGAAGGGCAATCTGTGTCCTGAAGGGTCCCAGAGCAGGGTTGAGGGGTCTTGACTCCACATGGGGTGTTATTCCACCTGTCAGTTTTCTGCACAGATCTGCAGAAATCCTTCATGAGAAAACTCCATCCTCACAGACCTGAAATTTAGTGAGAAAATGCAAGAATCCTCTCATTGAAGGGATTTCTTCTTCAGCCCTTTCTTGTGGGTTTTTTGCTGTAGGAGAAGGAAGGGAGAACACATTGCTCCTTCCTGCCAGTGAAGGGGAGATGCTGTCAGTCCCTGGAAGGGTTGTGTGGGTTTCTCATCACTCCCACCAGCAGCTGGGAGTCAAGGAGCCCCTCACACCCCATGGAAGGATCCTTCAAGCAACAGGAGGTCTGTGTTCTGGCTGTGAAATATATTCTGGCTTTTCTATTGTGTCAGGGAAGCTGACCAGAACCAAATCCTTTATCTCCTCAGAAAATTTAAGTTTCAAATGCTCCCATAAGGAGATCCCAATTTGGGAAAGAAAGTATTTCCCATAGGACCTGACTTTGAGTTATTCTGTGAAGTGTCTCTGGATGCTTTCTTTCCCTGGATTGCCTTTAGACATCAGTATAATAACGGGGTTTGGTTGATTTTTTTCTTTGTTTGTTTAGTTGGTTGGTTGGTTTTTTAAGTATATTTAAAACCAAATAACAGAAAAATCTTATAAAAAGGAGGGTTTGGGAGGAGACTGTGCCTCCCAGAAATGCATGACCCCTCGTGTTTTCTGGTGAATAGCCAAGCAAAGCCCAGTCCTGGCTCTCACAGCGACCCAGTGCTCACCAGGCTGAGTACCACTGGAATTATGGACTTCATTAAGATGCTTAATTAGCACCATATCACCTTTCCAGGCAGATGAGCAAGCTCAGAGCAGGCAGCCAGATCTGGCTGCAGGTGCCCTGAGTGCCCTGATCCTCTGCAGGGCTCAGCTCTGGAGGAACAGATCTCCCCTGGGCTCTTGTCACAGGACGAAAGGCCAATAATTCCTTTTCTTATCCCAAATGTTGAGCCCCCTTCCTCTGTGCCCTGAAAAACTGAAGCCACCCGGAGAACAAACCAACTCCATCAGCCTCCCACCGAACTGGGGCTCTCCAGCTCTTCTGAGACAACACCACCATCTAGTGAATACACCCTGCATTGGTTTTCCAGGGAAGCCAGGGAGATCCGAGCATGAGTGTGGAAATCGGAACGCAATCCTCGGCTCACACAGCCCACATCAGGGCACAGGGTCCCCTGTCCTGAACTCAGGTGGCCCCATCCTGGTCCCTGCTGGAGTGCATGGTGACATTCCCTTCTAGGGCACCTCCTGCCTGGTCTGTGGGGCTGTGGCTGACCCCAACACCCCGCTCAGCTGTAGGACCAGGAGACCCTGCCCGTGCCCAGGGCTGTGGTGGTCACTCCAGAGAGGGGAGAGGGGCTTGCTGTTCTGGCAAGCCTCAGGGTGGCTCTTCAGAGACAGCTTCACATTTGCCAGCCTCTCAGCTCTTTTTCCAGAGGGTTGAGGGCTGCAGGCTGAGGCTGAGTGTTGTCCTGGTTGCACTCCCCCTCTGGATCCTCCCTTCCCCTGCACACCCCAGACTGTGATACTGCAGCCACCCTGGCAGCAAGCACTACTGACTTTCCTTTCCCTCTTCTTTTATGCAGAGCTGATCTGATCGGGGCCTACCAAAGACATTAACGACGTCGAAAGTAGCTTACTTTAAGAGAAAATATGCAGAAGAAGAACATTTACATCAAGATTACCATGAGTATTGTCCAAAAGTGAGTACCTCTCTCTCTCTGCAGACCCCGCCCTCCCCCTAGTTTCATTCCTTGATGCTAAAGCCCCATCCATTTAATTCCCCAGCACCTGATACTACCAGAGGACCGGACTTGTATCCTAAAACTATCCCTCCAGAAACTCCGCTTCCTGGACGACCCCGAAGCCTATCTCCGTAGGTCTGTATTAATTAACAATCTGTTGAGGAAGATCCACCTAGAGACAGAGAGGGAGAGCTATGAATACTTTAAGGAGGCTCCGTGCTATAGGACTGCCTACTCTGACGCACGAAAACGGCTGAAGTTCATGGTGCAGGAGTGCTGTTCCCAGTCGCTCTATTATGAAGAGCTGCACTCGTATCGCATCGTGCCTTACTCTGCAGAGAACGCCGTCTACGGGATGGGCTACACGGGCAGCCACCTGGAGCAAAATTCTCAGTTGCTTATCTATAAAATGAATTAAAGTAGCTGTTAGACCCACTGATGTTCGTTTCTGAGTGCTTGAACTGCTTTGTTGAGGTGTTGAGGTGAGGCGCTGATTGCAGATGGGGAGCTGAGTGGAAGGTGCTTTGGATGATGCTCTGCAGCCCCCGCTGTTAACCCTCGGTGTGGAGCACCTTGTGTAACACACAGAGAGGTGTCGTACGGAGGTCCTAAACCTGCAGAGACTGCGTGCAAGGCGGTTTGTAGAAACAAAGCTGCACGTAAAGTTGCCTGTGTGTAGATACGGATGCTCCAAATCACTTTTGCAGTTAAATCCCGCCAGCCCCGGTGCAAGGGGAGCCCCCGAAGCAGTGGAGTAGTCTAACAGTGAGGAGTAAAACACGAGTTGTCTGCTGTGAAAGTGTAGACAGGAAGTTTCTTTGGGAATTGCTTTGACCGTGAAGGAGTCAGTGCCAAAGGAATCAGTCTTTAGCTTAGGATTTTCAGAGACTGAACTCGCTTGCTACTTACAGACACTCTATACTGAGATTTGCAAGAGTTTGTGGGTTGGTTTTTTTTTTTTTTTTTAAATAATTGCATTCACCTTTTACTTATATTATCTCTTAGCTGGTATCTACTTTGCTATTTTAATATGAACCAGAATGACTCACAGGAAAGATTGTTTCTTCAGCCCATCATTGGTGTTCCCTTAACTTCATTTGCCTCTTTCCCCAGCTGTTTCCCTGATACTTCTTTGCATGCTAATTTGCTGTTTGGCCCGAGGTTCCCACTGGTGCTAGGGAATAGACAGCAATTTCTTTTTATGTGGACTATAAAAGGGAGGAAAACAATGATAACTCTCATAGATAGAGGATGAATGTATCTGACAGATGCTGGTGAGACCTCAGAGGCTCTCCTGATGAAACTGCTCAGCATTAGTAATAATGTTTCAGGTTAAGTGAAATGTCTAATTTCAGTCTGGGAATTAACTTTAAAATATGTAAATATATATATTTCACAAGCTATGGCAATGTGGGGTGTTCAGCAAACAGAATGACTACAAGAGGAAAGCTTCATAGCTGCCAAAGCTACGTCATGAAAATACCAAAGAGTAACATTAGGGGAAAGATGATGCTCCAGCAATGGGGTCAGAAGCAAAGATTGCACTATAATCCGGGGGAATGTGATTAACGAGCCTGTAAATTAGCTGTTAGTGACACACTGCAGCTCCCCAGGGGGACCTGCATCCCAGAACTGCTGAACAAACACACGAGATGGTTCAAAGCCTGTCAAAGTCCTACAGGTCTGTTGGCTTGCAGCGAAGAAAACGGCTTTGCCTCGCTGGCTATCACCACTTAAAAGCTTTAAAGCAAAGTAAATAATAGCGCACATTCAGCTGGAGGCCAAGATATATATATTTATCTATCTATCTATATATATATAAGAACCTAATTTTTTATTTATTTTGAAAGGCTTTGCTCTTGTAGATGTGGTTGATGCTGTTTCTGAAGCATTTTATAGTGTGAACAAATACTGTGGCTTGCCAGGAACGTGCTTTTTTGTGTCAGATTCCTCCTGTCACCCTGCTCAGAGCATCCTGGTCGTGTGTGTCACACATCGTCACAGCTCCCAGGCACGTGTTAGTGCTGGAGAAAAGGCAGGAAGGCAAAAGAAAAAAGGTGTGAAGAGCAAAGTTAACTCTGGTATCAGTAGTTAGAAGTCAGTACAGGTTTAGGAGACAGAAGGAAGCAGTAAAATGCAATTTTTTTTTTTTTTTTTTAATGTCAGCAGTGTAATTCAAAACAAGGATAACCTGCAAACTGGAGAATATAAACATCTCAGATACTGTGGGAAGGCTGAAAAAACAGGGCAGTGCTGTTTGGGAGGTGCTGTTAGTCATGATGAATGTTCAGGTTTCTGTTTTTGCTTTGAGACAAGCCATATTTACTTATCTCTTAGCAAAGGGTGTCTTTCAATCCTCAGCCAGTGCAGTTCAGCCTCAGAGCTTCCTGGCTGTGTGTGGTTTGATTCCTGCTGCCCCTGGGCTTGCACCAGCCCAAAATCATGCAGCTGATCCAGTTGCACGATTTGAGAAATGGTTTCAATGTGGTTTGAGAAATCTCCAGTCTGAGAAATCTCCAGTGGAAAGGGGCCATGCCCTCTTCAACAGGGGCTGGGAGAGCCCAGGCTGCTGACCAGGTGTGCAAGACAGCCCCAGTATCACCAGTAAGAGCTGGCAGAGAAGCCCATTTGCTGTTGTGAGAGGTGCCATTATCCCCCAGGAGAGGGGCTCTGGCCTCTGCAGCACTGGGAACGCCTCGTGCCACCCCAGGGCTAGGGGAATGCTAAAGGAAAATTGCTCCTGTCTTCTCATTTTTTCAAACCATGTAATTTTCCACTCTGAAGTGGTCTGATTTATGCATTTTTTTTTTCTCTTCATGCCCATTTTCACCTGATTTCATAATGACAGGCATGTACAGGAAATGCTTAAATGCTTCTTTTCTCTTGCTGACTGACTTTTTACATTCACAGGATGGTTCTGGCTTGAATAAACACAATTTTTAACTTAAAATTAGAAACATTTCAATGAAATGTAAAAAGCTCAGTAGGATCAAAGCCTTTAACCTCAGCTGAACAAAAAAATCCATTGGCCCAGTCAGATTCACCTTTGAAGAGGTTCTTTGCCTGCTGAAAGAGGCAGATGCTTTCTTGCCTATTGAAAGCTTCTCTGTGAGGTCATTGTGATAACTGAACAGATATAACAGACGAAAATCTGCATCAGGTCACAAAGCTCCTTGGGCTACCTAGGAAAGAGGATGATAATTTATTTATGTTTTTCTCACGTGCTGTTTTCTTGAACAAAACCCATTGTCTCTTTTTTAAATTTTTACTTGCTCCAGGAGCCGTCAAAATGGATTATTTCTTTCTAGAGAACAAATTGGGTTTTTTGATGGTTGACTTTTTGTTATGGAATCGAATCAAAGTTCCACTGTTTTATATGCTTTAAGTCTGCTTCAGTTTTTACTGCCTTTTGCTTTGCTCAGTGATGAGTGCTGATGCAAATGGGTCAGAAAAATTTGACTTCAGTGCTTAAAAATAGTTTATGGGGTGATAAAGAGGTACAAATGTGCAATAAGATTGCAAGTGACTCCTGAAATATTTAATTTGACACATTTTGAATTACATACTTTTATTGATTTTAACATTTAGTTGCCAAGTTACTGGGTACCAGCATTTTAATACAGCTACATACAGTGATTTTTCTCTTTGGGGTTTGTAGCTACAGTTCAGCTCTTTTGATGTGAGAATCTGTCTGTAGGTGGTCAGCTTTCAGTGAGATAGATTGAGATATATATATATGTTCTATTATGACTGCATTAGGAACTCCCACGTGTGGGCTATGTTTGCACTGGATGTAAAGAAAGTCCTTGCTTCCCTTTGACTCAGTTGCCTTGGAGATAGAATATTCATCAGAGAGAATATAGACGAGCTGGGTAACAAGGACAGACTCGGTGAGGAGAGCTGATCATTTTGAAAATGACTGGCTTAGGACAATTCATTTTCACCTGGGAATAGCAGCACACTTGGCTGTAATTAGTGTTTCTATGAGTTGAGTTTTCTTTGTGCTGCTTTTCTGGCTGGACGTGCTGGTGAAGGGGGCACAGGGGTGTCCCCGTGGGGGCCACAGTGTGGGTGTGGATGGGGTCTGGTGCAGAACCCCGACTCTGAGTTTGAGCAACCTGCTCTAGTGAAGGTGTCCCCACCCGCGGCAGGAGGGTTGGAACCAGATGGTCTTTAAGGTCTCTTCCAACTCAAACCATTCCATGATTCCATGGTTCTGCCACATTAGAGCCCTGATCCTGTAAATGCTTGGGTTGTCACCCCATTTCCTGGCACAGACCCTGTCTCTGGAGCTCGGGAGGCTCCTGGTGTGCTTGATGCTCAGCATGTGCATGAGCTTGTGCAGGGCTGGGGCTGCGCCCGCTGCAAATCCCCCTCGACTGCCGCGTTATCAGTGACCACCGAGCTGCTGCTTGAGCTCTTGGATACATCTCTATTGCACTGTAAATTGAACTCCTGTTTTCCAATGAATGTGTTGAGTATATGGACTATTGTGCCTTAAAGTCCCACCCTCGTGCGAGCCTTTGTAAATGTTCTGTACATCCGCAAACCGTCTCTCGCTGGTGTCTCTGTGCACTCTCTGCAGATCTGATTTGGTACTTGGCAGGACCTTGGGAAACCCAGCCCTGACCTCAGTTTGCCATGAGCACGGAGGGGATTTGCCAGTTCCTTCTTTTCTTTTTTCAGATTGCTTTCCTCTCTGACATTCATGAAATTCTGTTTTTCTGGTTTCTGCCGCAGCTGGGCTCTGGGCTGCCTGCAGCACCAGGAGCCCCTCGCAGAAACTCAGAAAGTTGTAAAAAAAGTTGTCTCCAGATTTTAAACACCACCTGTAGAAGGCTCCCAGGAGAGAATCACAGCTGCATATAACAACTGTGGCAGGTGTTGTCAAGTATATCATCCTGTATTTGATATGATTGACAAAGCAGAGAAGGGAACACCTATTTCTATTGAAATGCATGACCCTGCGTTATGTTAAATACATGGTGGTTATACGCTGAGTAACTGGAATAATACCTACTGGTTCTGTAACAAATAATAATAATAAAAAGGCTTTTTAATGTTTAAAATTACCTGGGACCTGATTGAAGGTTTTTATGAAATTGTTTTCTAAAGTGAATAGTAGAAAAAATGTATATGTATTTTAAATATACGTATGATGTGCATGTTATTAATAAAGATCTATTTCTATTGAACCAGATGGACTCTTTTTGATTGTATGTTGTTTGGTTTACAAGTTCACCTGTAATGTTTCTAAAGAAAAGATTCTAATTCCGTGAATCCCTCAAAAAACTTATAGCCACAGATTCTTTGAAGGACCTGGATCAGAGGGCAAACCTGGGGTAACTCCTGTCATTCGCTTGTCCTGCCCTGATCCCATTGTTTGCATCCCAACTTGCCTATGGACTTGCAAAGACCCTTTTTCTCTTCCTTGTTTATGTATTTTATTTAAAAATCTGCCAGGAACTATTTACCTAATGATGTTCTGCAGGACATGTTCCAGATGCTGCCAAAGGGTCAAAGTTAAAATAGTCAGCTTTTGGAACTATTCAGAAAAATGGGATTTTTTACTAATAATCCTGATTATGATGGAAAAATCACCATCTTCCTTATCCCCGGGAATTTTCTTTAGGATTCTTTTCTTGAAGAGGCTGAAGTGAAACACTGAACATATTTAAGAGATACTTAAATAGGAGAAATATTTACAAAAGGATGGGCTTTCCCCTTTGGGCAGGAGCCTCTTGAGGCAGTCACAAGGAAACATCTTCCAAGGCCAGGTGCTCCCATCTCCAACCAGGGCTTGGGTACCACTTGGGCTGCAGGTCCAAGTTTTGTAGAGACTGAGCATCCCAACCAGGTGCCATAGGCACAGCAGCACACCAGTCACCTCCTCTGAAGGTGTTGCATCAGGAGACAACATCTGGATGTTTCAACCTGAGGACAGCTCTGAAACCACTGATCCTGAGCCCCCCTCATGCCTCATGTGGATGTGGTGCTGCCGGGATTAGCAGCCACCACTCAAATCCTGGGGTTCCTTATCAGACACAGTCCTTTATCTGTCTCTGAACAGCTCTTCTTTTTAACCAAAAAGCAATACCTAGACCTGGCCATGACTTAGAGGAATAGGCTTGCTCCATATCTGCAGTTTTAGCCTGTTTTTTTTTACCCAATGTTTTGTGTGAATTACCAAGGGTCCCTGGGGTGACATAGCCCTGGCATAGAGAATCATGTTCAAACGCCCTGGAGTCATTCCTCCTGGATCCTTGGTAGGAGCCACCACCTCTGAGGATTCACAACACTGGTAAGATCTGCTGTGGCTTCCTTGGCCCAGTTGTGGGGAGAACTGCTTTAGTGTGGAAACAAAAGGCATTGGAGCAGCTTCCCTCTTCCCAGAACAGAGGCACGGCATTGTCCAACACAGGCAAACACTTTCCCACCGTGGATCTTTTCAAAGTCGTGTGGATCATCCTGACACAGAGCAAATTCAGCTGCAGACTTAAGGTCTTAAGGTTAAGGGGTCCTCTGTGCCAATTCCTCTGCTGCTTAAGGAGGTGATGAAAATACCATGGCCAGACCATTGTGGGCTTGCTCTGCACTCAGCTCTATTTCCTTTTTATCTCTTCACAGACACCTTGAATTGAATAAGCTGCTGGGCTGCCCTACTCTGGCAGTGCCAGCCTAGATCCATGGAGCAGCTGGCACAGGAGCCAGGGAACCCAGCCCAGAGCAGTAACTCCTCATTACATCCCACCCTCGGTGCATTTCAGGGCTTAATTAATTCAGGCCCTGAGATAAGCAGTGCTGATGGCCAAGGCAGGTGATGCTTTGAGCTCCTGGCTGCAGAGGGCTGTGCAGAGCCCTGCAGCCTCTCAGCTCTCCTGGTGCAGTGGGGAGGTCTGCTCTGCCTTGCTGCCTGCAGGCTGACGTGCCCCTGATGGGAAATTGCCCCCAGCTGGGCTGAGTGATGCCAAATTGTGGCTCTTACTGGTTGAAGGAGTCTTTTCTCGTGGTATGAACTGCTCAGGAGAACTCAATGCCAGTTTGCTGCAAGGAGGTTTGTGTGTAACCTCTGCTGTCAGGAGAGAGGAAGGATGGCTGGAAAGGAGAAAGTCTTTCCCTCTGTAAGGTACCAGAACCCCCTGTTCATAGTGGGGAAGCTGCAATTGCTCTCCTATGTGTGAGGCTCAGGGCCATGCAGATATTTCAGCTGTGCTGAGCCATTCCATGGTTCCCTGGGTCCTGGGCCAGCTGCTCCATGAATCTGGGCTGCCAGTGCCAGGGTAGGGCAGCCCAGCACAGCCTGGACATCTGACAAGCCCACAGCCCTTGCTGGGATGCTGGGGGGAGCTACAGGAGTTTTTTAACCTGTCCCCATTGGGATCATCAATCTCATACACAGAAAGCATTCCAAAAGGCTGGATGCACCATGCCCCAGGCAGGCAGGGTCTCTCCCAGAGCTCTCTAGCGCAGGCAGAGGTGGCATCTCGAGGTGGTTATCCAGAGAAACACTGGGATTTTGTAGGTAGATGGAATTGCAGGGTGGGACTCTGTGAATGCATGTCACCCACTGTGACAATGCTATAAGGTCCTGCACTGTGTTAGCAGATATTATAAATTAATTATTATTAATTAATGCAGGTCCTGCATGGCCAGGTGCAGAGTGTGATATCCCACAAAGATATCCCATCTTTTGATAATGGAATCAGAGTGCTGTTCCTGATGATCCCAACGGGATGGGTCACCTGCTAAACAGCATTAGTGTAAATAGCTATTTTTCTGCAAAATTTTGGGTCTAAGGCTAATGGACACCTTGGCACCCTTTAGGGGCACAGGTCTATATGCAGACAGCTGTGATGAAGGCTACCCTGGAGGGTGAGCCAGAGATTGTGTCTGGCTGCTGCTCACACAGATGGTTTGCAGAATGGAGAGGCTGGTTTGGGAGCACCTGAATTAGGACAAAACACCTGGGCTGGAAGTTCTCAGTTCCTAAAAATCTTGCACTTGTTACCAAGGAGTCACTCTTCTCCTGGGATTGTTTTACCTGGTAGTTGTTGAAACCCTGGAAACAGATTTTGGGGATTTAGGCTGTAGTAATGTATGTAGGACAAGATGGAGCATTTAAGGTGTTGTCTAAGTCCTTCTTCTTCTTGGTTTTGGGTGGGGTTTTTTTCTGATTGTGTGAAAAAGATCCACACTGGGGGCCTTAGGTGGTCATTATTGGGTTAAAATTATAAATAATATAGGTGTCATCTTGTTATTGGATAGTTTATGCTTAAATAACCTTGGAAAAAGTTAGAGACACCTCAACTTTTTACCTTGTTGGCTAGAGTTCATGACTCGTGAGATTGTAATATAGATAAAAAATTAACAAAGACTGAGGCCAAAAACAAAACCATGACTCCCATGCATTAATCCCGGCTCTAACAGGAAGAAAATGAGATGAAAACCTCACAGATAGTTTGTGTTTTGGGAGATGAGTCCGAGGGAAGACATGACCAGGGGCTGGCTCAGGGGTGTCTGCTCTGGCTCCACTCGGGATAAATCATCAGTGTTGGGAGGGAGGCTTGTCATGAGGCTGAAAAAGCCCACCTGGATCTTGCATTTGCAGTTCTCAAGGCTGGGATCACCTGGAAAGTCGAGGGCAAGCTGCAGGTAACACATGGCAATAATAAGTCAAATGCTGGTGCCCTGGGACTGAGCCTGCCCTGTAGGACACACACCTTGTCCCTTCCTCCCCGGGCAGGTCGCTGCTCCCCAGCCGTGCAGGGCAGGGTTTGTGCCTGAAGATGGCACTGCTACATCGAAGGATTCCTGGAATATTGCTGTCCTGGAGCTGTGTGGAAAGGCAGGAGGGCAGAGCTCAGGTATGGGGGCACTGCTGGGCACTGGATGGGTCGGGGCTCAAGGGACCCTGTCACCCATGGACAACCCTCCCCCAAACAAGGCTGCCTCTGCACTTCTTTGCAACATCATCCTGAGTTTTCCCTTAGCTTTTGGCCGCCCCAGAGGGTCCAAATCTTGCTAGTTTGGTGTAAACTCTCCTCAGAAGCTGTATGGACAGTGTGCTGTTCACTGAGGTCTGCTGGGAGCAGGAGAAAATGCGAGGAGCTGCTCCAATTTACAAGGGACAATTCCCTTCTTGCTCTGGTGGTTAGAAGATGGATGGGATCATGACCCAGGCTCTGCCCAGGGGTTCACATCAAGCAAAACAGCAGTGGCCAGAGCTAAAAGGTGTGAATGAAGTTGTATTTTCTGGGCTCTTGCTCCCCATCCCCTTCACTTCTTGAAGGACTTGAAGAAGCAGCAGATGATCCCTACATCGTGCAGGCAAGAATTAAACCTTGCAGTAAGGAAATTATGACCTTCCCCGACTCCTAGATGACCAAGGTGTCCCAGATCTGTCATCTGACCATCAATATTGGCTCTGTTTCATTGCAAAGGTGATGGAAGAGTGACTGCAATTAGCATGAATTGGCAGTGATGTCCTGAGCTGGAGCTTGGTCTGGATTTACACTTTTCTGTGCATTGGTACCCCCAAAACCCACCTAGAGAGAGAAGAATTCTTTGCCCATTATGATAACTGTCTCTATCCACACACATTAAAAATTTCTATCTGTGTGTGTTTCTCCTCACCACTGGAGGGCTGCATCCACCTGCAGACTCTATTTAGGTTACCCTAAACCCAGAGCACCTGTCACTTTGAGAGATGTGTTGTGCCAGCGTAATTGGGGAAGGCTGAAAAGCAGAAACTGTTTTCTTTTGGGAAAAATCTGGCTGCAAACTTCACCAGTTTGCAGTGAAAGCACTTTTCCCCCCTGTTGGAAGATTTGTGGTTAGTTCTAATAGAGGCAATGGGTTGGGAGGGAAGGGGGGAAAATTTTTTTCAGGATAGCAGAGCTGTGAAAATAGAAGCCTTAGTTTGTTTTGAGCTATACTCTATTAAATACTAGCACCATTTGAGATGAAGAGGTCCTTGATCTCCTGAATTTATTCCCAGCCATCTATTTCTGTGTTGTGCCTGAACTGGACAGTGGTTCCCTGAGGTTCAGCCCCTCTGGGCTCCAAACCCAAGCCCTTCTCAGTCCCCTTGGGATCATCTTTGTGCAGAGCCTGGCAATGGGCTGAGGCCCCTTTTTTCTGCTTAACTCTCAAGGTTGAAAGGTGCAGTTGGGCAGCAGGAACTTGGCCAGTGAAGTATTATATCAGCAGGTGTGTCACAGCATGCTGAAGGGTTGTGCCTCTCTGGGGCTCTCTTCTCAGACTGTTGTGGGGTTGTTTTTCAGCTTCACACGGACTTTGCAGATTTCTATTCCAGCTTTGAGCTTCTATAGCTTGGAGACACAGCAGAGCCACCAGGAACAGCAAGACAGCTATTGCCTCAAGCCATGCCTGTCTCCTTTTTAACTGCAGGGTGGTGCCTGTGAAGTTTGATGATTGACTCCCAGGCAGGGCTTCCTTGGGGATGGGAAACCCTTGGGATGACTGCACCAAATGTGAGTATTCACACTTGGCAGAGTAACTTTGTTGTTTGTCCAGTTGGACCCATCGTCTCCTTCTCACATCACCTCAGGCTCTCACTTCCAAGGGCTGCTGGAGAAATTCAGCTAAAAGCAGCAGTGGGTTGTATAAAGCTCTGCTTGGACTACAGAGGGCAGCAAATCGTTCAGAATACAAAAGGCTTCATCCCGTGCTTGTTTCAGCAGCTGCAGCTCTGTTGGAGAGGTTCCCTGCAGCCGAGAAGAGGAATGAGGCTCCAGCGCAGGGACAAAGTGACAGCAGGGTCACCTTCCCCCCGAGGGTGGCTGCTGTCACCTGCGGCTCTTCTCCACAAGCTCCTGAGGAAGTGTGTTTGCCAGTAGAGGCTGCCTGGGGTGGGAAATTGTGCTCTGTGTTTTCCAGACTACAGTGTGATATCTAAAGTTGATTTTTCCCCCCCATGTAGGTACGTGCCCTCCCATGAAAAGACAGAGGAGCAAGCAAGGAAGGGCTGCAAGGTTGAAACCACAGGAAGGTGCTCCATGGAAAAAGCCTTCTGCATTGCTTGCAGGTGTTGCATGTGCACACAAATCCCTCTACACCTTGGTGTTTGTGCTTCTTGCCAGGATTTGGGCAGGGAAGTGTGTAACTGCTCCAGTGGAAGCTTTTGGGGGTTTCTTAAAAAAATCTTTCATGAAAATTCAAATTTTGAAAGGCCTTTCTGGATGTGAGCTCTTTGTGCTTCAACCTTCTGTGTCTCTCTCCCTCCCCTCCCAGATGACCGGGTTCCCTTTAAACTCCTTTGAAAATAAAAGCTTTGATAAATAAATCAAACAGCCTTGTGCTTCAGATTCACTAATGGGAGCTGACACTGGTCAGCCACCAAACTGCTCCCCTTGAAACCCTTGCAGAAAGAGAACCAGTTGTATTAGATATTTTGTGTCCTCCTGTCATTCATATTTTTGGAGTTGTTTGCCCAGTTGCCTGCCCAGGTTGCCCAGAGAAGCTGTGGCTGCCCCATCCCTTGGAGTGTTCCAGGCCAGGTTGGATGGGGCTCTGGTGGAAGGTGTCCCTGTTGATGGCAGGGGGTTGGAAGTAGGTGGTCTTTAAATCCCCTTAGAGCTGAAACAATCCTGTGGTTCTTTCAGACATTTTGTTTCTCTGGGTATAATTTTCTCATGGTACACTTTTCTTTCCAGCATACAGAAGGAATGTGCCAGGTGAAAGAGCCTTGCAGCTCTGTTGGTTCCTGCTGAACCCTTCTGGATCACACAGAGCTTTCAAAGACCTGTGAGTGGTGGCACCATCTCTCTCTATACTGAGTGATGCTGGTACGTGGAATGCCAGCAGTGCTCACTACTGAACAGAAGAAATGAGTGGTGAAGGTTCTGGAGCACAAATCCCATCAGGAGCAGCTGAGGGAACTGGGAGTGGGCTCAGCCTGGAGAAAAGGAGGCTGAGAAGAGTCTTTATCACTCTACAACTCCCTGAAATGAGGCTGTAGCCAGGGTGGGCATTGGTCTCTACTCCCAGGCAACAAGTGACAGGACAAGAGGAAATGGCTTAAAGTTGTTCCACAGCAGAATTAGACTGCATATTAGGAAGAATTTCTTCACTGAAAAGGTAGCCAGCATTGGAACAGACTGTTCAACAGACCAGCATCCCTGGAAATGTTTAAAAAAAAAGTGTGGATGTGGTGCTTAGGTTCAAGACTTAGTGGTGAACGTGTCAGCGTTGAGTTGATGCTTGGATCTGATGATCTTAAAGGTCTTTTCCGAGCTTGGTGATCCTATGATTCTATGAAAGGGCATAAATGGAGTGAAATACAAGTCTGTCCATTGTGCAGGCGTTTAGCTAACCTGCTTTTGCCCTTCCTGCCTGTGGGAGCAGGACAGAATTGCAGTAGGCTGTAAATGGGGGGAGAGGGGTTTGTTTTTTTTTTTTTTTTTTCAAAAATCAGCTTCTTTTCCAGTTTGAATGTACACAAAAAGGGATGACAGCAGGCAAGAACCAGCTGGGATAAAGTATTAACACAGTGAAACAGGCATTGGACTGGCTCTTTTGGGTGGTCTCTTCATTTCAAGGATAGCTTTGATAGAAGCACAAATGCTGCTAAAGCCCAGGTAAATGTGGACTATGCAAAACAAAACTGCATTATTGTTAACAAGTGTTATTATTGTTATTTAATGTTTTCTTCTTTTTTTTTTTCCTTTTTTTTTTCTTTTTTAATTGAGATATTTTGGGGCCTTAGATAAACTCAGAAGGAACTGGTAGATGAAATTTTGATAAATTCTAGCTGGCTTTCCCTTTTGAGCCCCTTAAGGGGTGACAAAAGGGCAACTGCCAGAAAGTCTCCAGTCTTGGTTTGGAGACTGTCTTTTCCAAGCAGACTGTCCCAGAGGTCACAACCACTTAAAAAAGGTGACCTTTTTTTTTTTTTAAAAAATCCTTTTTTTAAGTGTCCCGTTTCTAATTGGAACTGGTCTGGATTCAGCTTCTAGCCAGGAGCACTTTGTTAAGCTACTCTCCTAGATTAAGAATCCCCTTTAAGTGCCCCTTATCTTCTCCATGTGAAGACAGTGTAATCGAGTTGCCTCCCACCCGCTCCCTTTTGAGACTAAACAGATTGATCTCCCTGTCTGTGGCTAAAAAGCCTTTTCCAAACCTTCCATCAGAGCTTCACTTGGGTATCTGGGCCTGAAATGGGGCTGTAATCACTAAGTGAGTCTCAGACTAAAGTGATTTTCTAAAGTATAACACCAAGCATTAAGGATTTCTCGGCCTGTAGGGAGGGTAGTCTTTTTTTAAAATCCAGTTTCTTGACTCTTGCCTTTTTTATGTTTGTTTCAGTGGTTTGGACTCTACGATGCAGAATTGATTCTGGATATATCACCCTACCAGGAGACAGGTTGTTGGCTTGGGGTGCAGATCCTTCTGTCAAACCCAGAATATTCCCTGTTCTCATTAATTCCAGGTCATTCTGGAGAGAGAAGGTGAAAGGACACACACCTGTTGGAAGGGGATAGGGAGACAGAGACTGCAGCTTTCCACTCAGGAAAGCCTCATGCTCCTTCTGGCTTCTGCAAGTGTCAGTGTGATGGCTACAGGGCAGCAGGTATTAAGGTTATATTGGTCCAATATTGGGGTTCATAACATCTCCTCGTTGCCTTACATGATGTTTTCTTAGCATAGAATTTCTGACACAAAATTCTTCACAGATAAGAGATCTGGTTTTGTCCCCCACTACAGAGGTATTAAAAAAACACCTGCATATTGGAAGAAAAAAGAAAAAAAATAGAAAAGGATGGGCAACACAGGAAAGAAAAGAGGCAGATGAAATAGTTTCTGTTGTCCCCTTGAGCGTTGCTCAAGCTGTTGTCCATAATCCTGCCCCCAGCGTTGTGATAGTGTCGGAGCTCAGGGGACCATGCAAGTCCCAAAAGCCTCATCCTCACAGCGAGTGCAGAGCTCTCTGAGACACCCAGGTGTTACAAACCAGTGTTAATCAGGAAATCTCAAACCTGGGCAATCATATTCTGTTTCTGTGATATGAACTTCAGAAACTCCAGAGCATTTCTGTAGTCAATGAAAGAAACGCTCGAGAAACTCTTGAGCGCTACTGCAGGTCAAGACCAGGAGAAATTCCTGTTAAATCAACATTAGATTGATATTTACAGCACTAGGACTGATGAGGAGACAATCTGCCTTCACCCTGCTACTTAAAATTCATCCTGATTCCCGTTGCAGGAGCTGGTTCTGGAATGTCCTTTATTGCACTAATGCTGTCCAGGACATTCCTGCATGGAAAACCTGGTGTGTGGAAAACTCAGACAACTTCAAGCAGCTGTTGAGGCATGCAGGATCCTTTCTGTGACACTGATGCAATGCAGACTTACAGTGTAAGGGGTGGGATGGGGTCAGAGATGTGTGGTGGGAATGCAGGAGCAAGGGGAAGGCCAGAAAACATTTTAGTGGTGAGTTGTCACCTGGAGGAGTTTGTGCAGATGGGTTTGCTGCTGCCTGATTCATTCCTGGGGATGAAGGAGAAATGCAGGGCGGGAGAAAAAGTAAATTTTGCTCTGTCCAAGAATTATGGTGGCACACAATAGAGATGCAGATGTGGTGTGTGTTTCGTTATCCTCTTGACCGTATCTAAGGACACAAAGAAGGATATCATGTTCCCTCTTGGAACCAGCAGGGTTCTTCTCATTCCAGATGGTTACTGGTTTATGTTCCTGTTTATCTTTCCTCAAATATAGTAACAATAAAGCTCCAAGATTTTTATTAACTGTAGCAAAAACATAACAGGCAAAGCTTTTTTCTTTTTTTTTCCATAGTAACTCTCCTGCCTTCCACTGGGAAAAGAAAAAAAAAAAACAAAACAAAAAAAACCCACAAAGATAAACTCTCCGAACTTGTGTGGGAGAGAAAAGCCATCAAACAATCTGTGACTGTCAACTTATTTTTTAAAGTCCAAATCAAGGAGAGGTCAAGGACTTAATAACAAACCCCAGAAATAGGAAGATTTTATATGATTCCAAAGGCAGAACTGTGGTCCTGGCCGCTGTGATTGTTTTTCTAAGCAGAAAGGAAGCATGTGTGGTTGTATATGTGATAGTAGAAAGTCAGACATGTTTGCTCTCTCTGAAAAATTTGATAAAATAGAGAGATTTCCTTCTGGATACTATGGAAATAATAGAAATCATGAGATGAAAGTGAACAGTTCAGAAATAAGTGTATAAACACCACTTTACACGACTAAATAATCTCTCTTGGTGAGTTGTAATAATTAGCATGCTTTCATATCCTAGCAATGGTCCTTCCAATGAGAACAGCTTCCATCTTTCTGGGAGATGGAAGCCAAACCTCCATAACAAGTGAATGTGTTGGCTCTGACACTTCATGGTTACCAAGTGGCCATGGATGTTCTGCAAAAGACAGCGTCCCATAACAACTCATTAATTATTGTTTTTCTTTCTGTTCCGTATACTCTCATTAATTTGTCACCTCGAGGTTTTTTTTTGGTTTGTTTTTTTTTTTTTACTTGCTCTCTCTGAAAATCTTTTAGGCACCTGTTCAATTTAAGCTTGTAATAGAAATGCCGTGAAATCTTCCTGCAACAACAGAAAAGATGTCCAGATGACCCTGTTGTTCATATCCCAGCTGAGATAAATTTCCAGGTGTGAAAGTTTGTGTAATCCTGACAATGCTGGATGTTCCTTGTACTTTCTGCTCTGATTTCAGACAGAAATGACCATGGCAATGCTGTGGAGCTGCTAAATGGGACAACAGTATCCAGAATATGAAGTATAAATTACTCATCTGAAAAATGAAACTTTCATTCTCTTTGGAGCAGACAGGAGAAAACATGGATGGACTGTACTTGGGAGGGGTTGGGTTCCTTGGAAGGATTGTGTCCTTTCATTCATGCGAGTCAGTTCTTCTCTGAGGTGACTGGTGTGTGACAGTGAACAGGGTAACCCTCATTTTGATATGCAATATTGTAAGTTTGATATTTTTAAAATTGACTTAATATTTGCCTATTTTTGAATCACTTTAGGGCTTTACGCTTCTGGTTTTTTGTGCTGCTGTCAGATACAGATAACCAATTCCACAGATAACTTCATTTTGGAGCCAAGGGAACTTTTTGGGAATAAATGAACAAGAGAATCAAGTGGTGGAAATATACATGGTCTCTTTATTATACTTTTGGAGAAGCAATTAAAGTACATAAAAGTGCTCCTTGCTTTTTGTATCTAGTACTGTGCTATGCACAGGACCCCCAAAACTGCAATTTGTCATTTGCTAAAAGTTTGTGCATGGTCCAGTTTTAATCCTCCTGGTCCTGCAGCCTGTAATGAATTCCATTTGGGAGATGAACAACCTCATGGTCTCCCAGTAGTGGCAAATGACCTGGATGCCTGCACTGGGCTTGGGTAGGAGAGGTCACCCCTGCAGGGTAAATGGAGGGCTGTTGATAACCTTTATTGTGGAATAAAGAGATTATACAGCAGTCTGTGCCTAAACGAGAGTGTCAGAAGTGAAAATTGTTACTTCTGATCTTCATTCCTCCTTTCCCTCCCTTTCCCTCCCCAGGCACCAATGTGGGTTGGTGTTTGCAGGCTGTGCTCTGGTGTCGGATTGGTATTTT
>VZSR01000520.1:44043279-44076572 GCA_013398615.1 Brachypodius melanocephalos | reverse complement strand
CCAGGCCATCTCTCTGTGTCCTTTCCATGTCTGTGTGACACCTAGTGAGTTACCTTGGCCCTCAGAGGTAGCTTTACCTCCTTTCCTGCTACACCATGCATGCAGAAGGAAAATACTGATGCAGGTTGTTGATTGAGAGGTCCATCATCCCATCCACACCAGGAACTGCCCACAGTGATGTGCACTTGGAGTGGCAGGGAAAGTGTCATCTTCCATGGGAGCTGAGAACAGGGTCTTCAGGTGTTTTAGGAGTTGAAATACCAAAAATCACAAATGTGGATCTCCATGAGGTGAAGGGAAGAACAGCTGCTGGTGTCTCTTAGCCCCCTTTCTAGTTGCTGACATCCTTGCAGCTCAAGGTTTTTATCAAATAAAAATCCCTCCCATTCCCCCAGGTCTGGCACCAGGGACCAAGCCATCATCTTTACATTATTTTCTTGTTTTAATTTTTTTTTCCTCATTGGAAGCCCCTAAACTGGTTGGCTTTGAATGTTCTCCAAAATTGCTCCTTGAAGAAACAACCTTTAGTGTTAAACTGAAAAACAGAAAGAGTTGGGCAAGCTCAATACCAAGCAGTGTTGTAAATCAGGCTCATAATCTGAGCAGATCTGGCACATAATTAATCTTTGGGGAGTCTCCAGGTAGCAACCTGCTGGTTGTTAGTCAGTAAACTCCCACAGGTCTCCCTGGGTTTGGGATTGAGCTCTGTGTGTGAATAATCATCTAATTAATCACCCCATGCAGGGGTTTCAGAGACCTTCAGTGTCCGCTCTTGGAAGAGGTGTAGGTTTAAGCAGAGCTGTGCCTCAGCATGAGAACAGGAGCCAAGAGAAATTCAGAGAGGAGGTAGTTTTCATCTCAGGTGGTGCAGGAGGGTTTGAAGTTCTCATTTATTACAGAGGCGAACACTTCTCAACCATGAAATGAACCCAGGCACGTTTGCCTCGAGATGATTCCTAAAAATGGTAAAACATTAGAGACTTTATTGAGGTGAACTTACATTAAACTTTACGACAAAGGCTGTCCCAGGCTGCCTGCTGTCTCACAGATATCTATAACAATTTCTGATTCAAATTATCGGTGTTTGAGGGCTTTTTTTCTGCCAGAATTAATGTTGCCTTGTCAGGACCAGACACTGTGAGCTGAAGATGTGCTTCAGCCCCAGTTTTGAGCCTCTTGGTAAGGAGGAGCAGCCTGTGGGAGGAGGGTGGAAAGGGCAGGGGTGGGTTTTCTGTGGAATCTGGGCTGTGAATTGTCACCCAAAGCCGTGGCTCTTCAACTTGAGCTACAGCTCATCTTCTCAAGGGGTGCTTCACCCTCACCCACCTGAGAGCTCTGCTGCTCCCCTTGGTGGGGACCTGGGCTCTGCATGGCTGGAACCACTGACATGTGAAAAAAAAAAAATCAATTTATCCACCTTTGTAATGGAAAAGTGTCCACTAGCAATGTTCGCCTGGAGCATAATTTCCCCTCTGGGTGTGCTGCATTGCACAGAGGGAACTCCAGCTGACTAAAACTCAGGGAAACATTAAAGCAACAGCCGGAGTCAAAGCTGTGGAGATCTTCCTGCCCTAAATTTTTGGCTGTTGTCACAAGAAACAGGGAAAAACTTTGGAATGCAATTCCTTAAATACAAATTTTCCGGGCAAAGGGTCTAAATCACAATTATGAAACTCTGGAATTTTGCGACCTTTAGAAATCTTAGAAAAGGGTTTTCTGTAATTATTGCATGGAAGGAAACTCAGGCACAGTTTCTGCTCTTTCCCTCTGGTGCAGCTTGCTGGAGCATTTTTAAGGCCTTTTTCCTATGATTCAAGTAAGAAGAAAATTAGCATTGATATGTGCAATAGAAGCAAATGTCTGTTTTAAAGGTGCCATTCTCCACAGCAAGGCCATGGATTTAACAGGCTTTTACTGTATTATCGACAGCACAATGCTGTGGCATTGAACCAAAACTATGGGGAACAATCCAATTATCATTCAATTGAGCCAAAGCAATTAGTCAGCTTAGGCCAGGGGATAATGCAATCAGCTCAAAATGTTCAACAATCAGATCTGCAGAAAGCTGAAACTCACATTTTCTTTTTCTTTCTTTCTCAGCTGACTCAGAGATTTCCTCCCAACTAATGAACACGGGCAAAGAAACGACTCAAAATATGGTGGAAGCTTCAAAAGGTCTGTGGCCAAGGTAAATGAAGGCTTTTAAACAGGCAGGCTGTTTTTGAGATGAACAAACTCGTGGTCCTCTCTGTACTTCATCCTCCTATAGCACTGCAAAAAAATAAATTCAAACTAGTCTTCAGGTTTTGACAACTATTTTCCCTATTCAAACGTTAAAAAAAGGAAAAGCAATTATGAAAGTTTATTGTTAGATCTGAGATATAAGGATATAATGACCCAAGCTGTTGTTTAAGTGGATTTGTAAATTTGGGATACTTGGGACCGGTTGAACGGAAAATTATTTAATCAAAGTTTTTTCCTGTTAAATGTATATATTCATAGTAAGGCCACTAACATTATCTGGAAAGGTTTTTCTCAATACTATTTTTTTTTTTGACTTGGCACTGCATTTTGGTGAATATGTGGCCTGTGCTAAGGCAGAGATTAAAAGATTCAAGCTGCAGCACCATGTGAGTACCCTGTGTTCCTCCCTGTAGCTTAAGGATCTTTTGAAGGTGGAATTAACATAACCAAATCATTAAAGACTCAAATACTTTCATCTCATGCCGAATGAGCAATTGGTACATTATGGGCCTGACTGCTGTTCCACTAGTATTATACCCACTTTGGCTTCTTTTGGGATTGTTAATACGCAGACTAATGGTATATGGAATCCAAATGATCTTGTTTCTGGTTGAAAGAGTTGGAAGAGCGTGCTTTATAACTGTACAGTGCTGCTTTTGCCAACAAAACCCGAATACAGAGCAACTCCTCCTGTCTGAGGATAATCTGCTTAAATTGGCTTTTTGTTCATCTGCCTTATTTGCCTGCAATATGAAAAGTGCTCCTGTGTTTTGTTATGCAGAAGAGCCGAGATGGTGCTGCTGCATAAGAACTGACAAAACAGGGTTTGGATGGTTTGACTCTGGAGATCCTGGTCTAACACAAGTGATCTTCAGGCAGGGTCTGCTGAAAATCTCTGGGGCTTGATTCCATTTCACTGAGAAAAGCTGGAAAACAACTTGGTTTATCCAAAGGCTGAGGGTGATCTGGGTTTGAGCAGAACAGGCACAGAAGAGTTTGTAGTGCTGTTGGCATGATTCCTTCTGCACTCAGCCAAAGGAAAAACTGCCCTAAAACCAATGTCTTTTGAACTCAGACCATCACTTAATAGGGAGATTATTTTGTAGTAACCCAAAACTGCCTTGGCCTCTTTGCTGGGGTTGGAAACATAGCGTTGGATTTCTCTGCATCAAGTAAAAATGTAAAAATAATGCACACATTGGGTGTCCTGAAGGTTGACATGAAACTGGGTCATGGCAGCTCTTTTGGAATTCAGGCTTTTGGCTGTGTTTTTGTGTGAGGTGTTGTCTGGAGCACACACTGGGCACTGCTGGTGAGGCAGACAGGAAACCTTCCTTGGAGCTGCCTTTTGTGCAACCCTTTAAAGTTAGCTCAGAAATCTCTCAAGGTGACAGCTTGTCTGGATAAAGGGGAATAGTTAGGGTTTTTCCTGTCTGATTAATAGATTGAAGGCACTGATGTGGAATGGAAGAGTTCAGGCTAAATTCCAATCTAATACAGTGCTGGATGTGAAAATACTCCTGCATTAGAGAACAAAACAGTGGGATTTACAGACTCTCATTTGCCTCAAGTGTTGATTAAAAAAGCCCAATAAGCCCTTATCTTGTGCCTTCACATCTCAGTGGATTTATAAGGTGGGGATGGGGGAGTGGAAAAAGAGACCTCGAGGTGTCTTCCCCTGAACACCAGGCTGCAACATCAGCTGGTTTGGATTACAGCATCTCTGCAGATGGATCTGGCCCTGGTGTGCTGGTGGAAGGGGAGAAAACATCATTATCCTTGGAAATTCTGAGTGAATACAAAGCCTTTAAGTGTGAAAAAGGATTTTTCTTGCTTCTTAGTTTATCTTGAGGCTGTTTCTGAGCTCTGCCCATTTGCCTTCATGCATTCCAAAGAATTTGAAAGCAACTGTTGTAATGCTAAGTTAGAAATATTTGGGGAAGACATTAAAATAGAATTCTAAAGGGTTTATGGCATGCTGTGCCATTATCCACCGCTGTATAAAAGTTGAATAAAAAATCAACCAAATGAGCTGCACTATTCATGTGAGACTTGCTAACCTGTGAATAATGTGATCACCCCAGATACAGCATTGTAAAGGTTTTATCAGCATCACTGGAGTATTTTTATCTGTATTTGCATGTCTTAACAGGAGGAAGTGAAGGTGGTAAGGTTGTAGAGTCAAACTTCCACTGCTAAAGGACTTGGTTCTGGGTTCAGTGGGTTCTGCTTTTTTTCCTCGCTTTTCTCTCTCTCTCTTTTTTTTTTTTTTTTCTTTTCTGTTCTGAATTTGATTGCTTGTGGTATGAAATGTTGGGTTTTCCTTTACCAAGAAAGCAAAGAGATCTGACAGTATACTGAGTCCATATTTGTCTTCCTACATTGCATGGAGTTATCACCCACGTGCAGCACCATAGAAGGAGCTTCTGTCTGCTCAAGGCAGTGCCCACCTGCCCAGACACCCCCCTCCTTTCCATCATGCTGTGTGCTTTCTGAAGCCATTCTGCCCTTCATAATGAGAGAAAAAGGAGGATTTCATGGCTTAGCTGGAGGATGCCTTGATAGCACAAACTCTCCATCTGCCTGGTGAGTTCCTACCGGATGCTGTGCAAACCCTGCTCTTCCCAAGTAGCCACCAGCTGCCCTCAGCTTTCAGGGCCACTGAGAGAGCTGCAGTGTGGGAGGGGGTGTGGCAGCTTTATCTTGTTCAGACAGAAAGCTCTACTCCTTTCCCTGCTCACCCTGGTCATGCTGTTCTGAAGTTCCAGTTGCTGCTCAGCTCTTGGGTCACAGTAGGGTAACCCAAGGAATAGTGGGGAGAGAGCTGGAGAGGGAATTTAACACAGACATGTGTTGAGAGGCAAGGGCTAAGGGCTTTAAACTGAAGGTGGGTAGATTTATGTGAGATATTAAGTAGAAATTAGTGACAGTGAGGGTGGTGAGACACAGGCACAGGTTGACCAGAGAGGCTGTGGATGCCCCATCCATGGAAATGCTCAAGTCCTGTCTAAATGTGGCCTGGGAAACTTGGTCTGGTGGAAAGACACTTTGCCCATGGCAGGGGGCTTGGAAATAAATGGTGTTTAATGTCATTCTAACCCAAACAGTCCTATCATTCTGTAACAGGATTGAACATAGAGGGGTAGGAGAAAGGACAGACTCTGTTGCCAGAAAAGATGGCAAAAAATGCTATCTTGAATGAAAATATATTTTGTTACATTTTCCCAGTAGATCCAAGTCTTTGCTCAGTTAGTAATTGTGCAGTTCCTTTCCTGTGATCTTCTGAAGAGTGTCTGGAGTCAGACAACTGCTGCAATAGGGGTTTGCAATAGTAAAGTTAGGTGGAGTGTGTGAAAACCTCTCCCTCTGCTGCTCTTTGATGCCCACCCTTTAGACAAGACACTGTGCTACAGTGGGCTCACACTCAGGAGTGCTCATTTCACCAGGAGGGAAGGAGCAGGGCCATGGATCATCTCGATGTGTAGCTGAGTTTGTTACTCAGCCTCTGGACAAAACCACTGCTGCTTATTCACCTTTGTGATTGATCACTACTCTGTCGTGTTCTTTCATGTTGTGAGTCACTCACGAGGCAGGACAGCCCTTCTCTGGCTGCTAACCATCACTCAGAGGTTGCTAATTGAGTGACTCACCTCAGTGTGCCACCCTTAATGCCAGCAATCCTTTGGTCACTTCTCCAGGTTTCACTCTGGATGGGGATATTGGTGCTGTGGAATGCTTAAGGTGAGAGGCTCCCCAAAGGCAAGACTCACCAGGATGGGCTGGTAACCCAGCCATGAACATTTCTAACAGGAGAAGGGATTCCTCTCATTAATCCCAAGGGCTGGGTTGTTTTCTGTTGGGTTACCTGCTGCTCTGTCACCCCTGCCCATGTGTGTTGTGTGATAACCCAAGGTGTGCTGGAGCTGTGCACATCTCCAGGATGGGCAGAGCCTTGGAGCACTGGAGCCAGCCCAGCTCTGCTGTCCTGCAGGTGACTTGCATGTCTCATGTCTTGGGGCTTTTTGTGCCCATGAGCAGGAAGGTATGAGAAGGTGGCTTTCAGAAAAGGGGCAGAAAACATCTTTGAAATGTAGCTAGGTTGTTGGGTGTAGACCAGCTGGGAACAGAAAGCCATTTTCTTCCATGGCTCTGATCCTGCTCTGTGACCCTGTGCTTCAGAGGTGCTTTATGTTGATGGTTGGAGGTGTCTCAGCCCTTGGAGCAGCCCAGTGTGCAGAGCACAGAGGAGTTAGGAGACAGCTGTGTGTCTGCTGCAGAGCTTGGAGCTAAGCAAGGGAACAGCTGAGGTCTAGAGGCAGCAGAAATCAGGGCATTTCCCTGCTGCTGCTGATCTAATCCTGCTGGTGCACCTCCATGCTGACACAAAGCAGCATCTCTCATCCCATATGGCAGAGAGAGGCCTTTGGTGTCTCAGTGATCCCCCTTCAAGAGCAGGAAATGCTGTTTATTCCTCTCTTCCTCATCCCTGCCTCAAACAAGTGTGATTCCTTAGAGATGCTCAAGTCCCAAACACTACATTGAGAAAAGCTGAGAGCTGTATGGAGATGGATTGTGAGGACACAGACAAAAAGATCTTCCCTGCAGTGTCTGTGCTGTCACTGCATCTCCTGGGGATTCCCTTTCCCATCCACAACTCACTGAATTTGTGCCATCTGCTCGGGGATGTTCTTGGGAAGTGTTCAGTGCCCAAGGCTGTTCTGTGCTCCCCCAGCACGGTGGGAGTCAGAATCTTCAGCTGCACTGCTTGGGTGAGAAATTGCTGGAGGCAAGAATCTGCACCAATTACCAGCAATAAATGCTGAGGAGTGAAGGCTGGGGAGGGTGTCAGATTGCTTCAGTCTCTTCCAACACAGTTGTGTCGGACATGCATTTCTGGAGATCTGCAGGACTTTGGTCAGCTTTTCTGAGGGGATTGGCTGCTGTTTGCCACCCTGGCCTTAGCATGACATCAGACAGTGAAACAGAGCCCTTCTGGGCCTTTCTCCATGGCCTGGCATTTTAACTCCTAGATACCTTGAACCCCAGAGGACTTCTGTGCTCAGAGACCAGGTCTGAGCAAAGAAACCACTCTGGGCTGGAAGATGAAGAGACCTCTCACACATACTCCAAGTAGAAAGGATGACAGATGGGTACCAGGAATATTGATTCCAGAGAGGGACTTTTAGACCTGAACTGTAAGAGGTGAACTCTTGGGGTGAGAAGGAAAAACTCTCTTAAAGCTGTCTTCTTCCCGGGTAAGCTCACTTTGTTGTTTGTTATGATGAGCCTGGCAAAACAACAACTTCTGTGGTCACATAAAAAGTTGTGAGAGCTTCTGGCAAACCTGGTTTAAGTGGCCCAGGACCCCTGGGTAGGCTTTGACTTTGGAGAGGAGTTCCCTGCACCATGGATGGGGAGTACAGCTCTCTGTATTTATCCTCAGCAATTTGTAGATACTGCTTGCATCTCCTTCTAATGTTTTTTCATTACTGGCCAATAGCAATGGTTGATTTATTTACAGTCTCCCTGATGCATTAAAAATCAGCAAAATCAAGGGGCCCTCAACAAAGTTAAGATCCCCTAGAACATGGTCACTAGCTGTCTGGAGGAATAAACAAATGAGCTGAAAATCGAAATATAATTTAACCACAGCACAGATGCCTCTATATCAGCCAGGAATTTTTCATTTTCCGCTATTATGTTTTGTTATGGGCTTTATTCATATTTGAGTCACATGCTGAAGAAGTTTCAGATCTTTCATGTCAGACTATAAAGAAATGTAGAAGCAATAACTTCTTCCAAATATTGTGTTCTAACCTTCAGATGGATTGCCTGCAATTATCCCACTGATGAGAAATAGTAATTCTCCCCAATGTATTTCCATGACACATCCTTTGAACTCACAGTGATCTGTAAGCATTCTAGCTCCTTGTAGAAAGAGTCTTTCACTTGCTGCCTTGTAAACAAATTGAACAACTAATGGCAAACTGAGAGAAAATGGGTGATTTTTTTTCTTTTAAACCAATAATACAGAAAAATTTTTGGGTGCAGGAAGGGATAAGACATCCAACAGAAATGTCTCCCCACCCCAGTACTTGGCTCAGGAGTATCTTCATTTTTAATTAGCCATGATTGCTTTTAAGGCCAGATTTGCCAGTCTTGTAAATTTCAGTGTTGTGTGAGTGGCAGAATTTGGCTCTGTGTGTGTGTTTTCAAGCACAGTGGCCCTGGCCAGAACTCTTATTGATGTGGTTTCTGACAACCAGAGTTGGCTGGAGCCAACTGAACTCCAGCTGCAGAAATGCTGAATTTTCCTGGACAAAGGGAATCCAAAGATGGAATAGGACCTTCATGTGGGAGTCCACCAGCACACACAGCAGTGAAGGGAGAAGGCTTTCTTCTAGAACAGTCCAGACACATTGCAGGTCTCAAAATAGTCCCATCTTCTGAAGTTCCCATCCTGATTTGGAGGCTGACACCTCCCCAGTGCAGCGGCAGCCACAGGCAGCTGCGTGCTTGGGTGTCCTCTCACATCAAGCACAGAAACCAGAGTGTGTTTTGGCTGGAGCTCTTCCACAGCACTGAGATGGGCAGGGATGGCAGCACCTCCCCAGGCTGTCAGCACTGCTGCTGCCTTCACAGGATATTCCCAGGGCAAGCCAGGTGTTTCTCCTTGTGTGACAATTGTTTCCCAAGTTCTATTATGGGACTCTCAGCAGAACTGTGGTGTGTGTGCACCCTGCTGCAGGGCTGATCTTTATTTGAGGGGGGAGGAAGGTTTCAGCCAGCTCTCCTCCATCCCACAGGGCTTGCAAGGGATCTCCTTGGTAAATTAGGTGATTTTTTTTTTTAAAGCTGAAGCCTGAGGCAGGGTTTGGCATTTGCTGAGGTCAGGTGTAGCAGTGCACCCCACACCTTAACAGGTGTTCCCATGTTAGGAAAGAGTTTAAGTTTCACCCCTGAGCTTATAAGGCAAAAGAATGAGAAACTTTGATGCTTTTCTCACCATAACTGGCCCAGTGGCAGGACAGAGGCTCCTGTTGGATCCTTCAGCTGTACCTCAAGAACTGTGGCTATTTCTATTGGACAGGATGCCAAAACCCCCTCCTAGATCATTAAACACTGAAAGGGAAGAGCAGGGAGTCTCTCAGGGCATTTTGGGGGTGTCTTAGCAGGTGCAAGGGACCTCCCTGCACCGTGCACAGCTTTTACTCTTTTGTTTTGTATAGTTTGTTATTTTGGCCTTAATTAAAACCTTTTGCTTTTCCAAAGACCTTCCATCTTGCTGATTTCCATAAGCCATTTCTGAGAGGCTGTGGGCATCCCTCAGCAGCTGATGCACCTTTGTGAGTCTAATAACACTCTGGTTTCACACAGAAACACATCAGCCAAGGTGCCAAGGACGTGTAGGCTGTACACCAAGGGCAATTCCTGTCCTCTGGAGTAACCTGCCTGCTCTGTTCTGTGCCTCTTCCAAGATGAGGCAAGACAAGAGTGTTGTGTCCGTCTCAGATGGTTTCCCAAAGGCTGACTGTGCTTCCCTGAATTCCTGATGTCAGGGAGGTAGAGAACAGCTCTAAGGCTTTAAGCAAGAATGAAGCAAATTTATGGTTATTCTGAAACCCCTAAAGGAGGAGGAGATGAGGGGAAGGAACAGCAAGTAAAGTAGATTTGCAGTTTTGTTTAATAAGCTCTGACTGGGCTGGATAAAAGCTGGCAGAAGAACATTGCTGGAACCTTTTAAACCAAAACACTCCAAGCTTGATGGGAAAATCTTTGAGCCTTCCAGGAATAACTCACATGCTGATGAGGAGGCTATATTTTGTTTCCTTCCAGTAAAATCTGTGGGTGAATCGAGAAGAGGGCTCACTGTGCTGTGTTGCATAGACTCTGTGTTGGGCTCTCAAAAGGTTTCTGAGAAGAGAAAGAGGATGAGGAAGAGACAGAGGATGTAGAACACAAAGAGGAAGAAGAGCACCCTTGGTAGTCCTATAAAGAAAGCTAAAGTCAACTGAAGTTATGGAGGTTTCTGAGTTCCCATAATCTGCCTCATCTATTTAGTCTGGATTTACAAATGTTCTTGTTAAAAACCAACTCGTTTCAAATGCTGTGAGTCTTCTTGTTTTCTGTAATTGGAAAACTTTGTTTATCAGCTTCATATTGTTGAAGATCCTCAGACAAGAGGACTCTCATCCTGTATAAATCATAAACTGTTGGTAAATACATACCTATCTCTTGCTTCTGTAGCTCTCTTCATCATCATCCTCTTTCCAAAGGGTGCTTTATCCTGTCTGACAGCAAATAGCATGGAGAAAAGCAAGGCATTTTCAGGAAGGCAGTTTGCCTGTGGCATGAATCAGGTTCTCTCCATTGCCTGGTCCCTGAAGGGTTCATATTTTCATCATAATGATGGTGGTATGGGTTGTGATGGCTATCAAGGAAATCACTTTCCCATTTGGTGGCAGAGACTCTGTCCCAGCATAAATTTATAGAATAATTTGTGTTGAAAGGACCTTTAAAGATCATTTAGCCCAACCCCACTGCACTGAGTAGGGACATCTCCCACCAAATGAATATTTCTAGGGATGGAAGCATATTACTGGTATTTCTTGCCAAAGGAACCTGTAACACAAAGCTGCCTGTGAATAAAAGAAATGGGAATATTCCTGCAACGTGGCCCTTCTGCTTCTAGGAACATGACAGCAAATGTGTAAAAAGGGTTTGAGTGGCACAGAACTTAAACAGCTTTTTAAAAATCCACCTCAATTTAAAATTGAAAGATTATCCAATATTGCATAAGCTTGAAAAGGTAGGACAGATATGAATTTAGCAAAGTGGTTCCCATGCCAGTGGGAAATATGTAGCAGAGAAGGGACTGTCCAAGTGTTCAGAGGATGTTGGTGCAGAGGCAGATCCCTTTGCCAGCTCCTGGCTCCACACAGGACACCCTCCACTCGGAGAAGATTGTGTGGCACAGCCTGGCTGGGAAACGCAGCAGGGTTTCTTGCTGGGTTTCATCACTGGGGCTTTCTAGTCTGAAAAGTTTCAGCCTCTGCATTTCCTACAAAAATGTGGGAGCATTTGGGAGTTAGGTCTCACTTGCCTTGAAATGTGAATTGTTCTATGACTAATGAAATCCCTTAAATTCCTCTAAATAAAAGATGGGAACGGATTTGCTGGTGGAAACCTTTTCCCAGCTCAGCAGTTTCCCTCAGCCCCAGAAAACTGCCATTTGCTCTCATAGATTTGTAAATATTGCAGAACAGGAGGAGTTTAAATTTTCATGCTTTAATGTGAGGCTGTGGCTGTACTACAGTGGGGGGTTGGGCTGGGATCTTGCACACCAGCCTGGTGTGATTGATAAAAGATTGATAAAAACGTACAAGAGGGATAGGGTAGGAGGCTTCCTGGAGTGTTATTTGAGTTCCTCATCCCTGTGCATGGAAATGTCCCTCCCAGGTAGAAACAGAAGCCTCCTGACTAAAACACTGGAGTGAAGGTTCTTGTTTCAGTAGAGCAATGAGAGATGATGGTGATACTCTAAGCTTTTCTCCCTCCATCCAAGAAAGAAAGAAAGAAAAAGAAAGGGCTAATTGGTTGTATTTGTTTTTTCTTTCCCTATTTATGTGATTTCTTACTGTTAGGAAACACTTTGGTTACAAATCTCAGACCCAGCAGAGAAATATGTGCTTTATGTGTTCTGGCCAAGCCTCTCTCAGGAGTGGAGTGCTGAGCCCTCAGGTAGCTCAGGTGGTCTTTTCCTTTATTAAATGACCCTAAAGCTGCCCATTGCAGGTTGTGCTGGGCTGGCCAGCCCTAAGCCCATCCACATGCATTCATTTAAGCAACTTAGAAAAATCTCCAGGCTTGTAAGAGAAGCCCTACACATTCATAGCTTGCTGGGATGGTATAAGCCCTTAAAATTTGAAGTAAGGGTGCTTGCTTGATGAGAACATTTGCTGTGGTCAGAATATTATAGCAGCTGACTCTTTTTCAGTATATGGTGTCTGATCATATGATTGGCCCTTTGTGAGCTAAGAAATAATTTCCCCATTGACTATCTTTTTTTTTTTTTTTAATGTAGTTTTCTTTCCTAAATTGCTCACATAGGGCATATAAATCACACAGCCAAACTGCGTGTGAAGCAGCCTTGCTGTTGGGTTTGTGATGATGTGAAATATGTAGCTTGCATTTTGTGGTCATAGCAGTCCAAAAGAAAGTGTATGTGTTTTTTTTGGAAAGAATCTTGAAGGTATTTTTCAACATCTTCATTTTCAGGTGTCTGACTTGAGGGATTTTTTGGAGAACTTCTGCTCTGAAAAATTTATATGAGTAAGCAGCAGGTTATGAATACATTCAAGCAACTGCAGGCAGTAGTGAGTGCAGAGGCAAGGAGAGCTGCCAGACCTGATGTGTGGAAAAGGACTGACACACTGCAAGCAGCTATAAGTGGATTCTGCTACATTAATTTCTTCACCACCCTTTGGAACCTGAGAGGTTCAAGACCACTCTGTTCTTTTTGAGGTGGATTTAGCACTCTTAATCCAGTCACCAGGATCTGTCCTGCTCTCTTTGGCAGTCATGGCTGTGCCAGCATTCCCTGGTTGTAGGGGATGCACTTGTACCTCCTGCATGGACAAAATGATGGGTTTTTTTCCCCCATGCATGCAGTAGCAGAAGGTGAAGTGCTCTAAAACCATTTTATTTGCTTTGGTGATAATGGGTGGCACTGCCGCACAGAAATGGTGTTAAATGAGGGCAAACCTGCATCAAGGTGGCAGCAGAGGATGCAGAGTCCCCTGCCAATGTGGGTACCACTCCTTCAGGCCCCTAAAGAGTGATCCACACCTTGGTTTGCTGCAGTCGTGCTCAGTGATGTGTCAAAGCCCTGTGGGATCACTGCTGGCTCTCTACACCCACCCATGAGTATTTTGGCATGGCACCTGCTCAGGGAATTGGCCAGGATTTGGCCTGTTATTAACAATTCTAAAATGATGGCTGTTCACAAATTCTTTTTAACAGACACAGCGGCTCATGTGCGTTTAATCTAAAGCCTGTTTGCTTGGAGTTTAGGCAGCTGGGATTGCCCCCAAAAATGGTTTGGCATGCAAAAAAATGGTGCTCTCTGGTCCTGCTGTTATAGCATTGAAGATATACAGAATTTGGCTGGCTGAGAGCTGTGTTTAACCTGTACCAGTGCAGTCAGCACAGCTCTGGGGGGGGCTGAGATTGCTTTGCCATGACCATTGTGACACTGCATACCTGAATATGCAAAAAAAACCCCCTGAAAATGCCCTGCCTGTCATGTCTTATTGCTTAATGATGTAGCCAGAGGCAGACCTGACATTAAGGCCATTCTTTGCTCCCGGTGGGGGACGAATCTTTAATCCCATCAGAGCAGATGCATTTAGAAACTGCAAACCCAGCCTGCTCAGAGCTGTCACTGGGCTCCCTTAATGAGTCCATTCTTCAATCAAGGTGGTTTCTTCTCTGGGAGCTCAATGATGATGTTTGAATATGGGATATTTATAGTGTTACCACCAGGCTCTTAGCAGCCTAATGGCTGAACTCAGGCTGCTCTGCTTTCAAAGGCTGGGTCAGAGGGGAGGGGGAGAGGGGGGTGCCTTTGGCTGAGATGGGAAATTTAGATTTCCTCAAAACAGGGGTCTGGGAAAGCTGGCACCTCATTAATTCCCCTGCCCTCTGGACAGGGCACTGCTTGACAAATCATGCAAGGAGAAGGGGAGGAAAAGAAAGTGTGGAAATCAGTGCAAGTTTAGCACTTACTCCTGCAGCAAGGACTGCAGTACAGCACTGAGCTGACAGTGCTGGGACTCACCTGCCTCTGTCAGCAGCTCTGCCAGCTCCTTTTGCTTTGCTTAGTCTGGCCTTGCTTGTCCTGATTTGCCTGGGCTATTCCTTTACAATAATGGGACTTGGCTGTGGCAGAAGTACAAAGCTGGTGGCACTGATTTTGTTCTGGGAAAAATCACTTTTCTATAACTGCATCTTTCCCCCCCCCATACTTCTCCTATTGCTTAAACTCCTCAGTTTTCAGGAATTATTTAGGACCAGACAACATAGCGAGTGGGTGTGTGCTAATACTGCATTTTGAGCCTGAACTGGAGCTGCTGTGTCAACTTTCCCTGCATTTTCTGTCAAAACTCTCAGGATCTGAAATTGTGTGATGGATGCCCAGATTCAGGCCCTGCTAATTATGGATTTCTCTCAGGTCAAGGGGGAGATGGAAGAGTTTTCTTCAATCTGTAAGCTGTGAAAATGCACTTGACCTGGCCAGAGAGTTTCCACAGCCTCCTCCTGAGGCTGCTTGGATTTTCAGGGTAATAAAGGGCATTGCCCACCTGCTCTCTGCAAGTCTGGGCACTCAGCCCACCTTGCACACTCACCTCCCATTTCGCAATGCCTGCTTGCATGCTCAGAAGAGGCTGCTGTACAGCTTTCAGATAAAATATTTATGAATGGTTGGAAATTATCAGTAAAAGCATCCAGCCATGGCTATGCAAAGAGGAGAGTTAGAGCTTTACCAACACCCAGCCTTTCTCAGCAAGGAAAAGCTCTGCCAGCTGTCTTTCCTGCCACCATAAGCACTTTGAAACCAGGCTTGCATAACAGGTAGTTTTGAGGATCCTGCCCTCATCCTGGTTTTGGTTATCACACTGTTGTGTTGCAAATAACTCTGGGTGGTTTTGGAGGAAGGTCATTGGATCAGTAACAATTTCCCCTCTGGAGCTGTGACAAATTTGCAAGTGCCTGGGAGAGATTTTTTGTGTGTTTTATCTTAGTGCACTTATTCCTTCTGCCATGAAAGTGCTTGAGTATTATTTAAAAAAAAAAAGACATTTTCTCAGGCTTCATCATCTTAAAAGATAATTGTGGTCAACAAAGCAGCATCATATCGAAATTGCCTTTATTCCGCAGCCTCACACTTCAATTCTGCTCCTCTTCCTGCTTTGAGAAAGTTTTGCTGTTCCTCATGCAGCAAATATGACTCAGAGGAAAAAAAAGAATCTCAAACTCAAATCAAACCAATATCTTTTCGTAAATGAAACAAGGCTCTGCAGAAGCTTGGCATCACCTCTGATATTGCAAACAAGTCCTGTTTATAATAATCAAATAAGCTGTGGTTGTTTCTGTGCCAGTAAAGGAGGCACCTGGGAGGACAGGGCACTGCAAGCACCACCTGTGTCTGCTCCTACCTGACATGGGCTGGAGTGTAAATCAGTGTCTAGCACACTGCAGCTGAAGCTCTGAATTTCAGTCCTCAAACTGTTTGTGCAGAGTTGTCCTGTGAGGGATGTTCTTCATACTGTGGAGATCTGGACGGGCTTTGGGCTGGGGCTGTACAGATCAGCTCCATACAGTGTTTATCCCAGGGCTGCTGTTCTCCTTCCATGGGGAAATTCACACCACGACTGCTGAGGAAGGCTTGGAGAAGAGGGAGTGCTCCTTCCTCAGGGCAGATCCCTCTCTCTCTGCAACTCTGTGTGGCAGGGAATCCCAGTGACACTCTTGGAATTCCTGTACATCCAATAGGAATTTTCCTTCCCCTCGTATTTTTCTCTCTCCCAGGTTTAAATCCGCACAGGTCTCACTTGGCTGAACCAACCTGGAACCCCTGGAGATCCTGCCCTTAGGGCCCTCACACTCTAAGAACTTGTGCTCCCCATCACCTCTGGGTTTTGGGGCTCCTGGTGCCAGGTGAATTAAGCAGAAGGTCAGATGGGATGGCCAGTGTAGCTCCTAATGATTTATTTATAAGTCAGTGAGCACCAAGGCAGGTAAAACACTGGACAGGAGCTTCTTTTTAGCCCCTGAAAAGTTAACGATTGTGTCCTGTAAAAGACCAAGCATTTAGGGCCTGACATGTGAGTTGCCTTTTGTTAATTAGAGCCAAGGTGCAAGAAACCACCGCACCAGAAGTTTAAGTCCAAGTTTTTATGCATTTATTTACTATTGTTTCACTGGCTGTTAAACTATTTGCTAGTACTCATCCCAAATTCATGAAGTACTATAAATACTCGCAGAGAAAAAACTTCATTATTTTTTCATAAAGGACAAGAAATACAGTTGGGAGGTTCAGTTTAGCAGTCATGCTTATAAAAAAACAGAGAGCTTGCTGGGCTCCCATTAAAACCTTGTCAGGTGGTGCCCGTGTTCCAAGCTCTGGGTGGCCTATCCCAAGTGTAAGATGAAAAAGTTCAACATTTCTAATTAGACACATTCCCATATGTGAGAGACACCACCATGCTCTGCTGGTGTACTTCATAAATTCTCTAAATATGGTGAGAAATCATCACTACCTATAACCATCAAACCTGCCAAGCTGCGTGTTTGATTTTTAACCCCAGGTCTTCTTTTAGGTCCCTTCGTGCTGCCAAGCAAAAATTATTTTGGTGTGAGTAGGGATGGAATCCTGCCCATTTGTTAAGAAATCATTTTGGTGGACTGTGGCTCTCAAACTCACTGCTTGTGCATCCTTAAAAAGCCACAATCTCTTCTTCAGATCATAACAAACCTGGGCTGGTGGAAAAAAAAAGTGATTTTTGTTGGTTGCTTGAGGTGTCTTGGCACAAGGCCTGTTGTGGTGATGGGGGGCACTGCTGTTACCCTTAATAGATTTTACCTCAGACATAATCTGACTCAAGTTTTCAAATTATTATTACTGCACCCATTATACCCACTTAAGTGATATTTTAAACTTTGCTCTGAGTCACCAAGTAGGTTTTCTCCCCTCCCACTCATTCGTAATATTTTCTAGATATTTGCCCAGGTTAATGCTCATTAATTTAGGTTCCAAAATTAATAATCCCCTGGTAAAATACTCCAGTTTAAATAACTCCTTAGGTTTGAGGCAGATGTCATGCGTGAGTCATAATGTATTCCCACCACTTTGAGAAGAATATTGTTCACAGTGTCATACCCAGAAACATCAAATTATCTCCTGAATATTTAGAAATGAGTGTATATTTGGTAACTAGAGAGGAGAGATATAAATGCATGCTCCAAAATGCTAGTATTGTAGTGATATTTATTAGGTGTTTTTATTTGTTGGCTGCAATGTTGTAGTTTAAACACATCTGACTTCTTTTCAAAAGTCAAATGGATAAGACACTCGAGGGAATGCTGGTAAGCATTTTCTAAACTAATTTTCTTTCTGGCTGGAAGAACATTGATATATCCCTCAGCAACCTCTTTTACAGCTTGGTCTGCACTGAGCTTGGCTTCAAAATCAGGCAGTCTGGGAGAGCAGAGGTAAAAATGTGCTGCTCTGTCCCTGTCCCATTGCCAGTTTTCAGGATAGGTCTCAATGCCTTGGTCTGGTTTAACCCAAACTGGCAACCAAAAACCACACAAATGCTCAGTGCCACCTGCCCTGCTGGGATGGGGAGGAAAATCAGGAGAAATAGTTTAAAAAAAACCCCCCAAACTCGTGGACTGAGATAAAAACAGTTTAATAATTGAAACACAGTAAGATATAATAATATTAATGATAATAATAACAATCATAATAGTTGTAACATAAAAAAAAGAAAGAAAATAAATTAAGCTGAAGGCAGACAAGTGATGCACAATGCAGTTGCTCACCACCCAGTGAGTGATGCCCAGTCTGTCCGCAGCCACCAACCAACACCTCCTGGCCAATTCCCCTGGTTTACACACTGGCATGACCTGTGGTTTAGAATATCCTTTTGGCCAGTTTGGGTCAGCTGTCCTGGCTGTGTCCCCTCCTGCCTCCCTGTGCATCTCCTCCCTCTCACAGCATGGGAAACTGAGGAATCCTTAGGGATACCCAGGGTGAGCATTGCTCAACAGCAACTGAAACATCAGCGTGCTGTCAGCATCATTGCCACACTAAATCCAAATTCCAGCTAGCAGGGAGAGAGAGAATTCTATCCCAGCTGAAAGCAGGACACCTGGTTTTAGTAGCTGGTGTGGTGAGGTATCAGGCTGGGATGGATCTGAGGCTGCAGTGTCATCCCGGCAGCTGCTTGTCCATGGCACCAATAAATGCCAATAAACACCTATCTACTGTCAGCTTTCCTGCAAAGAGCCTGCAGGAGGGAACAAGGCATTGCTGGGGTATGTCCAACCCCTCCAGGAGTGTGGCTTTAGCTGCCTGCTTGCTCAGCCTGCTGAGAGGGAGGGACTCTGCTGCTGGGTGGTGGCCAGCAGGTCCCACCATCCAGCTTTTGACCTGTCAGCTTCTGCTCGTGGAAAACTCCACCTGCAGGTTTACAGAAGGTGATGTCTAAGGACAGATTGGCACTGAGAGCCAGGCAGGGCCCCTGCCAGGGTGCTGACAGGTGGAGAGAGTCAGCAGCAGCCCCGTGTAGGTGCCAATGTCTGGAAATCAAAACCAGTTTTTTACCTAAACCGCCAACCCAGAGTCTGAAACGCTCACATCTCCTTCCCTGGCGATGTCACCTACCCAGGCTGGCACAGGGACTGCAGGGTTGTGTAACTTTGCTTTGTCACTCTCTCAGTTAATACCCAGAGGAGTCACAGCAGTGCAAGGGGTACCTGGGTGGGGATCATTAAAGAACACACGGATTGTCAAGGTGTGTTGGTGTGGTAGGAAATACAGGCACCAAAAAAGGTGGTTCTGATGTCCTGTGGGGTACACCAGCACAGCCCAAGGCAAAGGCTCAGATCAGGACCCCTCAGCTACATGAATGTAAGGGAGGAAAAGCAGGGAAATCCTTCCAATCCTGTGGGCACTGCAATCCAAGAGGGATGTGACCAGTGAGCCATGGTCTAGGTGGAAGCATGGTGCTGATGGTGGACACGGGAAATGAGTTTTTGTATGGGAAGATGGAAAGAATGGGGTCTCCTGAAAACAGAAACCCAAAGGAGAGCAGTCCTCAGCTATGTTAGGCGTGCAAGTGGCTTCAAAGAGCGGGGGAATCATCTGTTCAAGTACGTGGTGGGTAGAGTCAGTAATAATGAATTTAAATTAAAACAAGGGAGGTTTAAATTAGCATAAGAATTTTGTCTCTAAGTATAGCAAAAAAACTGGAATAGGAGGTGGAGCCTCTGTTATTCAACCTGTCCCTAAATTCTTCAAACAAAATCAGTCAAGGATGGCTCAGGCAGGGATAGATTTTAATTTTTTTCTTTCTCGTCCTTATTTTTTGATGGGGGTTGGCAGGGGAGCAACAAGGTATTTTTATCTGTTTTTATTTTCCTCTTTAACAGTGAGTTTCAGCTCTGCTACCTTATTTTTCCTCAAATCATCTCTATTCTGGTGGGGTCATGATCTGAAATGACAGCCTTCAGCTGAGCAAAAGATTTATTTATTTAGGATGAAACTGTAAATTTGGGAGTTCTTCTTTGATTTTTGGCATCCACTGTCTAAATCTTCCCTCAGAAGAAGCAGGAAAAAAATTATATTGTTCTTGATTCTGTGACAGTCTCCCTGTGTCACCTTGGGCAACTCTCTGAGACACCCCAGAACACCCAGGTGAGGACAGTAATCTCTATCCTTCAGAGAAAAGAGCAGATGATATTTTTTTTCGTGGCAAGGGCTGTTCCTTCTCTGTGCTGCACCCATCATGTGGAGTAATAAGAGTTCAGGAGAAAAAAAAAGGGAAAAAAAAGAAAAAAGAGAGAGAGAAGGAAGCTCGCTACTAACACAGACAGAAGTGCCCATCCAGAGGCTCTGTGTCTCCAGGACAGGTACGTCCTGGTGAGTCCTTGTCAGGCATTTTGGTACCAGAACCTGCTGGTGTTGCAGTGCTGAGCTCTGCAGTCATTAGCAGCTGTTGGGATTCATTAGCAGCTGTTGGGAGTCATTAACATCTGTTGGGAGTCATCACCAGCTCTTTCCTTTTGGGAAGCTCAGCTCCCTGAATGGGTCATGACACACTGCAGGGAGTTATGTGCTGCAGGAGGTTGCACTTCTGAAAAGCAAGGGGTCGGTTTATAATTCTTGAGGTCCTTACAGGGGAGAAAGTAGCTCTTGAGGCTCAGAAAATGAGGCAATGTTTGTCTTCCTTGTTGTCCTAAAACTTCTGGCTTCTCTTTCCTTGAGAAGTTGTTTCTGCCTGGTTACTGGCTCATGTTTCCCCATGGACATTGCTCTTGGGCACACCAGAGCTGTCTCTGGTCATGTCCATGCTGTGAAATGGCTCTGCTCACTCTGCAGGCCACATACCCATCGTGAAGAACCAGGTTCACTTTTCTGGTAAAACTTAAAATGTTTAATAAAAAGACAGTAAGAGACACAAGAGCAAAAAATATAAATTACGGCTGTGAGCTTGGCATTCAGCCAAGAGCACATTATTTACTCGGAAACACTTCTTTAAATGCACCAGCCTGTTGCATATTCATAACCACCGTGCATTATTCAAACATTCCTTTGAGTTTAGATCTTCTTTTGCTTGATTTCAACTCCCAACCTCCCCCCATTCCACCCTGCAGATCAATTCAATTTTTTATTTCTCCTTGTGGCTCCCTTTTGTCCCCACACTCTCTGATAACAGAGGGTCAATAAATTCCTCCCTTGGGGCTCTGGTGTCCATCACCACCATCTTCATCCAGATGGAATAACCCAAGAATGTGAAGAATTTCCTGGTTATCTTTACCATTCTCTGAATTAGCTTCATGAACAAAAGCATTCTACATATATATATATATTTATCACACTACTATTTCTAAGTTTTGTTAGTAGCAGAAATAAAAAACTATATTCATACAGCAACGTTTTCCAACAATATACATATAGCATTCATTTCAATATTTGCAAAAAGCCATTAACATAATGTGTGTTTATGACACCATGGTGTTTTGGAGGGATGTGCAGAGCCCCTGAGGGGTCTCTGCTGGCCAGGCAGCCTCCACTCAGGTGGGAATGTACTGCTTTTTGGGATGGCAGAGTTCCAGTCTTACTCAATTTCTCCTGGTGTGGTCCTTAGGGTTTTATACCTTCCTATGCAGGGATTTTTTGCTTGCTTCAGTTGCTGCTATCATCACAGCAACTTTATTTCTGTGTTCCTCTCCTGTCCTTTCCTTGTCCACCATTAGCATGCAGACTATGGGAACTCACCAACAATTTTACAGGGAAGGAGAACCATTTTTTTTTTAGCTAAAAAATGTGATCCCATGGTCACACTGTGCCAGGGGCTTTCAGAAAATGAAGTAGAAGATAACTTTTAAAACACATGCTCATTAGGCTTTGGGATTCAGAATTCCCCATGTCTTGAAAAGTGGCAGTGAGAACAGCTTTTTAGCCTAGAGAAGTGTTGGTCTGATCCTGACTTTGTAGTGTCAGTTTGTGCATGGTGTTAGCATCTGTTTTCCCTGGCACTGCTGCTTGAGCAGTGAGGAAGCTGAGATGGGAAAATGCAGAAAGAAGGATGGGCTGAGCCCCTGCAGAAAAGCACTGAAGGATTTCTCTTCTTAGCTGGTCTGTCATCCTGCAAATCCATGAAATCCTGTGGCATTTCTATTATCTTGGGAATAATCTCTTCCTTTCGGAATTCAAAATCCCATGACTCTTTTGTTCCAATCTCTTCCCCATCACCGGGCAAACCCCAGGACTTTTCTCTGGGCACATTAGAAGGTGGCACTTTGCTCTTCACCTGTTTAAAAGAGGAAACTAAAAAGAACACTCCTGCTGCAGGGGAGGAAAAATCCACCTGGCAGTGGCAGTGACAGAGAAGTGGAATTTTGCATGGAGGGCAGGGACATTCAAGGTGAGACTTCTTTGGGGAATGACCACATTTCAGTGGAATTGTGCCGAGACAATGATGCTCTCTGAGACAGGATTCAAAGAGGAGCAGAAGAGTGAGGGACAGAAGCATTCCTGGGCTTGCCTGTGGAACCAGCTTCAAGAAGAGAGCATCTGAGGCAGTGGTTTAATAACCACGAGAGAAGCAGCAAAACCTTAGATTTAAAGCTGTAAAACCTTAGATTTAAGGCTGTTCTCTTTGAATGCTGCTGCTAGCAGGCAACCTTTTAAAGCACTGAAAGCTTTGCCAGGGAAAAAAGGCAAGGGACCTTTATAAGTAGTACAACAGTTTGACTGTACAGCTCTCAGTGCATGGAAAACTTTTGGATACCATGATAGCAGCAGCAGCACAAAGCATGAAGTTTGATAACTCCACGTCTTCTCCCTCTGATCCCTGATATCTGTGTGCTGAGCAAAGGGTCTGAGGGCACTCGTGGTTTCTTGTGGAATACAAATCCCCAGATTTCACTCAACATCTGCTTTTGTGCTGGCAGTCCCCTGTGTGGAGAGTTCTGCGTCTCTCATCCTGCTCTGCACGAGAGGGAGGTGTGTGTGTGTCTGCAGGGATCAGATCCCATCTTGTAACACTTGCAGAAAACGCTTATCAAGCTGTGGGACAAAGCACAGGGAGCTGAAGTGAGAAGCAACAATCTGCTCTGTGCAGCAGGGAAGCTCTTGGCAAAGATGCAATTTATAACTGAAAGGGTTGCCAAGGGCTTTTTTTTTTTTCTTTTTGTGTTTTTCTTTTTTTGTTTTAAGTTGTTCTGCTGACTTCTGCAGAAATGTAACCTGGGAGATTGCAGGATGGCTCCTCTGAAACAGATTTCTGTAGGAAGTGGGATGTCAAAGAACAAGACATGGTGGGGCAAATTCCCAGCTCCTCAAAAGTCACTTTATGTTCGTAGCCAAAGTCAAGAAGATCTGAAATGGCCATGATTGCAAATGATAGAGTTTCAGTAATTAACAATTGTTTTTAATTCTTGATAGGGAATGGGGAGTTTAAGGCATGTCTTTATAGCTTCTCCTATAAACAGGGACTTCAAAAAGCCACAGACTGCTATAAGACCAATTATATAACCCAAATATAAAACAAACAAGTAAATTAATATATACAAAGCCATATATATAATCCAAACCATCTGCCCCAGCCCTGGAAGTGTTCAAGATCAGGTTAGATGGAGCTTTGAGCAACCTGGTCTAGTGGAAGGTTTGGTGCCCAGGCAGGGGGTTGGAATGGGATGATTTAATGGTCCTCAAGCCATTCTATAATATTGCAATTTAGGAGGAGAAAAAAAAAAAAAAAAGGTGAAAACTTCCAGTCTAGCTGGAAGTTGCCATCAAAAAGCAAAAAAAAAAAAAAAAAGTGCCCAGAATGCTCCAAGTTAATTTCTGTTTCTTTTGGTGGGGATGCTTACTTTCGGTTTGGATTTGACCTTGAAAGTCAGGCTGTTTAAACTGAGCTGCAGGTTAATATTGCAAATGTTGGGGCACAGGGAGGGCTGGGGGCTCCCCAGGGTGGCAGGACAGGCTCTCACAGCCAGGACCTGTCCCAGCACATCAGCAGGGAGGGGAACGCTGGAGACTCAGTGATGGGGATGGAATGACAAGCCAAGGCCAAGTCACCAGTCCTAGAGGGGCTGTGGATGCAGATCAACAGGGCAGCCACAGGCATGGGATGGCTGTGCTGGCATTGCAGCTCTGCTTTCCTCATGAATTAGGATCAGATGGTGTCTCCTGTATTCACATGAGCACCAGATCCATTGTCCTGCAGCTCTGTGTGCACTCCTGTCCCCATGGGAAGAGCAGTGTCACACACAGGTCCCACCAGGAGAACTTCTCACATCATCAGACAGCCTGGACGCTATGAGAAATCAGTTTCTCTGACAAGGACATAACAGAGAAAGTTGCTTGCTTTGCACAGGGAACAAGATTCAAAAATACATTTTATTTTAAAGGCATGTTTCAATTCACTTCAGGGTCTGTCTCTCCAGTTAATCTTTCTGTCCATGCTCATCTTCCAGATTTATGTAATATTTGGAGTTCCAGCACTGCTCAGAAAGGTTTTCTAATTGCTCCTGGATAGGCAATTCCCTTTTTTGCAGATTGGGTGAATTCTGTTTGATAATTAGTCCCACATCACTTGTATAAATGAAATAATCATCTGACCAACTGGAAGTTGCTTGCAATGGCAGAGTAGCTAATTAGAAAACATTCATTTTGCAGTGCTCTGCTGGATCTGCATCCTTGCTTTGTGCACATTGCTGTGCACACATTGCTGGGCTTTGCTCCTCTGCTGTCCAACCAGCAAAAGCCAGGTCATTTTTTCCTTAATTTCAGATTCCAAGTTTAGGCAACTCTCTGTGAGCTGCAGCCTTGAGCTTTGATAGAAGTGAATCCTCAGAGCCTGTGGCAGAGCTGTGTGAATGTGTCCATTGAAAATAAGGGGAAAGAAGGCAGGGTTTGGATATTGTGAAGGGTAAAGCCCAGCAATTGATATGGGCTTCTGCATTTAGGAAAAGAAAGAAAAATCACTAATGTATACTTAATTCTCTGTTGTACAGTGTGCTATCCATCAAAAAAAAAAGTCTCAAGCAGATTGCGTATTAGAAGAATACACATTAGAAGCAAAGGAATAGAAGCAAATGAGTGTCAGAGCAGAACTTGTTAAAGGAAAGCAAGAGGAGAAACCAGATCCTCCTTGATGAACAAATCCTCGGGATTTGCTCTGAGTCAAGCATGCAAGGCTTGCTTTTAACCACTTTCCCAGGGAAACCTGGGAATCATCTGGGGCTCCCTCTGAATCCTCCACCATTCAGGATATCAGGATATCAGAATATCAGAATATCAGATTATTGCCCTGTGAGTACAAAACACATTTAAACATTTCAGATTTCTCCTGGTGCTTGCCTTAGCCAGAAAAATGGGCTGTGCTTAGAGGGCATCAAGCAGGAATTTAAGTTATCTGCATATCTCCTCAAAAGGCAATTCAGTGAGAAACAAATTATATCCAAGCCCTCTGAAATTCCAAGTTCTAAACTGGCTAGAAGCTGAGGTTGCTTGCTGGTTTGCCTTGCTTGGGAGAATGACTGAAATGGAAGATTCCTCTCACTTTCCCTTTTCTGAGGGATCCTAATGTGAGAGTGAAAAATAAATACCATGATGACCATCAGGAACTGAGCAGAGATTGATATATTTGTTTTCTCATTTCCATTCCTAGAGTTCTGTTCAACAAGCAGTGCATGGAATTAATTTCTCCCAGCAGTTTCTTTTTTATTTTTAATTTTTTTTTATAATGAACGATAATTTTACATACCACAGCACTAACTGTCACTGCATCATTCCTTGCACACAGACTATAAAATTCCTGTGGCTCTTGTCATGGGCTGTGCACTCAGAGTTGTCAAACTCTGCTCTTAATGGTTCAGAATTGTATGAAACAATATCTTACTAAACTTGACCCATGTTATTTTTTTCCCCTTCACACCTCTCCTACTTTACACAGGACAGATGTTCTGATAAAGCTGAATACTTTGACATGTTTATCTACTTTATGTGACAGATTTATCCAAGTGTAGAAGTGTTAAAGGACTCATTTCTCAGTCAGCAGCTCCTGAGCTAGGGCTCACTCTGGGCTACATGAGGGTTGGACAGAGCTTGGAACAACCTGGGATAGTGGAAGTTGTCCCTGCCCATGACTGGGAGTTGGGACTGGATGAACTTTAAAGTCCCTTCCAACTCAAACCATCCTATAATTTTATTTATCATTTTATCCATGATTATCACAGGTAAGTAAAAGGTAAGTATGAAACACCAAAAGCCTTGTGGAGCAAACACAGCACTTGATATCATCATCACACAGCCTTGATATCATCAACAAACCTTTATAAATGTGTGAGCAAGCACACAGGTTTGCACATGGGTATATTACAGCTCAAATTTCTGTCTACTAAGAGAAACCAGCTGCTGAAGTGAACATAATGGTTCGTGCAAGGCAAGAAGAAACCTCTTCTGGTGAGAAGAGATTCTCTCTGTCTGAGAGTGATCCATGTTCAACTTGCATCTGCGTCAAAATTTACGCGCAGTGCATTTCTTCTCTTGTCAATTTAAACTGATCTGCATCAAAACTGTAGGGAAAACGAGACAACAGCAGCATTTCAGTTCTCTCCCTCAAAAATGAAGTAAAAAAAGATTAAAAAGCAAATTTTGCAGGAAGGATGATACCTGGTAATGGAATGAAAGGTTACATTCTTAAAGGCAAGGCAGGCTACTTAAATTCTCTGCCTTCACATGCATCTGCAGTATTGCATTCTGGAAGGTCAAAAGCTGTTGAAGAAGTGGTGTAAGAAGTGCAGAGAGAAGGATATAATTTTTAAGCAAGAGAAACACAATGGTTGACAAAAGAGGTTGTATATTTGGGATTTTTTTAACAGCAACTCCAGTTTCTGATCAATTCTTAATTTGATTTTGAAGCATACAGCTTATGGTAATTTTGTATGCTGATGCATATAACGATTCCTTGATTAAAGCTTCTGGTTTATGAAGTTTTTCCTCTCTTTCAAAATATTGAGCAGCTGCACTATTCTAAATTCAATGGCTGTGCCCCACTGGATGGTAAATCAACCACACAAACCACACAGGGCCATTCAACCCCACATTTGCATTGCTCCAGATCTAGACAACTCTGCTGAAAAACAAAACAAGAGAATCCACAGCAAACCAGCCCAGGAATCTTCTCAGGTGATCCTTTCTTCCTTCCTCCCAGCAACAGAATTAGTGCCAGCTACCAAGCATCCCTTCTGTAATTAACCTTGAAGAATTGCATGGAAAAATGAACAGCACAGCATCCCAAGGCCTGTTTGGAAACTTTAACAGAAGACTTTAAAGAAATAGAAACTAGCATTCCTACTCATTAAAATAAAACAAAAACCCCAGAAGTTGAAAGAAAGCATTTAAAAACAGATACAAGGAATAAACAAGAAAGTTTACTGCCCCAGAAGTGGCAGCTGTAACACCACAGATACCAAGATCAGTTTAGAAATACCTGCTCTGAAAGAAAGCCCAGATAAGCAAACACCACAGGCCTCATCAAAATTCCCCCAGAAGAAACAGAAATGAACAAAAAGAGAAAAGCAAATGATGAGGTGAGATCCACATGGATCTAATGGATCACACAGCAAGAGAGAGGATCCATACAGGTAGAAGGACTGGAAATGGCACTGATAAAACATCATTACATGTCACCCGACACACTGGAAACAAGACAAAAGCAAGCAGAAACCCCAAATTTGGGATATTTGGGATGGGGAAAATGTCTGTGGGACTATGAAAACTTAGGAAGGAGTTTTTAGGGGAAGTTCCAGAAAACATGAAACCTGCTTGCCTATCAGATAATGGCTCTGTTATTGAAACTGAAAATGCTGGACGTTTTAGATTGCTGGAACATCTTTTCACATCTCCTTGCAAGATGCTTAAGGGTGGGTTGGGAACTGAAATTTTTCAATCAGAGTGTCTCTCTCATGCAGGAACAGAGCAAATGCCTGCTAATCCTTCAAGGAGTGTTGGATCTAAAATTCTTCCCGTCTGCAAAGGAGACAGAGTTTCTACAAACAAAAGTTTCTGTATTTAGAATTTCTGGCTTGGGTTTGATATTCATTTTTCCAGAATCGAACAGCATTCTGAATTTCCAAAAGGGAATGCCACACTAAATATCAAATGAACATTTCAGAATCTGAATCAAAATGTCATCTCTTCCTGATATGAATCTGCAACAGACTTTGAAATTTTAAATGAGGATGGATCTTTGGAGCAAGGAAGTCTGAAGCCAGGAGGGAAAACACCATCTCCTGAAATGTCTGTGGCTGACACAGAATGTACAGTTAAAATACATTAAACCTAACCCAAAAATTTAGAATTTCTTGCTGTAAGAGAGAACTGTCAGAAAGTGACATCAGTTCTAAAATGGAATCAGAAACTTCCTAGAGAAAAAAAAAATCAAGTTTTGCTGATGAAGACATCATTAAAAAACCAAAACAGATTCTTCAGCTGAGCTGAGAAACACTGAAATAGGAATCATGATCATCTTTTTCTGGCTGGGAAAAAAGATGAAATTGAAATTTGCAAAAGTCTGGAATCTCCCTAAGAAGAAGTGAGCTCTGCTCTCCAGAAGTGGAGCAAGCCCAGCTAAAAATGTCATTGGAAATTGCTGACATTTCTGTGCAAGTTCCAACATCAGAACTTTAAATTTGATACGTCAGATCCTGGAGGAGAGGGAGGTGTTGAGAACCCCGAGGAGAAGGAAATCAAGTTAGAAGGAGAATAGGAGATAAGAGCTGTCAAAGTTGAGACTAAGGCATTGAGGAGATATTTTTAAATGCAAAATTACACAATACCTGCATTAGGCTGGACATCCTTAAAGGCAGAAGAAAAGCTTCAGGTAGGTGATCCTTGTGCCAAAATACAAATTGGAATAAATATTCCTTAAAATACTTTCCCTATGCAGCGAGTACAGTTGGAAAAACAAGTGTTCCAAAATGAGAAGATTATATGAAGAGTTCTGGTATTAGTTTGCCAGAGATGAGGGAAGATATTTCATTACTTGCAAGGAGAACATGGATTAGAGTGAATATTCCAAAGCCAGATACAGTCAAATGTACAGATACAGTTCGTCTTGGTGCTGAAGGACAAAACTGCATCATTCACAATTCACCCTGTTCTCAGCAGAGCTGTAGAAACCAGAAATAAGTGCTTCAAAAAATGACAAAAAAAAAAAGGAGCATTTTATAAAAAAAAAAATTCCTACATGTTCTCTGACTCTGCAAGAGTACAGAGTCAAACCACTGGATATAGAGATCCCCAAAGCAGAAAGATCTATCAAGGTAGACAATTCTGGAGTAGAATTTAAATGATCATTATCTGAAATTAATGCAGGTGGAAACCCAAATCCATAGATGTTTGTCTTCTAAAGGAAGAGCTGGACATTTAAAGGCAAGAGGAAGCAATTCAAATGGGAGAATCTGTGGGTGAAATGGAAATTACAGGAGAAAATAGTCAAGACAGTTGATTTAAATAGCCTGTGTGTGAATGGTCTACAAGAAAGGGATCAGAAGATGCTGCTTATATTGCAGCAAAGCAAGAGGTGCAATGGTAGATGTTTCAGGGGTGAAAAGGGATGTAAAAAGTGCTAGAGAAGATCCTGAAATAGGATTTCAAGTGGAAAGTGTTGAAAAGGACACGTCTGCAGGAGTGGAGGAGCGTCCAGCAGGGAGAGCACCAGAAACCCTGACACCCATGGACACAACAACAGGCACTGGAAAATTTTAAGCTGATGAGACCTCATCCAGTGTTCCAGTTTCTCAGACTCTTGTTACATCTCCAGGAAGAACTGACCTGGATCAAAAAGAAAGCACAGTCACTCAAACATTCCTGGAGATACTGCTCCAAATGAGGATTGCCTTTTATGAATATTCAGTGAAATGAAATGATATCTGTGTTCTTAGCTTTCTAGGAACTAAAAATGAAGCAAAACCCAAACCTGACACTTATGGAACTTTGGTGTTGCAGCATTTACCATTAAATTCTCAAGTATATGGATGTGCTGTACTGTGCACAAATAACTGCATTGATTTGTTTGTCTGCCCAAAAGGAAAAAAGCCACCATGATCACCTGCTGAAATGTGTGTTTAATGACAGTGCAGTTCCTAGATGTGGTGGGAATTGTTCCTAACAGATCTGGCTCTTTTCACCCATTATCATCCTGAGTTTAATGGACGTGCATGTGCAGAAATTCCTCTTTTTACATCCTGTATTGTCGTTCCCCATAGTCCTCTACTTAATACAGGAAAAGCAAAATAATTGGAATTTGGCTTGTTAGGGAAATGTATTTGGTTGTCAAACCATCTCTAACTCCATGGATTCCTTATTCCTATGCCTTGAGGTGGGGCTGAGTATTTCAATGAGAAATATGTGTCCATCTGCTCTCTGGAGAAGCTGTTCCCTAAGAATTAGGCAGGTGTCAGTAAGTTTTTTTTTCTTCTGATTACAGTTCAAGTGTAGCTTGGATTTCCCATACTGGGAAAATGTTTCTGTCAGTCAAACACATCTTTAAAAGATTTTCAAACTAACCCACTACTCACATGTACTTATTGCTGGGCACTAGAAAAAAATCCACCCAGAGTTTTCCTGTGTATGAGCATGAATGCAGCACAGGATCAGTTGTTTTTGTTGGTACAGGGTAATAAACCTGTGAAACAGAGCTAATAAAAAGCAGCTCGAGGGTGTTTCTGTTTTGCAAGACATTTTAATTAGTGAAAGACAATCTCAAAATACTGAGCAGAATCTGGAGAGGAAACAAGTGAGGAGAACACTGAAAGCAGTTCCTTCTCAGTATGTTCCTTGTAGAAGGGAAAGTAAGTGGAAAGTCAGTGTTATCTGCAGTATGTGCCTCAAAACTCTGCATGAATGACAACATTTATTGGTTTGTAAAGGTGAATATATCAACCCTGCAGGGGCTCAGGGATGAAGGCTGCTGGGGCTGACTGTAGGGAGGGAAGGGGCATCAGAGTGATGGAACATCTGAGCTGTGCTTGAGTCACAGAAAGGGCTCAGCTGGGCTGAGCTCTGAGTTAAAGCGTGCATTGAGATCCCTGAATGGAAGAAATGAAAAAAACAGTTTGGTTTTGAGGTTTGTAGGTGAAGTGAGTCAATTCAGCACCTGATATGAAGTGGCAATCCCCCAAGGGATTTAAGGAATATTTGCCAGACATGGGGTGATGTTACTGTGCCTTTAAAGGGTATGTGAATTTTACCTGGGAGGTGAAATTTTGTTTTTAAACCTCTGAGTTAAACAAGTTGGACTGATCAAAATTTTGTGGAAGAATGTCTACAGGCTCCTAAAAATCTTACTGGAGATGAATAGCAGCCTTGGAAAAGAAATAAAGAGAGAAAGGGATACGAGGGACAAAAAAAAGGATTGTTGAAGTTGGCCTTTCACTATTGAGGAATAGTGTCTTTTTAAAAAAGGAAGATGATCAGATCAGGCAAGAGAAAAAACATCCATCAGCTGGGATGAAAAGGTGTTGGTAGTGTGCTTGTGTTTTGATGCATCAGTGAAAACACACTAAATAAACCAAATATTCTGAAACTGAATATTGAAAATTCGGAATATTGAAAAAAACCCCACTTGAAATCAAGAAGCAATGGGGTTGGCAGGAGCCCATGTCCCCTTTCAGAATGGCTTTTTCCACCAGGCTTTACCAGAATTGTCCTCCCTGCCAGGAACACTGAGGTGGAATCTGAGGTGCTGGGTGGAGGAGGGAGAACCAGGTGTTGCTTTGGCTGGCAGAGTAACACTGTGGCTTAAATACCATCAGTAGGGGCTTATCAAGCTTTTCTTCCAAATTCCCTGCTGCCCACAACTGACAAAAGTTTTTTCCCATGAAAATAATGTGAAAATTTGTATTGGTCCTGTCCTGATGTGGGAAAGAAAAGCTGCAACTCCTACAGGTGCTGGTGGAATTTGCTAGAGGTCACAGAAGTCACAATCCCTGCATTAAATACGAGCACTGATGCTGCTTTTGCAGCAATAAATACTAATGTTTGCAATGCCACAGCTTGTGTGGTTAGTGAAATTTAATGTGCCCAGCAGAGCTCCCCAAAGGTGAATGACCCCACAGAATCCATACCAATTTAAGCCTTCTCTTTCTGGTAATTTAGAAAACCAGTCCTGCTCTGCTGCTGTAGCTGTTGGCTTTCAAGGCTTTCATTACCCACAGAGAAATCATGTTTGACACAATGCTGCAGTTATTGAGAACAATAGTTCTATTACACCCTGCACCTAATATTTCAAACTCCACATTCCCCTGGATGCAGACAAGATGATTTTTTAATCTTTCCCTGAGTCATGCAGGACAGCTACACCATTGGTAGACACCACCAGAATTACAGCAGACAGGGCAAAAATAATAGAATAGAACTTGTTTACATATCAAACAGTAATATTTTTTTTCTTTTTTGCAATAGGTAGGCTATTCTGTGACTTTAGCACTGTTGAAACAGCTGGTACCTGCTGTTGGTGGCGAGAGGATGCTGTAAAAAATAATCCTCTAGCTTTGATCCAATTTTCTCTCATTCCTAAAAGCACTTTCTGCTCTGGAATAAATGTGCTCTGGTTTTGCCGTTATTCTGCTATATGAACCTGTGTAGCAGTAACTCTGTTTTTTCAGAGGAGAAGCCCAGTTCAAGTTAGATGAGAATGTCCAAGTCAAACACGACAAGCCTCATGGATGGTGACTGAATTCCTGCTGCCATCTCCATAATTCTAATTTCTCTGACTGGCCCTTCTCCACCTCTAAGGTGAAGGTGAGAAGATTGTGTAACATGGCAAAATATCCTCATCCACAAAGAACTGCTGTCATCAAAGTGTTAGATTTTAGCACACAAGTCTGCTGCTGGAATAAATGAAATTCTGTTATCTGTGTCCCAGACTGGAATTCACTTGTAGATTAATTGAGATGAGGGTGGGCATTGGTGGGGTTGGCTCACAATCTAAATCAGGTTTAAAGGACAGCAGCACCATCACTTTTACCTCAGAAAACTTGAGTTCCTCATCAAGAAATGCAGTGTGTGTCTAATAAATTACAGATTTATTAAGAATTCCCTTGAGAATACTCAGAATGAGATGAGAATTAATGCATTATTCATTAGCAAAACTGCTTAGATTCGGGGAGTGTTTGTGATCTGGATTAATGTGTGGTCTCAGGGTTAAACAAAGCTGCCAAATCTCTGCCACCAGGACACCCTCACCTGTCTGCCTGAAGCTTTCTGCAGGCACCTGGAGGCAATTGCACCCCAGCTGCTCCCAACCCTTTGCTGATATTTTGTGTTTTAAATGGCCTGCGAGGTCGTTTTCTGCAAAGAACAAAATCTTTCTGCTTTTCCAGCCCTGTGCTGTCACAACACAGAGGCACCTGAAAGTGGGTAATATTTGTTTTGTGTGCCCCTTACAGCAGCTCCTCCTTGCTGAGGCTTTTTTTGTGCTGCATAAGGCATCTCCCACAGTGCTGGCAGCATCTGTTGTCTGAGTTTAATGGTATTTTTCATAACACCCCTGAATGCAGCCTTATGCCTGGAGCCCTCCCTTCTCTCTGTCCATTCTTTCACCATGACTTGTCTCTTGCTAAAGTGGAATTATCTGCTTGTGACCATATACATCTGTATCTATGGATATATATACACACACATATATACATATATATATACATATACATATGTACATATACACACATATATTAAAATATATTAA
>VZSR01000520.1:44017114-44043179 GCA_013398615.1 Brachypodius melanocephalos | reverse complement strand
GGGGTTTATTTTCTTTTCTAAAAGAAAAGGAGAAAAAGGCTTCAGTTTTCAGGAAACTTTGAACACTGTCCCCTTGCCCTTTGTTATTTGCCAGTGGAGAGAGGTTGTTAGATCCTTTTAGCCCAACACTCACTCATTTGGATTTCCAGCCCCTCCATTTCTAGGAATTTGTTGTTGCCTTTGTGCGATTGTTCTGGCCTTTTCTGGTCTCCTGACTTTCCCCAGGGTTTAATAAAACTTAATATTTTCTCAGCTTCTTGGATGCCCTCAACAATCACCTTTACAGCACAGGGGTGTGATAATAATTTTCCATTCCATTTCAATCATTTTATATCTTTCCAGCAGTAAGTGGATACAGCCTTGTGAGAAGGCTTACATGGAGTTAAGTTTATTGAAACCTGTTTCGACCCAAAAGTAGGATATCCTTTGGCTGGATATGATTTTCCCAGGCTGTGTGAACACCTGGTGCCTCTCAGGCCTAAATTCCATGACCATTTATGCACGAGTTTAATTTCACAAATTAATTTCACTGGGGCTGCCCCTGGGTAATTTTTGATGAATCAAAGCCTTTCTGCTGCTGTGTCCTTCCCTTCATGAAAATCTTCTTTACTATGGGGCCATCTAGAAATGTCTTTAGAGGAGAGGCTCTGTTCAAGGTGTGCTGCAGGACAGACACCTGAGGAGAGTCTGTCCTGTGTTCCCTGAGGAGCAGGGGTGGATCTGCTGGCTCACCTGGGATTGTGGGGTTCCTCTGGGAATATGGGGTTCTGTGCTCCTCTGGCCCAGAGTTAATGAGCAATAATTCACTGGAGTGGGAGGGATGTGTGAGGAGCTCTGCTGCAGGAAACTCCTGCTCAGGGCAAGATGCTTGACAGATCACAGAATCACAGCATGGTTTGGGTTGGAAAGGACCCTAAAGATCATCCAGTGCCAACCCCTGCTGACAGGTCACAATTTTCCAGTTTACACATGGAAGGGAGATCCCTGCTGGTTTGTGGTTTACTATGGGAGTGACAAGCAAGTTCCTTGAGCACTTGGAGGGAGCTGGTTAAACTCTCCACCCTTGGGCATTGAGTGAAAAATCTGACCCATGAGTCTTTGTCATCTTCTGACCTTGGGACAGCTTTATGTAGATTATTTAGGTTGGCTTTTTTTTTCTTCTTCTTCTTTTTTCTCTTATGAGGGGAGTGCATGATAGGACAGAGGAGAAAGAAAACATAAATCCAAACACAGACCTCCACAATGGGTTTGGAACAGGCTGAGTGCTGTCTATGAATTAAAAAGTGTTTGGATTTCTCCTTCTCAAGCCTTTGCAAGCTGTGGCTGTGTACACATGCACAGCTACTGCAGCCTCAGAGTCACAGTGGATCCCTTTAAAGATTAAACTATTGTTTTCTGAATTAAATCTCTCATGAAAATATGGCATCTTCTGGGGCTGCTTTCAGTCATCCCTCAGCATTAAAACCTTGAAGTTAGCAAGTTTTTTCAAGTGTGCAAGAAATTCTCTTTCTTCTTTGGATGCTCTTTAAAGCGGGTGCTTAAATTCTGCAGCATGGGAGAAGTCTTGTCTCATTAATTTTTAGCCCATTTCTACATCACACACACAGAGTAAAAAAAAAAAAAAGGGGGCTACATAAAAGTGATGAATAACTTATTTTCTCCAAATCCATCCCTCGAGTTTCTGGAGCTGTTCATTTCTGTACCAATGGTAGATGTTGAACTCCTGCTTTCTCTGTAAAAGCAGGATTATGATTATTAGGGGGAAATGACAGCTGATGAACAGGTAACTTCATCAAGATTGTTTTTATCATGCTGCTACAATGAAGAATAATCTGTAATTAGAAAGCTGTGTTGAAGTTTTTAGTCTGGAATCATTCCACATCTTCTCTGACAGGCAGGTTTATTAATGTCTTCATTTCAGTTTTGCATTTGCCCCTTACTAAACCTATGCCTTGCTATGCAGTACTAAATATGATCATTTTTCATATTCTCCTTGTCAGTTAGGAGATGACCAAAGATAGGAGTGTTAATTCAGTAAACTTCAGAACTATGAAAAGGTTAAAATCCTTTATCTCTAATTAGATACGTTTTGGAATCCCTTTGGAACTTAAGTAACAGGAGATGTAATTTTTTTCTTTAATATTATGAAAAAAAAAGTTAAAATTTATTTGCTATTGCATGTTTAATGTCCTCACCAGCAGTGAAAGATTTAAATGTATTTTAGCATCTAAACTGTCACCATCAGCTATCCCACCTGGAGACTTCAAATTTCCTTTGGCAATAATTTGAGATTCTTTGCAAGATTAGGAAAGTGATGCTTTTTCTTGGATCACATACGAATTTGTTCCTAAAATTTTGCTTTTTTAAAACCATGGCATCTGGAAAGTTGTTTTCGTAACAGATACTGGGCTAGAGCTCCTGTGAAGGTCACAGCAGAGTGGGAACTCAAAGTTTCTCTCCAATTGTTCTCAGCTTTTGGACAGGAGCTCCTGCTGGGTGGCAGATCCCTCTCCTGGCACCTTGCTTCCTTCTGGGGGCTGTGCTGATCCCTTTCCACTCTCCAACAGTAGATGGGGATGCTCCATTGACAGAACAGAGCCTCTCTGCTGCCTCAGAATGCGATGAAGAATTAATTGTGCAGTTGTTTAGACTTCAGGCAGAAATGCAAGTCCCCATCCCAAAGAGTCTGGTGCTTATGGAGCAGCATCCCAGATTATCTGAGCTCTGCTCTGTGTGTACTGTGAGGCAGAAACATGACAATTTATAAATTGCAGTCTGAAGAAACCCTTGCCTATTTTGTGCTTGTTTTTGACTCCCACTATTCTGCCTGAAGGAATTGTGTGGTCCATAGTGGCCCTGGCAGGAGCTGGGGAGCTGCACTTTTCCCAGGGAGTGTCACCATACATTTTTCAGTGCCACCTGTCTTATTTGTGGCTGCTGGATATCCTGGAGGAGGGAGTGACTGGCATCCCAGCCCTTTTCCCATTGGAGGCATGATGAACTCCTGCTCAGTGTGACAGGCAGAGCTGAGATCAGGATCATGGGGAGGGGCAGGGTTTAAATGGTCAGAAGTGGTTGGGAATGAGGATGTGGATGAGACTGTGGAGGGTGTACAGCTCTGTCACTGGTGTTCACAGACTAAGCTGAAAAATTTATTTGGCATGATTCTGGTGAAGTTGGTGCTGATGCTGACAGGATCTGAGGAGCACCTTGGGCTTGCAGCAGCCAGCCTGTTCCTCAAGCAGCAGTGGGGGCTGATAGACTTCAAATTGTCTTCTGTGTTGGGATTTGCCCCAGTCCCTGAGTTGCTCCCTTGCTTTCCACATGTCCTGGATCCTGAGCCTCTGCACCAGAGCTGCAGCATTTGGTCTTTGCTGGTGCAGAAATCCATTTATCTTCTCGTGTCTTGCTGTGCAGAGCAATGAGGGCTTCAAGCAGGCAGGGCTTCTGGTTTCTGGAAAATAAGCTAACAAAGCCCACTTTTCAAGATTACCATTTCCTCTTACTATTTTTGAATGTGTTTATTTTATAACCCTGAAATTAATCTCAGGAATGCCAAACAGCACTTAAAAGGAGGAGGAGTAATGGGACCTAGGGAGGAGGGAGCTCGAGGAGAGCTTATGTCACTGAGTTTTCTTCATGCAATTGAGTTTGTTCTTTAGTCACAAAAAACAGTCATTTGGTTCTGAAATAACTGTCATTGCAGCACACCCTTCTCTCTTCTGATTCCTGCCATCTTTGGCCAACACTGCATACGATACAAAGGCCTTTGCAGAGTTATTAATCATGTTTGGCAGACAGGCTGCACTAATCTACCGTGTGGAAGCAGGGAAGGCACCAACTTGTGTGTTTTGAGATGTAGTGATTGAAGCTCTTCATACCTTTGTTGCTGCAAGGGGAACTGCAGGAAAAAACTGAATGGCCACAAAAAAAAAAAAAAAAGAAAAAAAGAAAAAAAAGAAAAAAAAAAGGGAAAAAAAAGAAAAAGAAAGAAAAAGAAAAAAAAGAAAAAAAGAAAAAAAAGAAAAAACCCCAAAACAACAACAACAAAAAAAAACCCAAAAAAAAAAACAAAAAAAACCCCCACAAAAACAAAAAAACAGAGCTCCTCAGCCCTTCCCTCCATCCTGGTAATCTGTTCTGTGCTGGGATCAGAGATATTTCATATCCCTCTCCACCATCAGAGTGTCAAAATAGACTAAATGGACACTGTTTTGTGGGATACAGTTGGTGCAAAGCACTGGGGAAGCGGTGGCTGTGGTGGTGTAACACAAATTTCACAGCAGCAGGTGGATGGGAAGGGCAAGGCTTTGTACATCTTGCCTAAGGGACCTGGTGATTTAGGAATTTGGGAGGAGTAAGAACTTTCCTGGCCTGATTCCCATCAGGAATTCTGGAACAAGGTTCCCTGTTGAAGGCAAATAACTTGATGGTAAAGAGATCAAAGCCTCTTTCTTTTCCTCCAGCCCAGTGGCCACACCTTTCATATCTACACTTGGAATGTGTCAGGCATGGGAAAAGCGGTGGCAGTAGGTCAGAACTCAGAGCCAGCAGAAAGTGGCTGCGTGTGTGTGCTGCACTCCATCAATCAGCACTCCACAGGTGCCAGGGCAGCAGCTCATGTGCAAATAAAGTCACTCTGGGGCTCTGAATACCTTCAGGTTTCAGCTGTACCTGAAGTTAAAGCACAGACACACATCAGCTATTCTGCATCTGACAAATGCCTCCATCCTTCCTGTGCAGAAGGAGAAGCTGACTGCCAGCTCTGAGAGGCCCTGCAGAGTCTCAGTTCTGGGTGAAGATTTTTGGTCTAATTCTATGACCCAGCATGCAGGGAATAGAAGCCAGATCTGTGTTTACAAATGAATTCTTTCTGGCAGACAGAGCTGTGGTGATTTTTCACTTCACTGATGGCCAGCACATGGATGCTGTGTAGGTGACAAGGAGCAGAACAGCGGGACAGGATGCTCTTGGACAGCAATACTATGATCCATCCTTCAGTTTTTTTATTTTCCTTCACTCCTTTTTTTTTATTCACATACAGTCCTGTGCTTCTGTTAGGCATCCCCCGAGCAGGTGGATTTTAAATGAAGTTTTCCTATTGCCAAATAATTGAACTGAAAGCTAATGGGGTGTATCACTTCTCATTTAGTGGAAAAGGTGGTCTGGGTAAAGGAGCTTCTGAGTGTTTGGCTTCTTACCAATGGCAAAGGGTTTCTTAAGGAGTGTCAGCAGTTACCTTTTGAGGCTTTTTAATACACTAATAAATGGCATAGGCAGGAGATTGGTTTTCATCCCTAAACGTTTGTGTTTCTGTGTATTTTGGTGAAGAAAATATGAGTGTTCACCAATTCTGTTATCATGGAATAGGGGGGAAAGTGAGAGGGAATAAAATGGCTTTCCTGTGCCTTACTCTGCACCTTTTCTGGTGATGCTCTGCACAGCTTTCCAGAAGATTTAGGAATAAAAATGTTCTTTGGTTCTCCAAACTTTGGATATTTCCCCAGTGGGGTAAATGCCTGTGTATGAGGGTGAGGAAGAGGGGAACTAAATTGTTCACAAAGTCCTCAGTTAGGGCTCACTCAACCAGCTGAGCCTGGAGAGTTCAGGAAAGTCTAAGTACCATCTTAACAACCACCTAAAGTTAAATTTTGTCTGTTTCCTTAATCAAACAAACCAGAGGAATTATAGTGTATGGGCAGAAAGCATAACTAATGCAGGCATCTCTCCCTCTTAAGAACGGGTAAGTTTTGCACCAAATCCTGTTTTTCACTGTCCTGAAGTTGTGCTACTAATTCAATATTTTTCACTGCCGCTGCACTTTTGTGACAGTATGTCTTAAACTGCAGTCCTGAGCTGTTAAGTTCTTTTAGCCAATATATTTATATTTTCATTTTATAGAGTACCTTTATAACATGTTGAAGCAGCAGTAGCTTCACCTGCCTGAAACTTCTAAACTCAAGAAGATGAAGGTCATAGCTGGCAGTCCCTGATGAGGAGAGCTGAGACTGGAAGGATTCTTCTCATCCTGGATACAGGCAAGCGAGGTAGAAGATGCTCAACAGTGAGTTCTTCAGCAGGAGCTCCACAGGGATGAAATTGTGTGGCTAAACTAACACCACGGAGCCTCCTCTCTCTCTGGCTTCTTACTCTGGTAAAAGAACTCTGCATTTAAGAGGGCAATAGTTGTTTCAGAAGGTCCCTCTGCCAATTTTTTTTTTCCCTGAGCACCATCTGAGCCGCAGACATGACTTTGGGAAGGAGAAAATGGATTTACAAACTGGTGGCTGTGCATGCTGAGGGTTTGTGGTGATTAGTTGCATCCCCATTGCTGGGAATTGCCTTCCTGCATCCATAACTTGCAGCGGGGTGTGTTTGGGGTCTGGGTGCTTTGATACCATGGTACTTGGATTAATGAGGAGTGTACCTATCCACACAGAAAGCTGCCACTGTGGCTCTTGTCCTGCTCCCCAAATCTGATGCAGAGATATTTAATGTCCCTCTCAACCAACTTAGTTGTTGAAATTATAGAGGAACTTACAATTGCTTTTGGTTATTCGAGGTCTACAACTATCTTCAGTCCCGTGCCTTTATCTACAAACATTGGCTTTCACATGCAAATCAGATCATTTACTGAGCAAATATTGACTGGGAGTCCAAATTCTGTTGTTTGCACAATACAATTCTAATATTTTTTGTGAAAAATTTAGACTTATGTGACATACAACTGAGCCTTGTCTCCTCAGGCACTCCAGTGGAAGAAATCAAATTCTGAGAGGCACCACCACATAGAAAGACATTTTTGGTTTCTAGTATCACTCACTTTGGTATCCTCCATGATAATCTTTCCTGTCTCCTAAATTAACACACAGGTGATGTTCTTTAAGTCATGGTGTCTCAAAGACTCTGCAACTGCCTTCCAAAAAAACCCTAATTTTAGCTCAGACATTTCTAAAGACTTGGAAGAGGTCTCTTGGTTCATCAGGTCTTTCTTACTGTCTTCTAACTAAAATCTGCCTTGGATGAAATTAGAATTTCCCTTCACCTCTGTTCTTACTGGAAGATATTCCAGAAGATCTCTCTTTTTTTTTTTCCTCTGCACACTGAATACATCTTTATTGTAATGCAATCACAGAAAAGTGCAGTTTCAAGGTGTTGTATCTAATTGTCAGTTTATTTTGCATGTAAATTCCAGCATTTCAAAGAGTGCAATTAAATATTCTGAGTATCATTTAAAATATTTACAATTCTCCTAGCCACATAAGACACAATATTTTTAGTTGAAGATATTCCCCAGACATCTGCTTTTTTTCTAGCCCATATGGTGGAATGTGTGCCACATCTCATCTGTACGTTATGCTGTACAATTGCTGCCAAAAAGGATTCTAAGCTACTATCTAAAGCAAAGTCACTCAGTAATCTGGCAAAAAAAACCCTTTCCAGAGCTCTGTCTTTCGTAATCTCTGCACAACCAGACATCAGTGTCATATTCTGCCCCTTTTTAAAAATAATATTGGAACATGATGGAATCATTAGTGGTGTGCTGGCTTAGTCCTAGACCCTCTTGAACAAGAGATTATTCACAGTCCTCCATCTGATCTGTGTCTGTTCCATCAAGGACCCTCCACCAATGGATTTTTTTTCCCCTCTGGTCTCGTTAGCATAATCCAAAGGCTGCAGTGAAGCTCTCTTGGTTACTACCTAGAGATTAAAAAACAGCAGAAATGTGTACTGGGGCTGTTTTGTTGTTAGAGCTACAGTCTTCATACTGGATTCAGAGTTCCTCTGCTGTGTTTTGGAGAAGTGAAGTTTGGTTTAGGATATTCTCCAATTAAACTGTAATGTATAAACTATATTAAATGTGATTTATAAACTATTTTCTGTTATTTCGGCTAGATTTAAATGGCAGAGAAAGAGAGAGAAAGAGAGAAAAAGAGAGGGGGAATCATAGAATCTTAAAGGGTGGGAATGGGCTTTAAACCATCTAGTCCCCACGCTCCTGCCAGGGATATCTTCCACTATGTCAGGTTGCTCGAAGCCCCATCCAGCCTGGCCTTGGACACTGCCAGGGATGGGGCAGCCACAGCTTCTCTGGAGAACCTGTGCCAGGGCGTGAGCACCCTCACAGTAAAAAAAATTTCCTCCTAATTGGGAGTTGCTCCAATCATCTCATCAACTTCGTGGCCTCCTCTGGACTTGCTCCAACAGTTCCATGTCCTTCTCATGCTGGGGACACCAGAATGTCCCAGCCAGTTCTTTATCCACCAAGCAGTCCATCCATCAAATTCCTGTCTCTCCGATTTGGAGAGAAGGATGTCATTCAGGACAGGATCATATATATTTATATACAGATATATATTTGAAATCCTTGTATATGTATTTGACACCGAGAATAAACACAATTACGGTTCTGAAATTTGATTAGAGCCCAGTGACATTCCAGGTTCGTGTCCCAGGTGTTGGTGGCCTTTTGCTCATGCCAGAGGTGGAAGTGTGTAAGAGTGGATGTACATTCAGCAAGAGCCTAAACTGCTCAAGGCATTGTGCTTTAAAACTTCTGTACTACAAAGTCTGTTCTGCAACCACAGGAGTCCCTGAGACTCCCACTGGAGCTGTGTCACCTCTCTGTGCGCCCTGAAACATTTTGAGCAGCTGTGTGATGTGTGCATCAAATGAGGGGGGTTCTATTTTACATCAGTGTGTGTTGTTACTGTGTTAATCACCCAATCCAGGCATCTGGTTGAGTTTAAAATCACTGCTGGAAAGGTTTCTGTACCTGCTGCTCAAAAGGACACCTTATAAGCCTCTTCTTTCTCCTTTCTGAATGATGTCAGCTTCTTCACCATCCCTATGGAGTTAGCTGCAGTTCCTGGAAAATTAATATAGAAAGACACGTAAGATATTAGCTCAGTAAACCCATTTTTGCTGTATTGCTTATCAGCTAGGGTCTGCTTAGTTTTGTGCATTTATTCTGGAGGCAGAAGGTGTTTGCATGCAGTCTTCTTACTGCAAATGGTATTTTCCTGATCTGCTGTCTAGTCCAAACGTGATGTTTGCAGCAAAAGTATTGCAGGGGAGAGGAACCAAGCTTTTTTAACAAGGTGGGGAATGTAGAAGATTCTTTCTTTTTTCATGTCCTAATCTTGAAAGAGGTGAAAGGAAAACAGCATCAGCCTGCTGAAACCCCATTTCAGTTTTTTGCTCATCTTGCCCCTTTCCATCTGAAGAGTTGCCTGTTCCTTTCCCACCACTGAGGGAGAGGTGTGAAATGCTCTTTAATTTTGTCTCAGTCCTGCAAGTAAATCCTGTTGCTGGATCCTCTCAGCTCAGCTGCTCTCTGTTGCAGAGACTTTACAGAGTGTCTTTCAATTGTTGTCCCTATTACCCATCTGTGACATTTACTTTCTCTTGCTATGATTCTTGTCCCTTCCCACTCTCAGCAGAGGTGGGTGGTGGGGAATAATTGCACCCCTTTTTATTTAGGTTTTGGTGCCTTTCACCGGAATTTTTATAGACCTCTTGATATGCTAAGGACCTGTCTTTGCCTTTCCCAAGTATATAATTATTCTCGTTATCTTTAATTAACATGTGCACGTAGGTATATCAAATTGATTCCTTCTCTTTCTTTGCCTTATTATAGCTCTGCAATAGGGGCAGTTTTGTTATTCTTTCTCTGAGGAAGTTCCTGGGAGTAGTGATGTATCTCTTACAGGCCAAAACCCCACAAAATAAATCTAATTCTGACCTCTCTTCTTGCTGCACAGGAAACTGAGGTGCTTTAGAAACAGCACATCAACCATCCATCCATCCATCCATCCATCCATCCATCCATCCATCCATCCATCCATTCATCCATCTATCCATCCATCCATCCATCCATCCATCCATCCATCCATCCCATCCATCCATCCATCCATCCATCCATCCATCCATCCATCCATCCATCCATCCATCCATCCATCCATCCATCCATCCATCCCATCCATCTATCCATCCATCCATCCATCCATCCATCCAACCAGCCAGCCAGCCAGCCAGCCAGCCAGCCATCCATCCATCCCACCCCTTGTTTTCCCATTGGGACAGGATGGAGTGAGGCCCTGAGGTGTTTGGGGCTTCTTCATTATTGCTTAAGAGAGTGCTTGTGCTGTGGGGAGGGTTTGCTGCTTTTTTGTAGCATCACCACCCCAGCTGGAGAGCCCTGGGCAGCAGGGTTGGATGGCAGGTTGCAGTGAGATGCTGTCCCTCCAGAAGCTGGGTAAGGGAATCACAGGGAAATAATAACCTTGCAACTCTATTTTTCTTAATATGTAAGTTATGTTCACTCGGTGTATTCAGAGCATGATTAAGACCCCCACGGTTTTAGAGAACAAACCAGGTAAATACATATTATAGAGTGATGGAATGGTTTGGGTTGAAGGGACCTCAAAGACAGCTGAGTTCCAACTGTTCTGTCTGGGGCAGGGACACCTTCCACTAGAGCAGGTTGTGTATAAATGTGTATTAGGCCCTCAGTTCAAGGAAGCATCTGCAGAGCTGTGCTTTAAGGGGCAGCCTATGGGATGTGCTCAGCTGGAGTCTTCCGAGCAGGGTAAAACACAATAAACTGCAGAGCTCAGTGCCCTTTAAAAACCACAAAACAGTGCAGATTTTGGGAAATGTGTGTGTGCGTCTGCATTTTTGTGTCTTATGGGCAGACAAAGGAGCTGGACTGCACAAATGTTCCTGCTGTATCTATTTTGCTCCCCTTTACAGCTCTCCACAGGGTGTCAGGGAAGCTGCTGGTGAGAGAGCTCGAAGCGCTGCTGCTGCTGGGAGGGGATGATGCTTTCCTCTCCCGCTGCAGAGATGCAGGCAGCACTGGCCTGTGGGCACAGGCACCGGCCAGAGAGGAGCCTGGCTAACGAGCACCATCTAAAAACCTGACTCAATTTAACCCAGCATGGGCACCCAGGGCAGAAATCACAGGTGAGGGGCAAAAGGACAAAAGATTTTGAAGTGGCCTCTCACGCGAATAACGCAAAAGCCTTTCGCTTGCCTATATTAATCTTGAAGAAATTAGCATTTAATTTCTATAATTAGCCTTTCATGCACTCCAAGGAAGCGAGCACACACTTAGACACTCGTTCCTGTTTCTTTTAAATCTTGAAGGCTTTGCCACTCGGTTGCTAAGGGGAAGCAAAGATTGGAGTCGGAGAGGAACAAAAAGCAGAACTTGCTCCCAGGTGTTGGTGAATCATCGGGGAGTGGAGGTTTTTAATAATGTCTAAGGGAAGGCATAGGGGAAGTGTGTGGGTGTAAATTAAGTTTTCCTGAAAGGTGCAGAGCTGACAGAGCAGGGGCTGCTGTCCAGTGAGGACCAGAGGGGACAGGGCTGTGTTTGTGTCCTCTCTGCCTGAGTCACCACCTGGACAGGATGGTCCTGAGCATCAGCCCAGCACCCTTGGGGTTCCTTTGGGAAATGATGGCCTGCTCAGCACAGAGAAGAGAGGTTTTTTGAGAAAAGAGAACATGCCATGGAGGCATGAAGTCTTAAATCTTGAGAAAATTGATCACGGTTTTCCATTTTTTAAATTTCAAAACCAGGAAGATACTAGGCGGAGCAGTAAGCTAATGAATAAAAATATGAGAATTGGAAGGAATTCTCCCACATATGTTGATGATAACTGAGTCTGTGGAATAAACCTAGGGACTTCTATGTCATGAATTTCCAAAGTTAGTACTGTTTCTTAAATGTATATTTCAATATTTGCACCACAAATCTGATCCTGAGAGTTGCATTTTTAGTCCTGTGGCTGAAATTCCCCTGTCAGCAATTGATGCAGATCAAATGTTGAATTTCAAATATGTGCAGCAATCCACAGATCAAAGATTGTGCATGGAAACCTTAGCAAAATGCTAGGAAAAATATCCTGTACTCTGCTTGTAGGTAGCTGGCAAACAAGAAGAGCTGGGGGGTGGAGAATGACTGGAGCAGTTTACTATGAAATATCTACTGGGATGTGGTTTGTCATCTGTGGCTGTGCATTACAAAGTGCTGCTGCAGCTCTGCCAATAAAATACTGATAGTGGAATTGCTGCCCAGCTGGAGTTTTCTCAGAGAACAGATATAATTATTTAGATTCTGTAGTCTTTGGACATTGATCATGTCAACAAAGACATCCCACAGTTATTAGGTGCCAGGTGATCTATGTCACTGCTCTGTAAGGGGTTCACACTTTTCCTGCTGTTCTCTCAGCAGCTCCTGCCATGAGCCTGGGACGTGTTGAATGATTTCATTCCAGATCAGAAGAGCTGAGCTGACTTGAGCCCTTGCCAGGGGTTGGGTGCATCACCTCCCAAGCTATGTTCAGCCACCACTGCAGCCTCCTGCTCCATGCACTGTGCCATGCAGGCTCTTTTTCTCAGGCAGGGGTTTTCCTTCCATCTACTCAGTCCCTTTTTTGTGGATGCTGTGGCTTGATCCAGCTGGTGGTAGCACCCAACACATTTATTTTCCTGGGATACCTTCTCTGCACCAACCTCCTCACAGAAAAGACTGAAGGAAGATGAGAATTAGGTTCATTCGGAGAATTGGACCTCAAGTGCTACTGAAAATCAAACAATCAAGCAAGATAAAGGACAACAGGCAAATGAGAAATTTTCAGGATAGTCCTCTTGTCCTCAGCCCACTAACAAAGGAAAAAAAAAAGTGGATATTCTATTTTCTATTGACTGTGCCAAACCATCACTTGGAGATGGAAGTGGTATCCTTTCATCTAGAAGGAACTATAAGAATTAAACAGTAGCCAAATGTCAGCTTGGTTAGTCAATAATATTGCCTCTGGCTTTCTCCTGATGCTCAAATACCGCAAAACTTTGCTGAGGAGATTATTTTCTGCCCTGTTTGTTTGGGGATTTTGGAGCCTTGTTCTTCCACTTGCACACAGTGGATGACCTTGTCTTTGTTCTTCTGTTCTGCAGCAGACAAACTTCACAGCTTTTAATACCTGTTGGGGTTTTAGTGTCCTGTGCAAGCTTTCCTCCTGTGGTATGACTGCTATAAAAAGTGTCTTCCATTTTGAAATATTCTGTTAGATTAAGGTTTTAAAAACAGAAATTTACTTTCCTCTCTTTTTAATGTTTTCTGGTATGATTTCCTCACCCCACTGCTCCTCTTCTCTCCACTGAGTCAAGACTCCACTGAAGATGTTGCTGGTATTTCATCTTGGTTCTCTGAACATCACTACTGAGTGTGATGCAAGCTCCAGAAGGTTGTTGATTATTTTTATTAGTGTCTTGAAGCTCATCAGTGAGCTGCCTGGCTCAGAGCTGGAAATGGAGCCATTCCTTACGAAAACTTTTTAGGAGGGAGAGGTGTAAGAGCAGAGTCGTTTCTCCACATCCTGATATCAGAGATGAGAAGCTGTTTGTCTTGCTTGCTCCTGCTTCTAACAGTCCTGCATATTTTGGATAAGTAATTTAGGACAAGAAATGTTACCTGTTGATTCCCTCTGAAGTCAATGAGGTCAGTTGAAACTGCACAATACAGAAACACTGAAAATACAAGAAAAGAACCAGGAAGTTACTGGTGCTTGAATTTTTGTTGTTGTTGTTGTTGTTATCCTCTGCAAACAAACACAAAGCTTGATGATCCAGTGCATCTGCAGTTTCAGAGAAATATATTGGAGATTAGAGAGGGAGAACAACATTACACTGCTATGCAAAGCCTGCAGCAGGCAGGAATATATTCTCAGACTTTCTGTAGGACATAAAGAGGTAAAAACTAAGCAATACCTCATCACCTTGGATGAATTTGTTTTGTTCAAGAACATGGGTCCATTCAACAATAAGAAGGGCTATTTGAAGTTCATTATGACAAAATTCTCAAAAAGAAGAGTTCATAAGAAAACACTTTATTCACTTCTGTCTGTGACTCCTCCTAGAAAATCTAGGAATAGATTATTTAGAGAATGTGACTGGTATTTTGCTTGCTTCTTTCTTCCTTTGCCTTTTAAAAGCAGAGCACGTGGGCGTGCAGGAAGAATACCTTCCACTTTCTCAGGCATTATTTCCCTCAAGATTATTATGACAATACCCTGGCAGTATTTTTGTATATGTATATATATGCACCTTGAGTTGAAAACACCAACAAAATCAAACCCAAGAACAGAATCTAAAACTCCAGGCACTTGTTAAATCTCAAGAGAAGCCGTGGAGCACTGCTGGGAGGGCAGGGTGACAGTGGAGTCCCTTGGAGGTGTCACCTCCACCTGGGCAGGGCTGAAGGACGTGTCAGGAAGAGGGAGAGCAGAGTGCAAGGAGTTTCTGCCTCTGCTCCACGCTGGGGGAAGGAGCTAGGAATAGTTCCAACATGCTTCTTACAGAGCTCTGTGCTTTTAAAAGCCCTGAGAGAGCAGCACTAACCTGCAGTACAAGCGAGTTGCTGCACACTTGCTGGGTGTGTTCATGCTGTTCTGTCAAAAGGGCCCATCTGTGTCCCAAAAAACAAGATCTGTGGCTGTCTCTGTCATGAATCCTTTGGAATACCCTCCTAGGTGCTTCCCCTGGGAAGTTCAGGGTATTCAGAGCATCCAGGAAAGGTCACACTCCCGTTCTGTGGATTTTCTTTCCTTCAGTCTTGTTCTGGTCACAGGAATTGCATCAAGCCGTGTCTCAACCCTTGCTGCCACTGAATAGCACCCTAGCAGGTCTTTTATAAAAAAAGCTTTTGGCTTCTAAATCACATGTACAGGCATCATCATCATCATCATCATCATCATCATCATCATCATCATCACTTATTTATTTGTTTGTTTGTTTGTTTACTTACTTATTGTTATTATTATTAATGTGATGCCACCACATGCTCAGGCCCCAGGCTGGTAACCTTCAGGGCAGGGTGGGCACAGGACCTGCTCTTGACTCCTCCATGCCATTTTTAGGGACTGTGAGTTGGGGAGAAGTTCCTGGCAGCCACAAGTCCAGGGCTGAGGGACTGCAGGGATGTGTTGCTGTGGCAGAGCTGCTTCAAGATTAAGGAAAGGGACCAATCTGTGACCTCCCCACTCACATTTTGGGGGACTGGAGTTTTCTCTTCGGCAGTGCTCAACCACTGACTGTGAACACGGACGATCTCCTTCAAAGGTGTCCCCAGGCAGAAGAAAGGAGCTGTGAGCTTTTGCTGTGGTCTGCAGCAGTCCTTCAGCCAGATCACATTAATATTTACTCTCTTGGACTCCTGCACAAGGGAGCTGGTTGCCTTCTTCAGCTGTGGAAGTCAGAGCCCAGAACAAAGACTTCAGAGCTGCTCTGGAAAGGAAACATGTAACAGAGAGATGAGAATACTGAGTAGGTGGCTGTTGGGTTGATTGCTAAAAGCTCTGTTTTACAGGGTGCTCAGGTGGAAAAGAGCTTTGACTATTTGCCTGTCCCAAGGGTAAAAGTGTGGGGTCAGTTTAGTTGGAGCTGAGCTTTTTCAGCCATAGAAGCTATTGTATCTGGCATTAGTGCACTGGCCCATGCCGAAAAAGAACTGATTCTCGTCCTGCTTTAAAATCCAGATCAATAAAAATTAAGCCCCCTGCAGTAGTGTTCTGTTTTGTTTTCTTTTTCACTCTATTGGAAGGACTTAGAGGATTAATTTCTCATATGGCTTCTTTCTATTCAGGTGCAAATGAGCAGAACCAGTGACTGCCTATGCTGAGTCCTCTATCATTTGAGGCTGAAGCATCAGGATTGGAAGTTTTTCTGTGTTGGGACAGTCAGAACTTGTGGTTATCACATTAATGATGGGGAAACTGCTATGTCACTCGTGGTTACAAGTTTAGGCCAGGCCAAATGGCCAAAATTTGCTTTATCTTAGGCTCTCTCCAAGCTGTAATGAGAAATTTTTTTCATCCTATCTCTGTGCTTTGATTTCAGTGGTGGATTTGTAAACCTGCAGGACCAGAAGGAGAATTACTGGCTGTCTGTTCTGACCTCTTCCTCAGGTTAATAATATTAAAGTTAATAATGTTAAAGTTAATAATAAAAGTTTAACCTCCTTAAAGTTAATAATGTTTCCCCATCAAAACACTTACATGAACTAAGGTAAACCATTATTTTTAAAAATAAAACTAAATATTCCTGTCTTCAATTTTAAAAAAATGAACATAAAATGGTGAATCCATTGGTTTAAATCCTGGGAAATGAGTAGTCAGTCCAAAATTTTAATATCCTTAGGATTAAACCAGGTTTTTAAAGCTACTTTTTGCAAGCCTAATTTCAAGGTTTGATAAAAAAAGCCTCACAACTCCCACCATGAAGTTCTGCTAGACTTACTATCTACTTTCAGTCTTCAAAGCACGCGTGGGTGGTGATTGATGTAGAGGTATTGCAGAGTGAATATAATTGTCAAAAATGCTAAAGCTCTTCGAATTTTCTGTTTCTATAGAAAAATGAAATCTACTCCTTTTCTTTGCCATGAAATGCTGAAGTTGGTATTCAGTTGTCTTCTTTGTGGAGACTGAGAACCAACACATGTTGTTTGGTTATGTTTGGGTCTGATTCCCACACTAAATGTGTTGTGGTTCGTTCAGAACTGGAATAGTAATCTTCCTTGCTGAAAACAAATATGGATTCGGATCTTCTTCATATATGTAAGATGATTTGTAGGTGGATTACTCACACGTATTTTTAATTTGTATTTTAAATGTAGCATCTACCGCACTTTAAAAATATGTAAGTGCTAATTCTCCAGGAGAAATCATTACCCCTTTTTTTTCTTTTTTTTTTCTTTTTTTTTCTTTTTTTTTCTTTTTTTTTTCTTTTTTTTTCTTTTTTTTTTTTTTTTTTTTTTTTTTTTTTTTTTTTTTTTTTTTTTTTTTTTTCTGTGAGACTGAAATTTATTGTCATTATTTACCCTTACACTAAGTGGTGGAATTTTTTTATTTTCCACAAAGCAGTGATACATGACACTCCATTTGGGGTGTTGCACCATTTTTGTCACCTACTTTTACAGATACTGAGACTTAGAGCCCTGTTTGTGGTAGGCACCCACAGGGACGTGATCTGTGCCCTGATTACAGACAGAGCAGACAGAACCAGTGCAGAGTGAAGCAGCTTGTCTGGGATCACAGAGGAGATCAAGGAGAGAGCTGGGAACAGGAGACTGTCATCCTGCCATGCCAGGCCAGCCTGTGTGACTCCTGGTGGTGTATAAACCTGAGACTTTCCAAAGAACTGGAGAGCATTCTATTAAGAACAAAACTTTGCTGGGAAAGCAGGAAATCAGGTGGTCTCTGAGAGTGGCAGCTAAACAAAAATATTATGATAATAGAATAGAATAGAATAGAATAGAATAGATATATAATATTAGTATAATATTAGTATAATATTAGTATAATATAATATAACATAATATAATATAATATAATATAATATAATATAATATAATATAATATAATATAATATAATATAATATAATATAATATAATATAATCAAAGTGAAAATCCTCTTTGTTTAAATTAATATTGTTTTAACTCCTTGAATGCCCTGAAGTTACCACTCTCAGAGTTACCTGCAGGGTTGTCTGGCTGCCAGCTGATGATTGTTTTTCTTGCCAACCATTTTGGGCGAGTATATGAAAAATACTGCTTGAGAAAACTTGGAACAACACTTTACCAATTTCTCTGAGTGGCACAGGAAATATGTCAAGGCACAGAAATAGCTGCCACCAGAGCACTGCACTCACCCCTCCCTCTTAGGCTGGGGCTTGTGTGGGAAGTCAAGCTATAATAACAGCAGGCTCCATTCACCTGTGGTTATCACTGCAGCTCTTTTACCTGCAGGGACACTGATGAACTTGGAAGAGCAGCACTTTTTTGTGCTCTTTGTCTTGACCTGAATGAGTCTATACAATTAATCAGCAAATTATCACAGCTTCAAAGAGAGAATTTTAGTTACACTGAAATATACCCCTTTTGAGGAAGGTATTTAAATATGTATTTTTCTTGAAGCGGGGGATAAATTGAGAGAATCAGGATTTTGCTTTACCAGGTTATAACTGGATAGAAAATGGAAGATTTGGGTAAACTGGGGATTCTAGAATCTGAATGGAGGTTACAAGAGAAACAACTGGATATGAGGCAATCCTGGAGATTGCAAATACTGGGGAAAAGAAGCAGCAAAGTCCACAGACTTTTGAGAACAGAAATCACACAACTGTTAGGTTTGACCTTGTGTGTTAAGCTGTGGAGGTGAAGGTAAGAGCTTGGCTTCTGAATTTAAATAGACCCAATTTCCCCAGAATGAGGGAATTGATGGGCATATATAATTGGATGATGCTGCTGCAGGGTCACAGTGGAGGCGGGGAGGTCAGCCTGGAGGTAAGACTGCAGCTGCTAATGGCTCAGCAGAACCTGTTCCTTCTGGAAATAAATATTTAGAGGGGCTGGAATGACTCTGCCTAATAAAGAAATTATGCATGCAAGCTATGAAAGAAAGCCAGGCTTATAAAGACTTTGGGAGGGTTACATGGAGATTGGTCAGAGACACAGAAGTGACTTAAAAGAGGGAGGAAAAGAGAAAATTTTACATAAAGTCCATAAAATCAGTTAAAAATATCATTTTGTGCTCTGGAAAAACTGGTCAGAAGGGGTGGTATTGTAGATTGGTTCCTGCATATTTAAACATAGCTTGGAATGTGTTTGTTACAACCATACTTGCTAAGGAGTCTTTGAAACAAAGGAACAAGGAAATCCTGATTTTTTTTTTCCTCATTTATTTGGAGTTGACTGCAAGAATCCTGGGAAAATGATTGCACATTCACATCCTGCCATCACCTAAGTATATGGAAAATGCTTTTATAGGATGCTGAAGATTTGCCACCAAAGTACAATGACTTCACATCACATCTCCAACAATCTTCACCACTAACAAGGTACAGTTAAACTTTGGGGTTTCTCTGAAGTGTTTTGCCTCCTCCATGAACATTGCAGTGTTTTGTTGTTTTACGACACCAAACGTTATTTGGGGGTTGTGGCATGGATTTCAAAAGAACCTTAAATGAGATTTTAATGGTCACCAGAACTTGTAGGTTCTTCATGAAATATTTCATGAGGTGATTTGTGATTTATTCCTGAAAGGTCCTCTGGAAGTCCAACTCCCTCCTCTAATTAAGGATGGGTTACTTCAGGTTGCTCAGGGCCTTGTCAAATACAGTTCCAAACATCTCCCATATGGAGACTCCAGTTCAGGCAGCTCATTTCAGAGTTTCACTAAACTCACAGAGAAAAGATGGAAAAGATGGTTTTCTTTTCTTTTTCTTTTTCTTTTTTCTTTTTTTTTTTTTAGGAGAAGGAGGAGGTGGTTGTGGTTTATGCACCCAGTCTCAAGCTGGAATTACCATCCTGTCCATTTTTTTGTCATCCTACCTCTATGCATCTTCAAGAAATGTCTGACAGTAAATGCTGCCAGTAACTGAACAGGATGTTTGTGTTTCTGAGCATTTTTACAGTGAAGAAACAGAGTTCTCCTTGAGGTCACCTGCAATTTTAAGTGTGGAAACACCTAGAAATCTGGTCATGACCAGGCAGTTGTGGCAGTGACAACTTTTCCCTGGCTTGTTTGTTTCACAGTGTTTGGTATCACAGTTAAATTGTGTTATACCTAAAGAACAGAGGTTAGAGAAAAGCCCCATGAATGCCAAAAGAAAGCAAGGGTAAAACGTGTATGGAAACCTGGCCTTTCAAATGCATTTTTACTTCCCTCAGTGGTGGCAGCTGAGACATCAGGATTTTGTTCTATTTCAAGTCCCTCTTAGGCTTGTCAAATAATCCAATATTTTCCAGATTTAAAGCATTTCAATTTTAAATCCATCAAAGTCCTTTTGAGTAAGAGGGTGCCTATGAACAATATCCAGTAGACATTGGTACATAATTTCAGTGTGCTCTTAAGACTAAGTTATTAATTAGGCTAACACAATATTCATAACTGCATAATTTAGACCTGCTAAGCTCCAAATGCAGAGATTTTTTTCTCTTAAAATTGCATTCTAGCTTGTAATTAGTGTCTTGAAAAAACTGAAGGATTTTCTCTTTTTCTCACCCTAAAATCATTTTTTCCTTCCAGTCTCCTTATCTATAAGTGAATCTTGATAAAAATGTGGCAATTGCAGCCAGATTCTGGGGAAGACATGGGACATGAGATATACATTTGGAAAAATCTCAAGAAAAGTTTTACAGGTGAACAATTACACACAGGGGGTGTTGGAGGGATCTTTAGGCAGAGAAATAGCATCTGTGTGGGAAATTGTATATATCTGGATGCAGTCACTGTAGAATTGTCTGCAAAGATAACAAATTAAGGCAGTCACTCTGTGTTCCTGATGACAGCCATCATCAATACATTTCTTTCTCAAGTTGCTGAAGCAACAGTGCTATTAGCAAAGCTTTTTTATTCATTTATTTTCACCATCATTTATTTGATCTGTTCTGGTTTTATTCTTCAGAGGAAATAAAGGAGATGGAATTTCAAAGACTCTGTTGTGGTAAGTGAGGGATGAGGCTGGGATTAAGAAAATAAACCAGGCAAGAGAGTGTCAGGTTTCTCTGCTGCTGGTGTGGTTTTCCTATCTGCTTTCCCCTTGCTTTGCACAGCAGCACAAGGGAATCCTGTTTTGTTGACTCTGGCTTGTAGTATTCATGTTCAGCTTCACGTCTGCAGTGATTCTCTTAGTGCTCTATAAGCAGAATCTTGAAACTGAATTTCTTGAGTTTGTCCAGCGTGTTGCAAGTGGCTGAAATACCCAAACATAGTCCACCTCAAATGGATTTATCTTCTTGCTGGTTAAAGCTGTACCAGTCACAAGATGAGTGTACCCAGGCAGGTTCAAAGCTTTTTGAACCAGTACGAAATCAGATTTGGAGTCGAAACTTTGCTCTTTAGCCCTTTTGCAGCCATCCCCATTCACCTGGCCGACAACAAATTTTGTCCTCAAGTTTGCTGTGGGGGATGACTCGTTCACCAGTGCCTGTGACAGTGAAACTAATAAATCTTCCAGCTTGTAAAACATTGGTTTTTTGCCTTCAGGAGAAGGGAACCTCCAGGTCCAGGACTGCAGACACCCTCAGGCTCTTCTTTTGCTCTGTTAGGGGTGGGATTAATACTCAGGAGTCACAGTTTCGTGTTCAGACTCAGTGTTAATTAATTCTAATTTATAGCACAGTCTCATGAGTTGTGAGCTCTAGCCAACAAGGTAGAAAATGGCTCTATCTCTTTCCAAGGTCTTTTAAGCACAATTTATCCAATAATGAGATGATACCTGGATTATTTTTACTTTTAACCCAATAACCAAATACCCCTGATCTGCAATGCGGGCCTTTTCACCCAGTTACAAAAAACACCCAAAACCACGAAGAAGAAGGTGAAGAAGAAGGACTAGCCTACACCCTAAATCCTCTATATTGCTTTACATATATTATTATGTACTAAGACCTTAAACTCTAAGTTTTGCACCCTGTGACATTACACACTTCTATTCCAACTACGCACCCACAACCCCAGCGCCGTCACTCAGTTTTGGAAGCCCGTTCCACGGCCTCAGGTCAAACGTAGCGCTTGCTTGAGGGTCAGTGCCTTATAACACAGAAAGCTCAAAGTTCTCAGCCTCCAGGGTTCCAACATCAGGCCTTGAAATGCTCAGTTTCCCTCTCAGAGCTTTTCTTTGTGCTGTCCCATGTAAGGGAGGTTGTAGGTGGTCGCAAGCCCCTAAAGGTGAGCAGCACAGCCAGCTGGGGTGGTCTCATCCCACAGAGCTGTTTTGTGGAGCAGCACTGACCTGCACCAGCTGAGGATGTAACCAAGTTCTTCCAGAGCCCAACCTGGAAGCCTCCTTGTTAACACAGCAGCAAATGCTCTCGCTGCCATTAAATCTCCTTCTTCTCAAGTAAACATATGCTGAGGTCCGTGCTTTATCACTTTGAAATAAGAATTTTTCCCAACTTCGCTAATTAGCAGCGTTGCCCAAACAGAAAGAAACATATGGCTCGTGCCATGCTGACTTGAAGCCTTTGGAGTTTCACTGGAGAATAATTAAAGTGATTTTGATTTACTGGCGTGATGAAGTACGAGCCACCCTCGTTTGGCCTTATGTCTAGAAGCTCTGAGACAGTAAGGCACCTTAGCAGGAGAGCTGTAACAATTAACACGAGCCAGATTGTTATCACTGAGATGGCTTTGTTGCCGTTAACAATCATTTGTAATCATCAAGAGGCTTTACATAATTCATGCTAAAATCTCACGTTTACCTGGCGCCGGAACCTCGTGGTTGGTTCAGTTTATTTTAGACTGAAGGCTTGAGAGACTGCAATGTTTCCATTCTGCTTGAAATCATGTAGCTGGTTATAATGAAAAATCTCTCCTGTCAAATGAAATCCTTTCCTCCTTTTTTTTTTTATTTTTTTTTTTATTTTTTTTTTTTTTTAACTGATAACACCAAGAAACATGCTGTCCAGTGCAGATTTTGGGAGGTATATATTTATCTCCTTGTTGTCTTTTTGAAAACAGATGCGCATGGAAAGTGCATATTCATTCACTGAACAAGTGAAAAATTTTAAAACTAAAATTTTTCCTAAAATATTCAAAACCAAGTCAACATCTTCCCTGGAAATCAGACAAGAAAAGATGCTGATATACATAAAAACTCAGCTTCCTCCTAGGAAAAAATTAAGGCAGAAGTTTTACCAGTGTGGATAATTCACTCTATGTTCCTGATGCTCACCATGAACTGGAAATAAGTGAGCTTGTTTGCACATCATTGTAAATTTTAGTCCTCAGATGGCTGTTTAACAAAAGGTGTGTCATCTCCTGCAGGTTATTTAACATTAACACAAATTTCTCTGAATAATTTGAAATTAAATTGTGTAACATGGATAGTGGATTTCATAAATACACATTGCTTATAAATATTACACCTCTTAGAAAATGCAGAATAAATAACTAATGCCAAAATCTTCATTCAGAGGCAAAGGATGTGAAAACCATGAAATAGAAAGAGCTTGAGCTTCTTGATTGAGAATCTTGCCAATTAATTTTCAATATAGGGTTCTCTGGACTCGGTTTAAGGTTTTGGAGTTGCTGCAAGTTGTCTGCTTCGGAGTCTGCACAGGTTGAAACTAAAGCTAAGCCATGGTTTGGTTTGCATCCAGGATGAAATCTCAGGTGCATGGCAGGCTCTGGTGAAGCTGAACAAGTGGAAGGATGCCTGGAACAAGGAATGCTCACAAACACCTGGCCAGACACAGTCTGATGGGGATGGCTCCTCAGGAAGGCTTCATCCTACCCTGGAACTGAAAACGCTTTTTTAAAGATTTGAAGTTAAAATTGTTTGACTTTTTCTCTCAGGAAGTGCGTCCGAAGGGTGTCGTCTGAGCTACAGAACTTGATTGCTGCTATAAATGGGGCTTTCAGAAGCTTCTGAAAGATTTAAACAACTGAGTCTTTAAACTGGATTTCTCTTAATAGTAGAAGGTTTCTTGGCTTTAGATACTGATACTTCTAAACTGGTGTAAAAATCTTACCTCATAAGTGGAAAACCAATTTTAGTTCTGTAAATTACTGAATATTTCATGTGTCCCTTTCAGAAAACAGATGGAAACATGCACTTTGGGAATATTCCTCTCTAATGCTAATGAGTAACTTTAAGTAATATAAAACTGTCCTTCATTTTTCTTTTTTTTCTTTCTTTCTTTTTTTTTTTTTTTTTTTTAGGTAGAGGAAATATGCTCATATCTAAGGTTTTCTTGTTTTATCTTAACCGGGCCAAATTCTATGTCGCAAAGAGCTCCTTCTGTGTTTCTTGGCCTAACCTACTATGCACAGATGTCACCTTCCTGCTTTTGACCAGACCACAGAACTCAGGAAAGCAATTTCTTCCCCATCTTTGCTGGCACAGGGTTTTGCTGGAGTGGGATGCTTGGTGTTTGAGGAAGCCAAAGTTAATCTGTGCCTAAAGAGTCAAGAAAACTTGCATTTTGAATGGGCAGCTGCCTTGCAGCTCCCTGCTCTGGTGGAGGGCACTGTGGTGCCTTAAGTAATTTATGATTAGCTGGAAACTGTTGTGCCTCATTGCTTACACGTGTTCTACTCAAGAAGAAAATGTAAAATTGATCTGAGGCCCATCCTAAGTGTGAATCTTTGTCTCTCTCTCTGAGAGCAAAGCTCTCTTTGAAAAATGTAACGCTGTGTGTGACGCAGGAGTTGCCATGGAAAAATACATTGAGCCAATCATTCATGATTTATTTATAGCAATTAGAATGCACATCCCAAGATCCAATGGTAACTTTGATTTAAAAAAAAAAAAAAAAAAAAAGTCATCCAGACAAAGGATTGAAGCACGTAAATTGTTGGAAGCACTTGTGAGTCTGTATGGTTAATATATTATTTAAAAAATTGACTATGTATGTTCCTGGACAGGGCTTTGAAGTATAAGTGCTGCTGATATTTGCTCCTATATTTCTACTGCTAATAATGTTATTGCTGTTCTCCTATACTTACCATCTGTTCAGTGCCTATTTAATGGGTATAGTAAACAGCAGTTCAAAGTGAGATTTTTCTTCTAATCATCTCTTTTGGAAAATATTTGTGTAAAAGTGAATGCTTTGGAGAAATCTGTACAGCTGTATCTTGCTGGAAACATGGTGCCCAAGATCCTTGGAGGTGGATGCACTTGTCTGTGGTGCTTTAACTACTACAGGCAGTGAATGCCTCCCTCCTGATTGCTTCAAATTGCATGCAGTGAGAAACCTTTTATTTCTCTGTTTTGATGAATATTAACTGTATTTCATTGTTGAGGTTTTTTTAGGCAACTGTTGAAGTATGGAAAATTCTGAGCTCCCACACATGGGGGGATCTTGACATCCAAAACTGGGGATGCCTCATCCCTGGAAGTGTCCAAGGCCAGCTTGGATGGGGTCCTGAGCAACCTGGTCTAGTGGAAAGTGTCCCTGAACCAGGGGTGATCTTTATAGTCCCTTTCAACCAAAGTATTCTATGATACCTGGCTTATTTGGGGGCAATTATGAAGATCAAACAACTAAAATAATAAGTTTTCAGGTTAAAGTATTTCTATTTCTCTAATGAGTGTGGACCCTTCAGGGTTTCCTTTTCTTTTTTTTTTTTTTTTCTCCTCCAGGGACATGTCTTATGGACACTTTGACTCTGTTAGCAGCTAAGGAACTTCTCTGGAGTTTATTGCTCTTGTCCTTCAGTGATTATGTGGCTTGCTGAGTTTCATTTCAGTTTGGCAGTTCATGGGACTGTCAGCTCTCTTTGATGTATGTCTCCCTCAGAGGTTAAATCAATAGTGTTTTAAGCATATCTCTTGCTTTCCATGAGGACAATGCTGGAGGAGTTGTGATTTTTAAGCTTTCATATCTTGCATTGAAAATGTCATGTTGAAAAACAAAATGTACCTTAACAAAAATCTGAAAGCAGCTATTGTGTAGCTGGTTTTAATCGACCTGGAATTGATATGAGGAGTTAAAAAGCTTGAGTTTTCATTGCTGTGGAGCTGGGCAGGCAAAAGGCTTTTCTGATTGTACTTGTGCCTGTCTTATTCTGGACCAGTTCCATGAATCAGTGGGCTCCTGATGGGAAAGGCTGCCAGACAGCTGCTGGAGCTCTTGGCCTGTGCTGCTGGGCTTGTAATCAGTCAGGATTCCTGGGAGAGGCTCCTTACCAGGGAATGTGCCTCCATCTGCTCCCAACTGCATCCTTCACGTGGTGCAGCTCCTGCTTCCTGAGGGCTCCACTGCAGGTGTGCAAGGGGTAAGGTGCATTAGGGAGTGACAGAAGGGTCAGAAGGCAAAGGCTTGGATAGGGTGCCTGGGATTGTCAAGGAGAAGGGAATACAGGTGACCTTGTCCCTGATAAGTAACAGCTGTGTTAATTACCCAATACAGCCTCACCCTGATGAGTCACAGCTGTATACAATAAAGATAAGTGTGATAAAAGGGAGTGGGTGAGCTGCTGAGAAGAGTACAATGAAGAAGGAGGATCCTGGGGAGAGAAGCACTGCTGTGAGGTTGGTCTGGGTCTGCTGTT
>VZSR01000520.1:43998472-44009023 GCA_013398615.1 Brachypodius melanocephalos | reverse complement strand
CTAAACTGAGGGGCCCAGGCTGCCCCATTTCTGTAAGCCCCACATAAAAAGCAGGGTGCTGAAGGACGCTTCCTCCTCTCACCACTCTCTGCGTGGCTGATCCAGAAAAGGGTGGTTTTGTTGAGAGCTGAGTATTTCTGAAGGAAGGGGTGCATGTGCTTGTGTGTGGGGGGGGGATAAAAAAAGAAACAGCGTGTTCTGACGGAGTCGTGTCCCCACTTAACTTAATGACAGACACCCACCCATTTCACAGGGGTCAAGATTTCAGTCTCCTGCCTGCGGGGGATCTGTCAGTAATGCTGTCCTTGTTACAGCAGCAGCTGAACTCCTGTTAGCATAGCAGGCTACGGGGAGCTGCCAGTTAGCAGCTCTGTCACTCGCGCTCCCTTCGTGTGAGTGTTTGTGTTTGATTGCTATCTTGGCTAGCCAAGAAGGCTTCATGTTCCTGGAATGTCCCTGGAGTTATCTTAGTGCTGAAAGAGAACGAGGGAAGAGTCTCTCAAACTGGACAGCTGAAGTCACAATCCTTGTCTTGGGTCTCATCTCACCCTTTACTTTTTTCACCTCTCCTCTTCCCTCTCTTCTTAAACCCTGTAGGCACACAGCCACCCCTGACTCTCACACTGGAATTCAACCCTTTCCAGGCTGCTCTCTGTATTGGGTAGAAATCTTCTGGGCTCTAGTAGAGTAGAGGAAAAGAAGCATGGGCTGAGTAATTGCCTTTGTGACCCTTGGGAAAGAAAGAACAAGATGGCAACAACCATTTAACACTGGCTTCATACCCCGTGAATTGAAACTCTAGAGCTGTCAAGACTCTCTGGACACTTAACATTGCTGGAATAATTTTCTGAAGATGTCTGTTCAAACAAACCTCTACAGAAGACGATTTCACCTGTGCACAGGTGCTCTTTTATCACTCTGCTCTTCAGGGCTTAGTTAGGTTTATTCCTCCTGGGACCTTCTTTTGCTTCATGCTCTACACACAAAATTCCCCCTCAGATTATCAGTGGGAGATGGATCTAGCTCAAGAACAGTTCATCCTCCAAACAGCTAGAAAATAAAACACTTTTGAAGCACAGCATCCACTGTGGAAGCATTAATTCCTTCAGCAGTGGCACTCTCACTAATCTCTGCATCCCTGTTGTGGTGGGCTGAGGTTCAGAGTTCTCATTAAAAACAACAAAATCTCTCATGTTTCTCAAATACCTGATCCGGGTACTTCCTTCACAGCCTAATTTAAATTCAATGCTGATTTCCTGAGACAATTTTCATCCATTTTCTCACTTTCTGATCGAAGTCTTGATAAACTTCCAGGTAAAGTGACCCATGTTGGGACTCAAAGCTATTTTTCTTTGCTTACAGTGATCTCTTGACTAAACTCTTGTGGCACTGCAGTCTTGACATGGACTGTATCTTTTTTATTCTTCACACCTGTGCAACTTCTGGCATGGGTAAAAAGTTCCCTATTTTACAGCTTCAGAGTGCTGCCAATGAAAAGATTGCGATTCAAGGTAGAAATAGCGCCTTGAAAACTTGCATTTCTCCAGTTGAAAAGTAATGCTTTTGTTGCAAATGCTTTTCTTCTCTATAAATCTGTTCTAAAACCTGGAAAGACTGGAACAGCTTTTCAGACAGTGCTTTTTTAGGGCCTACACAGGTTACATTTTGTCTTCCCTGTTCTTACTTCTGCATTTCCTGTGTTTTTTTTAATGGGCTTTGTATACACAGCAATGCCCCATTGTCACTCAATTTGCCAAACATGATGTGCAAATGCTGCAAAGGTTCCTCACCTCCTGTCGAAGCTTCAGATCTGTGCTCAAAAGTCACCCTTTCTAGACTCATACAGGCCATTCCCAGTTAAAACACCTTCCATGTTCTTTCCATTGGGCTTCTCTGGCTGCACCTGGGATCAGGAGAACACTCCAGATTTCCCGCATCCATGTATCCATTGGCAATGTTGTCTGTGTGTGTTTGTTGAGGGCTCCCCCTGATCCTCCTTTGTGATATACAAATGATACACAAACGATAGGAACCGACAGCAATGTTTTAACCACAATTGTGTCGCATCTTGGGAGCACAAAGCTTTTCTTCTAATGAAGAAGAAAACCAAAATCTGATATTTCAGTTGTAGATTTGGCTTAATGTGGGCAAGTATGTGAAGAAGAGTTTCTTTCGTGCAATTTCATAACGTTAATCTTATTCACTGCAGGTTAGGGTTTGTGATTTAAAACTGGCAAAATATTGGATGAACAAGCTGCAGCTGTTTCTCTCAGGAAAGTGAGAGATTTATAGGGAGAAACAAGAAATTGTTCATAATTCATTATTTTACCCCAAAATCTCTAAGAGATAAAGAAAAGCAGGGGCTTAACATTGGCATGACATGGAATACATGACAAAAATAAGTCCCCCTTGATGTGGCTAATGTCTGATAAATTAATTAATATTGGATTGAGTAATCAGAGAACAAAGTAAGAGAGAATATGAAGTGACAGGTCTGGATTTCAGGCATTTTTTCCAAAAGACTAGCTTGTTTAATGTGGGATCTTTTTAAGACTAAATGAAGGATCATGGTAATATACAAGATATTGTGCAATATTTTTTCATTATAGAATATTGCTGCAATTAAGTAAACATTTTTTAATATTACTGTGACACTAACTAATGCACTTATCCTAAACAATTGACTACTCCATATCTGTCAGATTATATGCAAAATACATAGTTAATAAGTAAACATGAAGATGAAAAGGGGATTTTGGAGCTGTTTCTGAAGATGATGTGGCATCTTGCCTGCTGCTAATCATGTTTCTAACATAATGGGGTTTAAGCTGGAGTTAGTTTAAACAAATTCTTGTGAGGCTGATTAACTCAGTTTGTTTGGTTTATGTGAACACACTTCTCTAACAGCTTTGGTTCTATTTAACAGGCAAGGGGTTATCAGTCTGAGAAATAAGCTAATAAACTGAAGAAATAATTAGATCTTTCTAAGCAGACAGATGGCAGGGTCATGTCCTTTGCTACCAAGAATGCCAACAAGCTTCTCTGTTTTTACAATTAGACTGTTTCAGCTGATAATTAAAAAAAAAAAAACAACAACCCAACCAAACCAAAACCAGACCTAAAAATAATAGCTAAAAAACGCCAAATAGAACAGATCATGGTATAAATCTTGGGTTTTTTTCCTCTATAGGCAGTCTTTACTGTAGCAACATTTTTACCATGATATAAAGCCCAATAAAGCTATTAGTGGCATCCTAAATACTAAGCCAGAGAGAATACTGGTGTGCTGTTAAAAAATAAAAATAAAAAGGAAAAAAAAAAAAAGAAAAGGGTTATGAAAGTTTCCTTCAAAAGCTAAGCTGTTTAAGCTCATTGCTTTTAGGAACTAGGTCTGGTGTTGGAAGGCAAGGAGCAGAATATGGACTGGTTGAGAAAACGTGCGAGCCACCAGAATAGCAACAGAAAGACATTTACATTTGTGCTGGATCTGGGTGTGCTGAGTTTGTGAGAGGACATTGGCTGGGAGGGGGCCACAGGACAGTCCAGGGCAGCACTGGGGAGGGGACAGGAAGGGTCCTGGCCACCTCGGTGTGATCAGAGTTGAGTACAAAGTGGGTTGGAAAGGTCTAAGCAGTACCAAAGAAGTGTTACCAATTTTCTTATTGCTAAATAGGTAATATCTCAGCCTTTTAAACAGGATGTTGGCCATTTTCTTGCAAGTCATAGAGCCACAGGACAGTTTGTGTTGAAAGGGACACCTTAAAGACCTTCTTGTTCCAAGCCCCCACCATGGGAAGGGACACCTTTCACTACACCAGGGTGCTCTAAGCCCCATCCAGCCTGGCCTGGGACAGAGATGGGGCATTCACAGCTTCTCTGGGAAACCTCTCTCAGTATCTCACAGCCCTCACAGTACAGAATTTCTCCCTAGTCTCTAATCTAACCCTGCCCTCTTTTCAGTTTGAAGCCATTCCCCCTCATCCTGTCACTGCATGCCCTTGCCAAAAGTCCCTCTCCAGCTCTCACATCCCCTTTAGATGCTGACACGTGCTCTAAGATCTCCCCAGAGCCTTCTTTTATCCAGAAAACAAACAAACAAACAAATAAACAAACAAACAAACCCAACAACAACAACAAAACACAAAACAAAACAAAACCAAAAAACCCCCCAAAAACAAAACAAAAAAGCATTAAAAATGGTTCAAAAGTGCTGCGTCCCAAAGAGGAAGTTAAAACAGTGATGCTTAATTCACAGAGAGCTCTTGGTCATTGGATGAGGTTCAGAAGGGAGTAAAAGGTTGCCACTGAGAAAGAAACATGGGAATGTTTAATTCCTCATAGCTGCCATTTATAGCCATAAGAAACAATATTTAGGAGAGTTCAAGCTCTTATAGACCTGCATTAATGTGATTTTAGATCTTTATGTACCGAACTGCACCTATTTGTAGTGTTTGCCATGCTTTGTTCCCTACGTAGTAGTAAATTTCTCTTTGTAGAACAGTTTATCAAAACTTTCAATCACAAAAATAATTCCCTACTCACTTCAGAAATGTTCTATAATGACGTTAAAGAAGAAAAAAAAATCTTTACTTTCTAAAAATAACTTGGAGAGTGGGAGAAGGCTTTGAGTTCAGTATTGCAGTCCCTGCTCTCTGGCTTACTTGCACCATTCTGCTATTGACTGGGTGTAATGGATTCACTTGATACTTTATCTGAATAGATTCAAAAATCAGACTGGCTCATGACTCAGTCCTTTGTTTTACCAGGAATTACATAATTTGATGTGTCATTCTACTTACGAAATATGGGAAGTTATCTTTTTAATTGCTTTGGTTGCTACTGTTTCACAAAAAATGAATATATCAATGGATTTCATCTAGTTTATCACCATGCCTCTTTGCATACCAGGTTTTGAAATAATAGTGGAGATCCTAAAATATAAGTAGCTTTGGAAGCTTGTGGGTGACCACAAAGCCTATTGCCTCTCTGGAAAGGCAGCCTTTTTAAGCTTAATTCAGAGTTGATGGTAAGAGATGTGATCCTCTGAGGCTGCATCAGGACATCTGAACTAGGTCTGTCCCTCTGCAGGGATCTGTTTCTCTTCACTGACTATGGGTGAAGCTTGGGAGCCTTTTCTCCTTGTGCTGACATGAGCCTTTGAATAACTGCTGAAGACTTCATAACTTTTTTTCCTCCTAATGAGGTCCATTAGTGCAATTTAAATCTCATTAAGCTAATTGTAGTCTGTTAGACTACACATCTCTGAAAATATGTTTAAAAAACATGAGGGATGTTTAACTCATCAGCGTGTTATGTGAAGTACTCAATTAATATTCGAGTAAATTTCCCTTGCAGTTATGCTTGTATCTGGAGCAGCTGGGCTGAGGGTATACTCACCATAACACATCAGTAAAGTATTGTGAAGTTATGGCCATTTTCTATCAATTATGGCATTGTTCTTCCTAGAAAATTAACCCCTTAAAGCGATGGAAAGATGAGATAATGTTCTTGGAATATATTCATTCAGGGGATGGGTCCATATATCCAAGCTCTGCCTTCTGTCAAAATGCAAATCCAAGTTCCTTGGATCCTGGGATCCTTCCCAGATGCACTGGCCTACCTGTGAAGGAGTGTTTTTCATTTCCATGAGACTGCAATCCTTTAAGAGGTCTCCCAAAGCAGAGGTATCCCAAATCCCTGCTCAGCTTAGGAAAAATCTTGGCTACTGTCTAAGGCTGTAAGACAGAAATAGAAGCGTCGGCTCTCCTGCGTTAGAAAGCTCTTTGACACATTCGTGTTACTGCAGAAACTTCTCAGATCTTTGTTTCCCCAAAGACACGTCAGGCTCGAGCCTTGAATGCATTCCTGCCGGGAAAGGTTGGATTTGCTCCCTGCAGGCAGCCAGACGTGGAGCAGGACCTGTTTCTCACATGGAGGCCCTTCCAGAGATTTTTGCCAGCGATATGCTGGGTTTGGCAGGGCAACCCCAGGCAGCCCTGTGGTTCTTGGGGAATGAAGCAAGCTCTCAGGCACTCAGATCTTATTCCATGCAGGTTTTTGTAGGTCAGAGCTCACGTGGTTCTGACTGGGAGTGTGCTGGGGCTGTGTGTTCACAGCCTTCACCTGGGGAGGAACTGGCTCCTTCCTTCACCGCCTTTTTCTTCTGGTGTGTGTCTGTGCTCTGGCCCACTGGGGTCAGTACAAAAAACAATGTCCTCTAGACATGGCAGTGGGTGGAGATCAGGTTAGCAAGAGACAAATAAGAATTGGTGGGATTCTTTTCTCGTATAAAACCATAAAGTCTTCAGTTTTTCGTGTTGATGTCATCGATTCCGCATCCCAGCTCACCTGCATTGACACTAAAACCTCTGCAAACACCCACGGGGAGCTCAGACATTAGAAACTTAACTTCTTTCTTCCTTTCTTTCCTCCATCTTTTGTAGTCACTTGACTTCTCAGATTTGAATCTTGGTCAATGGTACAAATCCTCCTTGGGCTTGTACCCTACCGGGCTGGTGAAGTCTGTCATGAATGGAAGTGGTGAGTTATGGGGAAGGATTTTGACATCTGAGAAAGAACTGTGAGAGAAGGCTGAACTAATCAGCAAGACTTGTGATTAAAGTGAGTATGGGGTAGGGAGTGAGAGGAGAGAGGTTGCTGCAGCAACAAAAGCTGTGCTGGTGCTAAATGTGCTGATTATAAGCTTGAACTTGGAGAAAATGGATCCTAACAGCTTATTGCTGATAAAAAGGGGTTTGGATGGAAAATGGAAGTGTTACATGTTTGGGTATGTGGAAGTGTTCCTCGTGGCTTTCAAAGTGGGAGAGTCACTCCCCATTCTGCTTAACAATGGGGGAAATTAATGTTAAATTTGGGGGCTGTAATAGGAGTAGAAACTGGAGAACAATGAGACTTCCAAAATGAGGATAATAGATTAGTGCAGTGCTTGTTATCAGTTCTTGAAATGGTTGGTAAATTTCCAGTGGAAAGATAGCTGTAAAGTAGAGCTGTGTGTTTCATGTAATGGCACAAGAAATGTGCAGCTGCTCTCTGGGTTGTGGGATCACTGAGAAATAGGGGTGGGAGGTGAGTCCCACCACCACTGATACGGCTGGAGACCAAAGAGCAGTAACAGGAAGGTTACTGTCAGCCAAAGCTGTTCTCATTTTTAACACTCCCTCTATTTCAAGGGCAAGGATTTTGTTGTGGTGGTTGTTTATTTAAATCATAAGATGCTCCCTGCATCATATCTTTCCAGAGAGGAAGAGTGAGAATAAACTATTGACAAAGTTGGTCAGGTTGCGTGGTATGGTACCAGAAAGCATCACAAATGAGCTCCAAAAAATGAAAAAAGCAATGAGGGGAAATATGGAGGGCATGGAGGAGAAGCACCCTGAAAAGTGGGAGGAGAAACATCAAAGCAGTTCTAATCTGGGAAGACTGCAGGGTAACATGACTTTAAGAACTAGTAAGGAGATCAAGCAAATGTTAGGGAGCTTTTTTTTTTTTTGCTCTTTGAGTTTGTTTTCTTTTTTTCTTCCAGTGAGAAGAGGTTTCATCTAGAGAAAAATGGTATGTTGACAACAACAAGGCTGGAGTTAGGCTCAGGAGGTCAGGTCCTCATCAGATTTTCATCCTTCAGTCATAAGTCAGAGGAGAACTGAATACAAAAGAAACCTTTGTGAAATCTGTTTGAGAACACACAGAGAAAAACATTGAACTATGTCTCTTATGATCCAGTCAGGCATATCTTTGAAGGAATAATGTTTCCCCATGGAGGTAGGAATTGGTATGCAGATCTGCCTGTTGTCTCTTGACTTCCTGGCACTGAACAGATGAGTCTCTGTCCTCATTGCTCTTTCCCTGACCTTACAACTCCTGGGCCATTGGCTAGAAAAGGGTTTTAAATTTGTGCACTCTTGTTCAGAAGGCAGAAATCAGGATAGACATGTCAGGTGCTAAGTGCAGAAGGCTTCAGCCTGGATTTTGATTTCCCTGCTGCTCTTTTCTGCAATCCCAGGACACAGAGCTGTGTCCAAGAGTGTGGCACTTTGATAGGTGTCCTCTTGACTTCAGCAATATTTGGCTTTGAGCATCGCTTATTCAGCGCATCCAAGTGCGAACCCTCATGCAATGTGCACTCCAAGCACTGTGGATTTTATATTTTGAACAGTGTTTCCGTGCATTTGCAGATCTTGCCATGTGCTGCTGCCCTCTTAGCTTCTGGCCTCAAAATGCTAGGGCCGTGTCTGGTGTAATATTTGAGTTCAGATGGGGCATTTCTGAGGCTTTGAAAAACGTGATTTGGTTTCTCTCTTAAGTATCTTCTGTCTTTTATTGGTAGAGCTCTGAAGAAAAACATCTTATCTAAAAGGTACCCCACCTTGGCTGAAAGAACTGAAATGTAAGAGTGAGTTCTGGCATATTTTACCTTGGACTGTGGCTAAACTTGTCATACATTTTGCTCATTTCTTCTTGAACTTCAGCTTCCAGTTTTGCATCTTATTTTGCTCCACTATCAGGCACTCAGCTGTATCTGAAATCTTGTCCCCAGAAGCGTTAGAATAGGTGCAAAGTGCCAGTCTCTAAAGCAAACACTATGTAATGTGGTAAAATACAATGAACAACCATTTATTTTAAAAAAATAGTGTATGTACATGTGCATCTCAGTGCCTGATTTGAAGCTTCCAGGTGATAAAAGCACCTGGCACAATGAGGATGTCGTTTTGTTCCTCCATTCCTGTTCTTTAATAATATGAGAATTTGAAAGGCATAAATATGCAATGAATTTATTTTCCCCAGTTATTTTTATATCACAAGGTACGATAAGAAAAGATACTTTAGGTGAGGTATTTTAATAATGGCCCTTTTTCATTTGCTGCTGATTGAAAAACAGCAGCAGTGAGGTACAAAAACCTGTCCACGAGGCAGCTTCTAAATAATTACTAGGCACAAGCTTGTCAATGCTATATTAAAACATTATTAAAGTTAGGGGAATAAAATCAGCAAGAGTTGTTTATCAACTTGCTTATGTATTTGGAACAAGTTGAAACAGACTGTTAAGGGGTTTTCACAGCATGTGGGAAAAGGCTACAGTTTTTTCTTTGGGTGGATTGTCCTTAGTAGAATTGCTTCAGCAGAGCTGTGCAGATCTTTCCCTTCTCCTCTTCTTGTGTGTCCTTGTCCCAAAAATCACAAGCAGAATGGGGCAGGCTTTCACAAAAAGGAGAAGGCTTTCTGGTGGGATCAGCTTTAAAGCACCATTTTCCTGCAAAGGTTACTTCTCTTCTAAGTGAATAAATAAACAAATTAGTCTAGTCATTCCACTGCAGTAATCCAGACCATAATGTATGTGAAAAAGAGAAAGCTCAGCTGGAGAGTGAGGAAATATTGGGAGACAAGGTTCCATGGTGGTTGGATGCATTTCTTATCCCATGAAGAATATTCTATTTATTTAGGTTTAGGAAGATATAACACATTTAATATACCTGAATACGTGAGCCGAGCAATCCAAAGCTGAAGTTTGGGAGACAGAATTACACAATGATGTGTGATAGAATTTTTGTATTTCAGTATGTCTTCAATATTTTGTTCCCATAATTGTGCTAAATAATCCTCAGAGTGGCAGAAATTGTGCTTTTCTGTTCACATACAGGTTTTGGTAAGTAAATCCTGTTTCCCTCCATCTTCCTCCCTTTTCCTTTGGAAATCTGGACAGTCAAAAAAATCTGGGAATGCTGCTGTAATTAAAATGTGGGGTATGTAGTGCAGTGGCCTTATCTCCTTGGTCTCTCCCATAGGGAAGGCTTGAGATGTGTTTTTATAGAAAAGACCATGGTTATCATCCTCATGACAGAAGATGAGGCACAGTGAGTTGCTCAGAGATGGCTGTAGACAGCTGATGCTCACTCAAGAGAGACGGACTGATGTCTCTTATCTCAGGTTATTTGCAAAATCAACAGTGTGATTTGTTCACAATGATGTTTTTCTGATTGCTTAGCTAAGAACTAAGCCTTTCCTAATGGGGGGACATAGAATTGATTTGAACAACTGTTCCTTCTGAAATCCAGAGGAAGAGAAGAGGGTCAGTGCAGCACAGGCCAAGATGGGCTGCCCTGATGTGAACGAGTGTTTAGACCTTGCATTGTCAGCAGAAATGGGAAGGAAATCCTGTTTAAACATATGAAAATACTTCTACTGCAAATGTGGTCAAAGAGTGAAACAGGTTGCCCACAGGGGGTGTGAAATCTCCATCCTAGGAACTATTCAAAACCTGACTGGGCACAGCCTGCACAACCTGCTCTCCTTGGCCGTGTTTTGAGCAGGGGATTTCAGCTGGAGCTTCCTTCCAGCTCCTGCCATGCTGTGATCAGAAACTCTCCCAGACAAGGAATGCGTGCTGTTCCCAGTCTAATGCCCTGTGGATATGATGCCTTGGGAAGGCTGACCTGGAACAGAGACTGGACAGAGCTAGAGAATAAAATAGATATTTGTTGAACAGCCTTAAAAGATATACCTTGGGCAGTACAAGAGCCTTGCCAGGCCACACCC
>VZSR01000520.1:43887139-43993754 GCA_013398615.1 Brachypodius melanocephalos | reverse complement strand
GCCAAGTTTTGTTTGTTTTGCTGAAGAAACATCAAAGAAGGCAAAGGCTCTCTTGGGTTGTGTAAGAAATAACTAGACGTGATCCTAACCTTGCATATATGCAGTGGCTGATCAGTTTGTCTGGAAGGAATCAACACAGGCTCACCACACTTAGAGAAGCGAACAAAAGTAGAATTATTGAAAGCAACAAACCCCAAGCTGTGTTTCAGGTGAATCAATTCAAGGGGAGCTGCAGGGAAAACCTCAGCGTGGGTTTTTTTTCAGTCTATCTTTGTGTGCAGGTTGCTGCACTATAATGTCTTCTCCCTACCTGCAACACTTAAAACATTACTATAGATTCCTTGTAAATCAGCACTAATAACAGTCATTGAAGTGCTCTTTGCCAGCCTTTTTGCACGGTGCTGGAGGTAATCAACTCCGTGTAAAGGTAATGTGTGTGGAATGCAATGTTCCCCTGGGGAATGATTTGTCTTGCCACACTGCCTTGCCCATACCCTTCAGGTATACTTTCCTTAGCTGTGATTGCTTTGCAAATAAGGATATTTGCTTTCCTGTAGCTGCTTAAATGCTGCTGTGAGTATGAGCCTGGGGTGGTGGTTCATTCAGCTTTTAGTGTGAAAGGGTGTCACAGCACCAAGTGAGCTGTTGGAATAAGTCCTTCTGGCCCCTAGCTGCCCTGGCAGATGTGGAAAAGAGTTGGAGAATATGAACTGTTTGCTCTTTCAGCTTGCACATGGGGTGAGAGAGCATATCTGCTTTAGTTTCGAAATGCCTTTGCTATTGGGCAGAGCTATTTGCACCCTGGCTTGCTGTAATGCACTTCTGGAAGGTATCCTTGAGAGTCAAATCCCTTCCCACAGATGTGTGGACACCTTTCCAGACACAGGAATGGGCAGCAGTGAACTGAACTGAGTACATGATGAACACTTTTGCTTGCTGTGTAAGGTGTTAATGTTCTGTGGTCTTTGTTTGAATGGCAGCACCTTGCAACCATCACTGGAGTTGAGCCTTGCTAAATTCTGCAAAGGAATGAAAGTGGAGTGATAATTTCCATTTACAGCTGAAGAAGCTGAGATCCCTGTCAGATCCAGGTAATTTCTGTGAAGCTGTGCAGCCCATACACAGCTGAACTGTGACTTGGACTAGAGGTTCCAGCAGTGTCTAGTTCTCTTGACACAAGTGAAGGTCACTTAACCATTCTTGTCAGGAGACTCTAATGCACAGAGCGGAGGTACCACACTGAAGATTCTTTCTCCTGGACTACCCACACCTTTCCCCAGGTGTGCATGGTCCTTTTCTGAGGAATATGGAGCACGGGTTCTGTCTGTCACCTCTGTGCTCTGCTCTCCCTGCTTGTGAATGGGTGAGCCTTGAGCAGAGCCAAGCCAGCTCCTGGCTGCTCTTTCTCAGTGTGGCCATCAGTGATGCTCAGTGCATGAACAAGGGGAAAACTTGGAGTCGGGTGGTGGTTCCCAGAAAAAATGTGTCTTCTGTCACGTTTTTGAAGGGATGGAACCCGAGGTCAGTCCTTATACAGGGCTTGTGCTCCAATTGCAGGATATGTCAGAGCCACTCCCCTGCCCAAACTTTTCCAAATGTTCTGGAGTTGAACTGTAATAGCATGTCCTGAGAACTATTTCACTTAGCAAAACTGCAGCTTGTGTTAGCCTGTGTGTAAGAACCCTTGTCATTACTGGCAATTAGTTCTGTCCTGGAGTCTTGCTGTGTGTCCTGTGTTTACCAGAATCCCTCTCAAATATTGCTCACCTACCTTTTGTCAATGCGTGTATTGTGCTCTAAAAGCCCTGAGTGCATTGAAGAAGTTCAGAGGAGATTGGGTCACATTTCAAGGTAAAAAAATACGTGTTCTGCTCTTTAGAGTTAAAACCTCCAGGGATCTGAAAACTCTTCCCTTGAGTTTACAGAACTTTATCCTTCTGTATCCCCAGCATCCATCCTGCACATGCAATATTCAGAGAGCCCCCCTGCAGGAATGCCCAGCTCTGCCAGCATATTTGAGAATTCCCTTTCTCCTGGTAAGTTCTACTCTGCATGAAAAAATTAAATGCACCTGGAAACATAAAATGAGAGCCATGGAAATGGACAACCTGAGCCAATTAGTGTTTTGTATTTTTTATATTGTCATATTTATATTCATAGGTATTTGTATATTCACATATATATTTATATACATATATATATGAAAATTTATTTTCATCAAAATCCAGAAAATGCACTCATTCCCAAAATCCATTTTCCATTTTCCAAAGCTGGAAAAGAAGCTATGCTAATTTAGCAGGGATGAGATGGCTGTCTCCAAAATGCTAAAGAAAAGGACTTTATAAACTGGAAATGTTGGGTCCTTAGTGGAGACACTACTTTATAAGGCTTCTGCTTTGAACATGGCTATAGGTTTTCAGTGAAATGTCTTCATTTCTCCACAACACAGGAGCCCCACTTGGGGTTTTACCTGGGGCTGTGGCAGAACATTGTTGCACACACACCCCGAGGGGTCAGAGCAGAGTGGGAAGGGGATTTCAGCGTGGAAATTTGGGGCATTTGTCACCTGAGTAGCAGAAACCCTCCACCAAACCAAAATATCACAGCAGGCTGTTGTAAAAAGTTCCAGCCACTGGCAAGCTCATCAAAGCAGTGCTGAGGTGTACACACTGTGTATCTGTTGTGTATCTCCTCAGTTGTATTAAAGATTGATTGAGCTGCACCAGCCTATCTTAGCAGTCATCTGACTCTGTGCACTCTAAAACCAATATAAACCTTTAAACCTATTTAACCTTCCCATCTGGGAACGCATTTTGTTGAAGATGGCAGCTTGATGTTCATTAAAATTAAAGATAGAAAATATTATTAGATAATGCAGTGCTTTTCCCTTGGCAATGTAGGGCTGGCACCTCCTTGATGTTCCAGTTTGACTCTTTGTGTTGTTTGGAGAAGATTTAATTTGTTTTCATGTTATTTAGGATATTTTCTCTCATTGCTCCCCATACTACTTGTTCATCACCTTCACTCAATTTGTCTTTCCCCATTCGGATATTTTTGGGAGAACAGAATACCTAAACAGAAGAGTTTTACAGCTATTGGCCTCTCTTTTAGCATATAACAATTGTCAGTAGAGAACACTGGACTTGCTGTAAGACAAAGAAGAAAGGAGATGCAGCTGTCAAGGTACAAAAAATGTTTCTTTCATGATGAGCATCACTCTGGCTGTTTGGCTCTAAAATAAGAACAATAATGTTAATTCTGTAGATATTATATGCTGGTTACAGCTACAGAGGTATCTTCCCTGTAACTTGTTGGATCAGTAACTACAGGATTTTTCAACTTAGCACATGCCTGGCTTAGCTCAAGTTCTGTAACTGGGCTGATTTCTCTTGAAAAGCAAGAACTGGAAATGAACAGCAGTTTTTAAAACATTGAATGTGGAAGATGATGCCCATAAAGCTGTAGCCCCAGGACTGGAGCAGTAACAGATTCAGAAAGGCAATATTTCAATATTAACATGTATAGACCTTCTACAGAACATCAGGATTATGGTAATGGAGCAAATTGTGCTGGGTGTTCAGCTGTCTGAGGTCAGTGCTGCTCCAGCAGTGCTGTTGATGTGAAACATAAAAGAAAGAGTGCTCTGGGTTTTTTGTTCTTTGTGGAGGATTGTTGCTAAGCAATTGGGAAAACAGTAAGGCAAAAGATATGAAAGCATAATTCAGTTTGTAAACAATAAAGATCTTTACAATTTTGTAAGAAACAGCAGCAATAATACATAACATTAGAAAGAAGCAGCTCTACAGAACATCAATAGAACATTATTCAGGCTCTTTTTTTTTTAAGAGTGCCAGAAGATTGACGACTTGATGCTGATGTAGAATTGAGTTACCATCACTGATATCAATCATTTCCCTGCCATGGTTCACAGAACCTAAAACCACAATGAAGTTAGAGAGGAATGCACATGCACAGGCTCCCAGTGCAGATATATTTCACCAGTGTGGCTTTTTCACGTCAAAACTCATGACAAGTTTGCAGGTGGGGAAATTTTCTTCACGTTAATATGACTTTGTACAGTTATTGCTCTACAGATGGTTTTTGTATTGTTTCGTTTTGTTTTTCAAGAGTGCCAATAAACATCTGTATTGCAGTGGCTTTTGTGTATTAATAAGTACAGGAATCACTGATCTCTCAAAGACAGCAGAAAATTTCCTGATCCTAGCAAAGGCAATTCCTTGTTTATCACTTTTCCAAAAGGTGTTGACTCCCTGGTTGGGCATTTCCAGCTCAGCACCTACCTGGGTGTTCTGCAGCATTATTCACTGTTTCAATCCTTGTCTGATTAAACTGATACTGCCCTTTTGAAATCGATGGAGTTAAGTCATTTTACATTGCCCAGGATCTGTTCTAATGTGGAAATATTTCCTTTTCTGTCAGCTGGCGTTTTCATCTGGCTTGGAGGTGAGTTTGAAGGCTGCAAAATACTTTTATCTATTAAAGCAACTGCCAATACATTACAAAAGGGTGGGATAATCTGTTCTCCTGTCATCTTTATAAAAATGATCCAGTCTTTTCTTTTAAACTCCCAAAACTGGGAATCCACAACTGCTCAGTGCTCCTGGATGCCTTCTGAGAGATTGCTCAGGCCAGCTTCATGTGTTTAGCACAGAGGGATGTGGGAAGATCATACATATCTGATCTGGGCCTGGGAAATTTTGCACAGAAACTTTATTTCTGCCTGTGGTTGCTGTATTTCACTAGAGATCATTCTCCTTCAGCAAATTTAGGGGAGAAAACCCCAGCAATCCTTTGTGAGTGTGGATTCTGGCACCCTGACCTGAGCCAGACCCTGCTGGGCTGCTGCCTTTTCCTTTCTGGGATGGGGTGGGATAATGGGATGGGATGGGATAATGGGATGGGATGGGATAATGGGATGGGATAATGGGATGGGTTTCTGGACTTTTTCAAGCTGCATTCCCTTTGCCTTCATGAGAAGGGAGACTTGCAAACACTGTTGTAAATCCCCAGATGAGAGACAACATTGAATGCTGCCAGGAAAGCAGTATAAATGGGACCTCTGGTGCTAAACCTCTAATTAAAGGTCTGAAATTAAATTCTAACAAGTTGCCTCATGATCCTATGAAACCAATGGCTCAAATCCTGTTGATTACAGTGGATCCAGGCTTTCTCCTAAGGTGTTTCTGCTGCACTTACACCCTCAGAAATGCTCAGGATATCAGTAAGAGCCTTCCAAGTTCACAAGAAGATAGAACAAAAAGATACTGTGCATTTTGGCCATGTCCAGACAATGTGAATGTTTTGTTTTTTGAAGTTGAGCTTTGGGTTTTATATTTTCATTAAACAGCAGCAATTCAGATTGTATTTTCCACACGATTCTGGTAATACAAAGAGTTTGTTTGGTACACAGGCGAACTCATCCATGACAAATTACATGGAAACTATGGAAACACTCTGCTTAATGGAGTACAAGGTCAAGGTGTCTCATACTAAAAAATTAATCATGCCTCTGCTTTTTTTTTTTTTTTTTCCCCCCAGGATTTCTTAGGAGGTGAGAAAAAGAGGTTCAGATCAGTAGGACATTGGAAAGCTAAATAGTGGAATTGATTAGACCTAGCTGAATTAATCACTGAGAACAAGTTGCCTCACAAATATAATTTTTTCTTTTTTTTTTTTAAATTTCTTTTCCTTGTTTGAGAAGAAGTGCTCATTTCTGCAAGTATTGCTCCAATGATTTACCTGGACACATTCTGGAGCACTCATGTCACTCACAGATGTGTCCTCATGTCCCCTGGGTTCATTTTTCCTTTCTTGCTCTTCAGTGGCTTTGCTGGTGGTGGTTCAAAGAGGCCACTCTGCTACAGAATGCCAAAATATTTTCAGGACATGAGACATGGATTCTTTCAATTTCCACTCAGTCTGACTGCAGGAAGGTTGGTTCTGCACCGGGTGTTTGGATTAATCCCCAAATGAAACTTTATATTTGCCTTTGTGGCAGCAATTATCTCTTCTTTTCTGCATAAATCTCCCGTCCAAGACAGGTTTATCCAGCACTGTGAGTGCTCAGCAGAACAAAAGATAACTTTTCATGGATTTTATCTTAGATTTATTTGAGTTTTGAGAATTTGATAAGATCTCCAGTTATTTCCCCCCCTTCAGTGTTTTCAGATTGTGATAGAAGTGGAACCACACTTTTTAAACTGAGATAATTCAAATGTTTGCAATTCCATTTAGTGTGTAAACCCCTGTACATTTGGACTCACACCATAGAAAAATTATTACTGAGGAGAGGAAAGGTTCCATCTCTGCCCCCTGTATCTCTGTTGCTTAGTCTTTCCCTTGAGCTAAATGTCACCTGTTTAAAAGAGCGAATCCTGAATTCCAGATGGGGAGGGGTTTTATGGACACCAGCAACAGGAGAAATTACCTGCCATATACACAAGCTTGCCACCCTTCTAATTTTATTTAATATAAATACTTAATGGAACAGAGTGGACCGTACCAGGTAGTTTGACCTCAATAGGATTTCAGCATATGCTTGAATGTTATGCTGATATTTTTATCATTTTGATGAAGCAGTGCATTCACAACTACAGTTTTCTATAGAGGTTAGGTGTTTGTAATGATTTTTTTTTTTTTTAGAGAGGAGATAAGGGATGAAGGAATGGAGCTTCCATTGCTAGTATTTAGGACTGGCTGGGCTGGCAGGAGAAAACTCTGTGCCCTGCCTGTGTCAGAGACCTGATGTATGAGGAGCTTGGCTGTGAACCAGACAGGCTCAGGGTGCTGAACCTCAACATTTCCCATCCTCCCCATCCGTTTTTCCAGAGGAGGAGAAATCAAATCTCTATTTCTGTGGCTACGCTTTCATTCAGAAAATTTCCCTAAAAACCTTTTTGTCTTCTACCTTTCTAGCCTTCATGATGATTTTCAACTATTCTTCCTATAAGATTTGAAGTATTCTGCTTCAATTTCTTCTAAAACTTGACCCTTTTTTTTTGTTTTTCCTTTTTTTAAAATTTATTTTATTTTTAACCAGGTAGGAAAGACTCACAGAAATCCACCTGAGACCTCTGGGCTCATCTCACACCACCACAAATCTGCTAACCAAGGCTTGTCATTTTTTCGGTAGTGCTGAGTGTCCTGCAGCTCTGGGATGTTTCGTTGCTTTTCCTGACACTGAATTCCCAGTTTCATACAGTTCGGTATTTTGAACAGTCACAGAAAATGCCACTTTTCTTATCAATTACTGCTTGAATTCACTTTCCTCTTCAAGCAGCTTTTGTTCCCATGTGGTCCATAGCTCTGCTCTCCTCAAGTTTATGTTAGAGCTGGTATTTCTGAGTGCTGCCTGGCTGAAGGTCCTCCCTTGCAATTTTCCTAGGCTGGCATGAACTGGGAATGCACATCCATTTTTGTGAGCATCCCCAATACTCTGTAAGGCCAGAAAAGTTGCAAGGATTTGGTTTTTGCTGACTTTCCCATTTAGGATTATAAACACAGGCACACCTGGATCTTTTCTCTCTAAAGCTGCTTATATGTGGATGGATGATGCATGCAGGGGAAAGGATAACTTAAAACTGGGAAGGAATCTTGGGTTGCCATTGAAATTCCTGTGATTAAGCCCTCTGGCTTGTGTGCTTAGAAGGAGCATGAATCACCCACTTGAAGCTTTTCTGTAGCTGAAATCGACTTCCCTGCAGGTTGATTCAATATTGCCACAGCTTTGCCAGCTTCCCCAGGGGGAGTTCACCCACCTTTTCTTCAAGGAAAATAAGCTCATATCGAGCACCATTAATAACCTCCCTGAGCGTGGGGATGAGTCCACATCTACTCCACTCCCAAACTTCAGCCAAAAGTGTTTCTGCAGTGCAGTGCAGGCTTCTTTTCTGCCTCTCCTTTTACCTCCATCTCAGCAACCTTCTTCTCCAGGCAGATGGCTCCCACCCCCTCCCAGCTCCCCCTGACACCCTGCCAACACCCTGCCCAACCACCCCTGTCATCTGCCTCTTGTCTCTAACCCAGTTCCCTCAGATATGACAGACACCAGTCTCCTCTTTTCTCTCTAAAAAGAAACACTGCACCAGCACGCCAGCACCCCGGGAAACGTGGCCAAACAAACGGGGCTGGGGATCAGAGAGGGGGTGCAAGGTTTTCCTGGGGAAGTTTTTTTTGACTTTTCAGCCAATGTATCTGATTTTTAGGGCGTTTCTTTCTTCCTGTTCAAAAAAGAAAAGAAAAAGGGGCAAGAAAACTTGCCCTCGCTTCCTCCTCGCAGTCTGGTTAGAAATTCTGCTGGAGCTCAAAGTGGGAGCTGTAGTTCAGCTCTTGGCGCATCCATTCTCTCATGAGGCTTCCTGACCAACCCCCTCAGAGCACCTTCCCAAGCCTCCTGGATCCCATCTCCATGCTTCCCAAAGGAAACCCAGACTGGAGAGATGCAAAGAGCATGTGGCATTTCGACACCAAGCCAGGCACCTGTCATTTTTTTTGGCTTAAATCTGATAAATTTTCAGACTACCAATGCTTTGGTTTTCCATTTTCTCAAGTGCGTTGATTTTCCTTTTTAAAAAGCAGAACCCCTCTTTTTTATGGGAAAAAGAACCCTAACAATCACAAGATATTTTCATTCCCTCAATTTCTCTTCAAAATATTTTTATCCACTTTAGTAACAAACTGATTTCTGCAACTTGTAAGGTAGCCTTAAAAGTGGCCTTTTTTGAGACTTCTCTGTAAGATCTGCTAGCTCCTAGCTCAAGAGGGGTTTTTTGTCTTTGGTACTCCTGAAGTCCCCTGATCACAGCACCCTGGTTAAGTTTTCTTTGTGTGTTAAAGAGATGACAACATCATGTTCTCATCTCCCAGCACTGGTCTTGCACACAAACCTTTGCAAATTGGCCCCAGGAGAACCTGGGGAATTTATAATCAGGATCACAATATAATCTCCAATAAAGTGTCCTCATATAAGATTTCACATCTGAAGTTAGACACGTCCCTTTCTAGTTCAGGGAACAATTTGGGACTGCTTCTGTCTCTAAACTCATGGCTATAATCTACACTTAATCCATTGCCTCCCACTGGCACATTGGGCTTCCAGTGATGTTAGGCAACATTTCATCCCATCTCTTCATTGATCTCTTGTTTGTTTAATGTATTTTCCATCCCTCAGTCCTGCAGCAATGTGATTTCTCAGTTTGTGTTTGGCTTAGTGATACTGGAGAAGGCAGATTTAAGAAACAATCTTTGTTTTCCTTATTTTTTTAATACCTCAATATGGAAGCTCTGTCAGGAGAACAGTGCTAGTACTGCAGAGGGTTCTGAAGTACTTTTGGAGACACTCTTCAGGATTTCTCAGTGCTGGATGTATTTCAGAAGACACAACCCCAGGTAAGAGAGCAAAGAAATCAAGGAAAAACTGCTGTAATTTGTCACCACACAATATACATGTGTATTATCACATTAACAGATATTTATCTGTATCTTGAAAGCATGGCAGTGGGTGCAGAGAGGTGCACTCATTCTGCATTCCTTGGTGTTGTGGCATCTGGGGCAGGGGACAGCTGCCCTTTGAGTTTTCATTTTGCTTTGATGCCCAGAGAGTTATCAATGAGAAATGTCAGCTTTTCATGGTTGAAGCTGTGCTGACATTTGCAAACCTCACTAATTCCATTTATAAACCTGACAGAGGCCAGGTTGGACAGGGTTTGGAACAACCTGGTCTGCTGGAAGGTGTCCCTGCCCAGGGCAGCAGGGCTGGAACTGGGTGATTTTAATGTCTCTTCCAACCCAAACCATTCTGTAACTCTGTGATTAGAAGTGGTCACTGGCAGAATGAGTGATCTGCTTTCTTCTGAGACACTGAGCTGTCATCAGAGAGTCTATAAGGCTGAAAATCCCACCACAAAAACAATAAATAAGAACTTTATGACTTTCAAAAGCAGCTTGGTGTCTTGGGTGACAGTTGATACACTGAAAATCAGTGAGACTTTTGTTCTTCAACAATTTAGGTTAAAAATCCCCTCCTTCACTGCATTTGATGCTAAAGCTCAGATAGGCAAAATCCCAAAAGTGAGAGGTGAGTCAGGAAGACAACATCTTTGTTTCCTCAAAACTGAAACAATGATCAGCCAGGCTGTGGTTCCCACACTCTCTAAAATTACTGAAACTCTTCAGGCAAGAATTGCATGAAAGGCCTCGATATTTTTGCTTTTGTCAAATTTGCCAAGGAAATCTTTACAATTTATTACTGATTTTCAGTGTTTTTTACCTTTAATTCTACTTCTAGTTTCAGCTTGGACAATGTAAATTTCATTGACCTATTTTTAGCCACACAATATTTCTTGTTATTATGCAGCAGCCTAGAAATAGCAGTGGGAATTGGGAAGAAATTTTAATTTACAAGACTCGATAAACCTTACCAAGCACAACAGTTTGTATTTTGTATTTCAATTTACTGAAGGCTCACAAAGCTGTTCTCTGTAGCTTTTACACAAAAAAAAAAAAAAAGTCACATTCTTAACATAGATGCAAAATGCAGAAGAAAATGCAGAATAATAAATTTGGACCTGTGAGGAGGGTCCTTCCTTTTTAAAACTCTTTTCTGCAGAGTTAAGTGATAACACTATTAGAAAGAAAGTGAATAACTAAACACCGTCTCCCAGAAACAGCTTTTTCTGGGGTTCTATTTAACCAGCTTTGTTTAGAAAGCTTCTGGCTCCATGATGTAGTTTTAATGATGTTTAAATTTAGCATTCATATTGCAGGACAAGGAGATGGTTGCCCCTGTGCAGCAGGGGCCCCCCAGTTTCCATATGGGTGTGAAGTCAATAAAGATTCTGCTTATGGTGCCATGGGTAGTAGCCATGAAAGGAAAGGAAAACAACACCCTGCTTGCCCCCTCATTGCTAAATAAGTGTTTGGTGAATTAATAACTGCTCATTTTTTTTTTTTTTAAGCAGTTAAGTTAGCATAAAAAAGGAGAAAATAATCACTTTGTGCTGGCTGGGGCAGGAACCCTGCTGGCTGCCTGAGTGTGACAAACAGCAAGGTGGGAGAGGGAGCAGACAGAACATTCATTATTTTCCCATTGAGAAAGAAGGAGGGCAGCCTGGGAGCCAGTATTTGGAGTCCATGTGAGCCATGGTTGCTGCTTATGATCCCCTTCAGCCCCACCCAAAACCCACCCAGCTGCTCTCTGAGGAATTGGTGTATCCAGTTACCCATCCTGGGTCACTCATTGCAGGAGGGAGCTCTGCCTGCTCTGCTCACCAGCTGGCACATCCCCATGGCACAAATGTCATCCTCCACTCACCTGATTTCAAGCTGTGACTCTTGGGTGTCAAAGACCAGGTGCTGTTGGTTGGGAGGAGAGGTGGTATCAGCAAGCCCGTTGCTGGAACAGGTTGAGTTCTGGTAGGATCCTGGAAACAGAGATTGGAAAACTGACAAAAGAGCTACAGAAATGTCTGTAGACGTGGGGCTGTGCCCTGGAGAGACTCAGCTTGAAGGTGAGTTAGTTTTCCATCTCTGCAGATGGATGGCCTCTGAGACTGGGGAATGCTCTTCAAACTAATGAAGACAGAATGTGGTCAAGGAAGTGGAACAGAAAAACCAGATGGATTTGTGCTGAGAACAGAGAGTGTGATTTTGATAATAAGGATTACTGAGTAGTGAAACTGCTTGTGAGGAAGTCCATAGGAACATCATCATCATCATCCTAGGCTTGATTAATCAGCCTTCTAAAACATGGGCTAGAACTTCAAAGAAGCTGGGTTTGGTGGTGGTTTGGGGGTGGAGGATCTTTGGTCCCCAAGCTCTAGGATGGTACAAGGCTCTAAACAATTCTGTGCACTTCTTTATAGGAAATACTTTCTAGTCCACAATATTTTTTTCTTCACACTCTTGGGGTGTTTCTCTCTGTCCTGGAATGAATAAAATGCTAATCTTAATGTTCTGTTGTTTTTCATTTAAAATTGCAACATTTAAAAGATTTTTCTCCCCCTTAGAAACTTATGCTTTTTCTCTGTTTTTATAGCCTGGAGGTTTTCTGTCCCTTTTTTATTTATCATCTCATATTGCCACGGTTTGAAGACACACAGCAGTGACGCAGGCTGCTGTAGGGTTTTGGTTCTTTGACTGGTTTCTATTTTTAGAGTGCTCTCAGTTGCACTGCAAACAGGCAGCAGCCACTGTATTGGCCCCAGTACCTGGCACGGTTTTTGTCAGAAGCTGCACTCTGAACAACACATCTTGCCCTATATTTAGCCACTATGAAGAAGATGATCCTTTTAAAGAATATACTCTACCTGTGCAATTAACAGATCGTGTGGCTGCCCTGGTCTGCCCCTGGACAAAGGAGAGCAGAATTAACCTGGCTCAGCATCTCCCCTGAGGCACACAGCTGTGACCAGCTGTGCAGAGAGCCAGGTGAGCTCTGCCCAGCTGACCACCAACCACCAGGCACTGGAGCACAGAGGATCAGCCTGCCTGTTCCTTCTGTCCAAAATCTGATTAAAAAGTGGAATATCTCCTCCAAGAGCTGGAGCAGCTCCTCATCTCAACCCTCAGAGCAATTAGAGATGCCAGAAGAGCTGGGATTAGCTCTTGCTGGCAGAGCAGTGCCTGTCCTTCAGCTTGCCAGGGTCTAGCTGAGCATCCTTCATGCAATCAGACATGGATTTTTGCCTTCTCTTGGATTCTTCATTTTGCCAAAGCAAAAAAAAAATATTTAAATATATATATATATATATATATATACACACACACACATATATATACACACACACATATATACACACACACACATATATATATATATATATATACACACACACACATATATATATATATTATCCCAAGGTATGGTGGGATCACCTGGGCATTCCCAAAATTTTCACTGGTCAGAATAATTTTTTTTTTTAATTCCTGCTCAGTACCTGGTATAGTTTTTTATCCATTTGTGCCTTAGAGCAATCAGAAATTCCCCGTTCTACCCTTTCCTGCAGCCACCTTTTATCTAACCCAAACTCCCCATAGGAGAGACCTTCACTTGGGATAAATAAAATGAAGTAATTTTGTTAGCAGTTTCCTGAAGAAGAAGCTTTGCCTGTGAATGATTTCTTAAAATTGATTTTCTTGGTATGTGGTTTCCCTTTTTTAACTTGAATTTCCTCTGAGGTTTTGTCTCTATATTTTTCCTGGATCACCTGAAGTAAGAACCTTTCAGCTGAGCTGCATTTGAAGAAGTAACACCAGTATTAAGAAAGAAAGATTCAGTCTGAGATTTTAATTTCTACCATTTAAAAATATTACTAAGGTTTTATCAAAAAAAACCCCAAGCTAATAAGAATGAACGGGGCTAAGTGAAAGAAAATGCAGGTTGAGTGGTGGTGTGGGTTTTGAGTAGATTAAAAAGGGGTTGTTTTCCCATCCAGTGTGAAAATATTATCCATGCCAGGCATTTAATGCTGTATAAAACTGCCCTGGGTGAGGAAGGAGTCTTGTGCAGGCTGTATTATTTCTCACATTTTCCTGTGACTCCTCTTCCCAGCCATGTTTCCAGGTCTTGCCCTGTTCCTGTGGATTTTTTGGGCAGTGCTTGGCACTGAGCAGGCCATGTCCATGCTGGGGTCAGGCTGGTGGGCACCAGTCAGGCACCATGAGATGTTCCAGCCTGCACTCAGACAAGTGAAGACATCAGACACAGTCCAGACAGTGAACTGACAGCTCTGGCCCCTGCAATGTCTGTCTTGAGTCAAATCTACTCAAGTCTGCCAAGAGACAGCGATGTGCCCAGAATCTGCATGGAGTGTGGCTCCCAATATGTTGTGCTCCACTTTATATCCTGGTTTTATCACCCTTTTCCCATCACAGACCAAGCCCATGGGCTGAGAAGTACAAGAGAGAACCTCACTGTCTGATTTCCCATCTTGGATCAGATCTCACGGACATTTGCTTTGTGCCTACCCTTAAATAATTCTGTCTAGCATCTGATTTAAAAATACCTCAGAGTCAAGCTTCGTGCAATATCATCTGTTCAAGGCAACACCCAAACTGAACTGCAACTGTACACCCAGTGCCCCTGCTTGTTTCTGAGGAGGAGTGAATTTAGTCAGGAATGGAAGGGTTTCCGCAGCTTCTGTAGCTCCTCTATGATAAACTTTTAGCCTGGGATGTGTTCTGAACTTGCAAAAGGCATGAGGCTTCTTTACTTCTGCATCTATTTGCAGTTGTCCTTATTAATTGCTGCTTTTGCTTGCCTGTGTTAAAATCTAAGTGTCTCATGGCAGTGTATTTTGCCCTAAAGGCATAATAGGAATCCATTGGAAAGAGTTATGTTGTGATTTTTTTTAGCTTAATTAGAATGTCATTAATATATTCTTCTCTGTGTCACTCCTACATCAGACCTTAAAAATTTTTCCCACTGTATCCAATATTTTCCACCTTCATAATCACCTGAATTGCTGCTTTTACCCCTCCTGCTCCCCTCTGTTCATCCCTAGTGACTGAACATGAACCTAATGTCAGTTCTAGGGCATGTTCCCCTGTCTCCTGCCTGGAAGCCCCTTCCACAATGGAATACACTGTGGAAGTCCAGGAGGGACAGCAGTTACCTGTGTGTGATTAAATGGACTACACACAGGGTTGGGTATAGCAGTGCCTTGGTAATAAAGGAATGATTTGGGTCAGAAGGGATGTCAGGAGGTCTTCTAGTCCAAAGCAGGCACAGCACCACAGATGTGCCTCAGAGAACAGAGGGGAAGGATGGCTTCCCTTGACTCAGTGACTGTATTGGTTATTATTTTTGGACATTAACTAGTTTTGAACACAGACAAGTTTGCCCTCAAGGGAGGCTGCAATGGAGAGAAACACCGACACTCCTTTCTTCTCCAGAAATCTTCTGCTGCACAGAGCCCCAGGTGGGAGTGACAGCAAGGATGGGGTGTGAAAGCAGCAGTGCTGAGGACGTTTATTAGTTTATTTATTTAGTTTATCAGTTTATTTAATGCTTCCTTTGGTGTGAGCCAGAGCTGTGGGTGCAGCAGGACAGAGTAAAGAGTCACATCCTGTCTGTCGTCCCCATGGACTGCAGCCCTTGAGAGCCCTCACATCCTCAGGGTGATGAGTTTTGTACTCCTCTGCACCAGAAAGCCATAATATAAACCCAAAAGAGGCTGTTTAATACTTCATTCTGAACCTCTGCCTAACACAGGCCAGAGAATTCCCCCCAATAATTCCTGCCCTGTGTGTTGCATCCCAGCTCTCTTTCAGCTAGAAGACATCTCTCAGATACTGAGATTTACTCATGTTTTAACAACACCATGAGGTGCAAAATTTGCAGCTTCCCTTGATAATCTTTTTAACCTGAACAAGTCCCTGAGTGGGACAATAGGGCTCAGACTATTTCAGAATAAACTGCAACTTTAAAATATTCTATGAAATATTTTAAAATAGATTTGAGAACTATTTGGAGCTTAATCTTACAATTCTTCTTCTGGAAAAAGGCATCTTGACATCAGCAGCAGACCTGGCAGGCACTGTAAGACCATTTCATTTCACTAAGAAATTCTGTAATTGCTCCACTGTCTTAAGGTTGTCTTATAGACATTAGCCTTTACAGTAATGCAAATGTGTTACTGGTATAAATGCCATTAATTAATATTTATTAATTTAATCTCATTTGATATCATGCTGACCCAGCATGCAGGTGCCAGTCAGGAAAAAAAAATAAAAATCAAAGCCCAAACCCAAATGACAAAATCTGGATGGATGTTGTTTTTGTCATGAGCACTCATTGCCTATCCAACTGTTGATAAATCCAATTCTTTTCTTGTACCATTGACCAGCAGCATGAGAGTCCTGTTCTTTCATGTCAGTAGTTTGTAAAATGTCATTTGAACACTCCTTATTTTTTTTCCTAAATGCAGCCTGAGATCTAGGTGAGAATTTGTAAAATGTCATTTGAACAATCCTTTTTTTTTCCCTAAATGCAGCCTGAGATCTGGGTGAGACCCAGACGAGGGCTGGACTTTGGGAATACCTGAGCAACCTGATCTAGTGTAAGGCTGGAATGAGATGGTCTTTAAGGTCCCTTCTTTAAGGTCCCTTCCAACCCACCCCTTTCCATGATATTTGTGCCTCTAGAGCAGTCATCTGAAGACCAGCTGCTCAGCAAACAGTGATTGCCTCAAAAATTTGAAGAAAACTATGGCTGGGACAATTTTCTCAGAATTGTTGTTGGTATACATAATAGGGATGTCCTGTATTCCTCAGAGAATCCAGCAATCAAATCAATCCCAGATCTCTTTCTGTCTCAAGGCTGAAGTTCCAGGCTCCATGGGGCTGTGGCACGGGGCAGATGCAAAATCTCAGAAGTGTTTGAGCTATGTAAACAAACAGAAGAAAAGGGGTAGAAGGAAATTGGGAAATTTCTGCACAGACATTTCACTCAGAGCCAGAGAAACCAGAGTAATTGTTCTTCTTGAGATATTATTGAGCCCTCTGTAGCTGTATTTCATTCCTATGACTGGAGCTTCCTCATAAACTCCTCTGTATGGTGGCTCCAAGCTGTTCTCTGTGAGCAGGGGCAGAGCTGTGTCCCCCTGACAGCAGAGGACTGGTGCAGCACAGGCAGGATTCCATCCAGGAATGTGACATTGGGACCTGCAAGGATCTTTACACTTGAGGTAATTTAATTGTTATAAGCTCCTGACCTTTACTTCTGGGAATTGCTCACACGATTAAGATGTGCCCTACAAGATTTTTATGTGATCACAGCTGATAAGATTTTGGGTACAAGAATAGGGTCTGAGATTATACCAGAAACATTGCAGTATCTCCTTACAGTTTAAATTGGGATGGTGATGGCCACTGCACCCCATGTCCCCTTTTTCTTTTTTTTTTTTTTTGTTCACCATTTCTTAGAAAGTAAAATATTTAAGCACTTTTCTAACATAGACAGGTGTCATACCTGGTTACAAAGCACACCCTTGGCAAAATCCATGTGGAAACACATTTCTGGTCAGTCCCAAGGACAGCATAATCTCCCTTTCACATCTCTAGTGATGGAGATACCAGGGCAAAGGGTTTTTTATGATGATAATCCAGAACTGAATTTTAGTACCAGAAATAGTTAAAAGCCATGCCACCAGAGTTTCCCAGAGCCTCTGTCACTCCTGTGAGCCTGCTTTTTACAGGTAGTAAAAAGGTTTTTACAGTGTAGTAACTCCCCCAAAAATGCTTCTTATGAACAGTGTGAATGCTTCTCACTGAAACTACTTTAGGGGGAAGAAGTTTGATAAAATAAATGCATTCAAACTTGCCCTTTGCAGTGCCCACTGAGCTGGGATGACACACAGCTGGCACATCTGCATGGTCAGAGAGGAGGAACCATTCCAGCTGCAGAACCATTGTAACTGGACTTGTAAACTTCAGTGTAGGACTGATCTTTGCAGTGAGTCTGGTTCAAAGCAAACCTTCCAAAATTTTTGTGCCCACACATTTGTGAAACCAGAAGCAATTTTCCACTCACAGTATGAAATTCAATCCCTTCTTCGCCCAGATGAAAGTCTCATCCTCTCCAGCACGTCCAAATGGCCCAACAAAGAGATACCACCAACAGGCATCATCCTGCTACCACATTCCATTGAGTTCAAGCTGTTGGAATTACCTGGTTTCATCTCCTGGACAGAATAGTTTATTTTTCTTGCAGCCAGCTCTTTTATGATTGAAATGGAGTATAAATTTTATTAAAATATCTTCACTTACAAAGGTCAGGTGATGGTGTACTATGTTATAGTGAAACGTTCTGCTCCAATGCTCAGTTATTGTCACCATTCAAATGTCTTATTCTATATTTGGATTTTGCAGATTTAATCTCCAAGGATTTCCACATTTGCTGGTTTGAAGTGTCCTTTGCATGAAGCCATTTTCCACTCTTCCTCTCTCTACTTCATTTAAATCACATCTTAATTTTCTCTCTGATAAATAGCATAAATGGAAATCAAAAGTTCTGTTCCATGAAGGATAATGGGTTGGGTTATTCACATTTATTGGGTCAGAGCACAACTTCTATTAACTACTGCAAAATGCAGGTAACCTGTTGGAGCAGTATTAAACTGCAACATTTTTAATGTGACTCAAATATTTCAGTTGGTGTGTCTCTGAGGGAAATTTCATTTAAATAGATGATCTTTGTATTGAAAACTTCTCTTATGAAAAGATAGCTTCAGATGTGAGATCATATAGTTGGCAAATTACTGCTTTGCTTGGGCTTCTCTTTTCTTTCAAGACATGTCTTTAAGACAACGCAGTTTCTCAACATCCTTTTAGACGATTTTTCCCTCAATGGCTTTATTATTCCACGTGTGAAGACATAAACAGAGTCTATGACACCCCTTTATAAAAACAGAGACCTTGTAGGAGCTCTTAACGTTTTGTTCCACTTAGTTAATTTTCTTGCAACAGCTTCTTTTTCAATAGTTTTCCGTATTTTCTCGGTCAATTACACAAATGAATTGCCGGGGAAGTAATTTGCTGTCTGCTCGTGTCACCGCTGTGCAGAGTTTGACTTGATTAGACTTGCCACGCCACCTTGCTTCGAGTCTTTCTGCCACTTACTCTGCCAAACGTGATGTTAATCCATCTTGCACAGATGCAGCTCCGTGGTTTCACTGTCAGTGGTTTTATGAACCAGCAAACCGCCTCGCTGCCACTTGTCGCCCTCAGCTCCATGACAGGACCCTCCCGGGATCCAAATAATTCCTGCTTCGTGAGCAGTTCTCATTTCTTGTACAAACTGCAGGCAGCTGTGCACCCTTGGTCTCTGCATGTTTTCACAAGTGCTTTCCTACCCTCATCACTTGGTACACAGCTGATTGTCAGTGCTTGGATAAATCCATGGAAGTTGTTGTGGATGAGCCCCACCCATCAGGGAACTGCCCGAGACAATTCCTCCTCCAAATTTCATACACTTTCTTTTCTATTAGTCTGGCTTTAGCAGTGATTCCATCCTAAAAAAAGCCCAGGAACGAGCCGATTTTGTGGCTGCCTCACTGATAAGCCTCTCATGTAGATGGAGAAGTCTGATGGTTCTGGCTTCTTTTTCTGCCAAGGTCTGGATTAATACACAGGAGTCATAGTTTTGCGTTTAGACTTGGATGTTTATTAATTCTTATCTCTATTACAGTCTCACAAGCCCTGAGCTCTAACTAACAAGTTAGAAAACAAATGGTTTACCTCTCTATCACTACAAGGTCTTTTCAAGGACAATCCATCCAATTATGAAATGCCCTCTAAATTATTTTTACTTTAAACCCAATCACTAATTACTTGAAGTCCACAATGCAGATTTCACCAACCAATTACAGAAAACCACCCAAACCCAGGAAGAAGAAGGAAGAAGAAGGTGAAGAAGAAGAACTTAGACAACACCTCAAATCTTCCATATTGCTTCACATATGGTAGTTTATACTAAAATCTTAAAATCTAAGTTTCCAGAATTCCAACAGAGAAGCCCAGTGGGAATGGGATCCCTTACAAGGTGTGGATGTGAGGGAAGATGGGGCCAATGCACAGTTTTGGGAAGCTAAGGTGCAGACCAAGTCACTGGGGTTTTCCTGCCAAGGTCCCACAGCCACATTTGCCTTAAACACAGGTGCTATTCTGGCATCTTTGGTGGGAAAACTTTAAAATTTCCTTTGATTGTCATGTTTTGATTTTGTATTTATAACCCAGGACCAGGGTCTGAAGGCTGACACTGTGCTGCCCTACTTAGTCTGTGATCCTTGTACCCTGGTGGTTTTCATCCCAGACAGGGCTAATGTGTATCTTCTGGGGAGAGAACTCCATTCTTAGGAGATCAGAAGCTTTTGATCAGCCATGGCAGATGGGAACTGTGAAAGGTGTGATCAAAGGGGAAAGGACCTGAGACACACCAGATGAAGCCATGTCCGTAAGATGAGACTCAGCCCAAGTGTGCTTCCAGCTCCAGAATATATTTCTCTCTCTATTTTTAGTCCTTTTGTCCAGTTTCTAATTGACAAAAGGCTACTTCAGCATAATTTCTGGTTTCTTTTGCATGTCTGCTTGTTCTGCTGACACATAAATTCCTGCCTGTCCTGGGGGAGAGTGTCCTAGATCTGAGTCTCCAGAGCTGGTGCTTTCCCCACTACGTTTTATGTACAATACAGAAGGGAACAGCTCCAGCAGAATTGTGGAAAGGAGTCACAACCAGCCAAATGCTTGCATGTAAGGACTTTTCCCTATATTGCAGGAAGTCTGCAGGTTCTGGATGTTTGCTGATACCTTATGCATCTTAAACTGGCACACTCATACTGAGGAAGAATCATTTTGTGTTTGGGTTGAGCAAAACTTTGTATTCTGCACTACTGTTAACAAACCTTCCATCAAAATCATTATATTTCCCTGAAAGGATTTGGTTTCAGTCAGCCAGCAATTTTTGATGAACAGTCATAAGAATTTTACTTCCCTCCCTCAGAAAAATCCTGATATGTTTCCTAATTACATTTCCAACAAAAGATTGCAAAAGATGTTTTAAGACCTAGTTGTAGCAGGTGTGGTGTGAATCTTCCAAAGATCATCTGTTCATCCAGGTATCAGGATGCATAACCCAGGATATTGCATAAGTATGTAGGCTATTGATGACAAAGAGAGCACAAGATTGTGCCTAAAATAAACAGAAAAATATAGAAAAATATCTGTCAGCAAAATCACCTCCAAGCATGTTTCAGAATTTTCCATGAGGCATCAGGAGGGATCTTTGACCTAAGCTCAAAAAAAATTATTCTGCCTTTCGTTGTGTATCTCAGTCACAGACTGACACTTCAGGTTCATTTCAGCAGTGTCTGTGCCATCAGAATCCAGTGTGAATTCTCCTGTGACAGCATTAGATCAATCATGTTTTAAAGAATGCAAGTAATTGCATCTACTCCATCTTCTGAGGCAGTCCAAAACTGACACTTTGGGTTCACTGCAGCCTGAGTTGCTAACATGGGTTGGAAGGTGAGAGAAAAGTATCACAAAGCTGTGTTTTTAATATTCTTATGTAAAACAAGTTGGTTTCAAGTTAAAAAAAAAAGAAGGGAAAAAAAAAAAAGAAGAGCACAATGCCTAAAATCAGTTTTTGAAAAATGGAATGAAATTATAAAAGTTGGGGACTTCACTGAAAGAACAGTTCACTCAAAGAACTGTTAGCACTTATTGAACATACACTGAGGTTATAATTTTAATGGGTAGGTCAGGGTATTTGAAATACTGGTGTCTGCAGCAACCTCTGTGATCAAGGTCTTTAAAGGGAATCTTTGGTACAGGGACAGACCTAAATGGAGAGTAGAAAATGCCACTTGGGTCTAATATCTTGGTGAAGGGCTGGTACTTGTGGTCTTTGAGAAAAATTGGTTACAAGCCCAGCGAAAAAGATTTTCCTCATGCTGTAGATGTTCCAAAAGTCTATCACATTTTGTTCATCTTTTCTAAACCTGCATTTCCTTTTCAGAGCCTTGTATGCAGGCACTGGGATTTCCAGACAAGCCAAAACTAGACTAGGACAGACTGTGCTTTTCATGACAATGGCAGATAATCAGTGAAGCGTGTGTGGGGTCTTCCTGTCAGCTGTCTGTTGCTGGCATGTCTTAAAGTGAGATTAGGTGTCTTTCAAAATGGAGCTCAACTTCAAATGGAAAAAGGTCCCAGGAAGTTCTCAGATATATATTACCCAGAAAGCCAGTCCAGATAATTGCAGTATTTTCTCCTGACCTTTCAATCTCAGGATATATTTTACACCACCTGGTGAGGCTGGGCTGCCAGAGAGGAAGGGCAGGGGGAATTTAGAGATTTTCACTGTGATGAATTTGCATTCAGAGAGATTCCCTCTGGCATTACTGCTGCTATCCTGCTAACAGAAAAGCCCTACACCTTTCTCCTGCTCTTCCCACGTGCCTCAAGTGGCCACCCCTGGGTGGGAAAGTTCCCTAAGGGCATCCTGCAGCTGCACCTCCTGAAGGCTCAGCCGAGGGGGATGAGAGACACTGGAAAAGCTACTCCCTTCCCCTTCCTTTCCTCATATCCAGATGGAGCTGAGACCTGGCATTTTGTTCAGGTGGAAGGAGGGCGAGCACTGGAAGCAGTTGGGATTACATCTTTTCCATTTCTCGGGATTTCTAGTCAGGATGGGCCAGTAAAATTCTTTCAGATAGCAATGGAAAAAGGGAAAGGCCAGGGGAATGGCACAGGAGTTGCACAGGTATTAAACTTTCTCCTTCCCGCTTTAATGTTCTTGTTAGTCCTTCCCAGGCTCCATCCACAGGTAAAAAAATGAGTATTTGATAGTCACTGGTTGTGTCTGGGCCATGAGTGTAAGATCTCTGATGAGGCTCGAGGTAATGAGGACACATCAGGAGAGTTTTGTCTCTTCTTGTTGCCTTAAGCTATTCAGTTTTCTACAAAGAAATGGGAATCAAAAGGGTTTTATTGATTAACTTAATCATCTGAATCTGTTTTTCATGTTCCCTTGATGCTGTGAAATCAAAGCACTGCACCCCTGCCGGGCACTAAGAGGTCAGATTCCAGGGTCATTAAAAGCAGCAGCATGCTTAATCAGGAGCCCTTACAGAGCAGCACAAAGACACCCCTTCCTTTCTGCACAGGATTTATTTTTTTAATAAAAATGACCAAGATGGCAGCCCATGTAGCACACTGTGCTGTGCAGCAGGGCTGGTGATTTGCAAACTCTCTCTTGCAGTGTTAGTGTCTGTGTGAGCAACCTGGAGCAAGCAGAGCTGCCTTATTGCTCTGAAAGCTCTCCCCAGCCGTGTGGGTCTGACTCACTCTGGGTACAGAGAGCAGTTGCAGGACTCATTATGCAGATATGAATTTTTAAATGGTGTGTTTTTATTACCGTCTGCTTTCCTACACAGACTCCACCATTGGGTAGTCCAAGGTGCAGGAGCTCACTCCCTGGGTCTTTTATGGGCTACCAGCCTTCATCAGAAGATGCTGCCTGGCTGTTTTGGTAGACTTGGCTTATTAGCTTCCAACAGCCAGGAGGATGGATGTGGGACCAGATGAACCTTCAGCTGCGTTTCTCTGAGTGTAAAATGCAACAGAGGGAGTTGAAAGCTAAGCTAAGCTTTTGTCCCACTATGTCATAGCCCCAGGAATCCCCTTGTGTGGGATTCATCACTCGGGTTAAGCACAGGGCCTCCTTGATAAGTGGCATGGACCTCACAGCACCATCATCATCTGTAGAGCAGTTTAGAAGGCAGAGTGCCTGCACCAGCTATCCACACATTTTATAGAGAAAGAATGTGGCCTCGTGTGTTCACACCCTGAAGAGAAACAACCAACCTGCCCTGCATGGTCTGCTGCCTCTCCTTCATGCCCTCAGATGAGATTCAATCGTGTTCCACTGCCCCATCCTCAGTCCCCACAGTGGCACAGGGCTGTGTGCACCTCACCCTCTCCTCTCTGCAGCTCTGCCAGCTCTGCCTGGAGCTCAAATCATGAATCCCCAGCAGCAGCTTTTGGCTTGGCTGCAGCAAGCAGAGTCCCAGTGGTGAGGGAGCAGGGGTTTGCAGTCGCAGCCGTGACAGTACAGGTGTGTCCCCAGCTTGACTCCTTCTCCTGTAGCAGAAGAGTTGTAATTAGACACTGCACCTCAGAGCACGGAGATCAGGCTGTGAAACAGGCAGCGTCTGCCAGAGGGCTGCACTTCCCCTGTCTTCCCACCTTTCCCCCTTTGGGATACATGACTATTGTGCTAATTTTCATAAAAAGGAGAGGGTTTAGAGGGGGAGAGGGCAGGCAGAGGGTGATGACATGTGAACAATACACCAGTGACAGAGGCACTTGCTGTCCTAAAGCATTTTCAAATGTTAAAAACATATAATTGGGAGCAGTTGAAAGTTGAAAGTGTGCATGGGGAGCTTTTAAAGTGGAGGGCTGGTGCTTACATGAAGGATTGCCCTTTCATCTCTCTGATTCTGGCAGCCTCCAGGAGCAGTCATATTCAAATGGTGAAGGATTACAAAAAGAAGTTCCATGTGGTGGACAAAATAAGAATCACATTTGCCCTTTCCTTTCAAGTCGTCCTTTTTCATTCTGAGACTTTGCTAAATAAATAAATCTTCACACTGAGATCTACCATTTATTGTCTGCAATTCTGACATAAACTTGCCTCTTTCACGCTCTGCTTTGTGAGCCACGGACACCATTCCAACACCCCGGGGGAAATGCAATTGTGCATCTAATTTCCTACTGGTGAAGGCAAAGGTTTTCAAGCAGATCTGATGACTGTGGGCAACCACTTTGTGAGAAATCCAAAGGGAACCTGCAACTCAGAAAATGCTGAGCCTTCTGAAAGCTGTCTGCTCAGACAGAATTCGATGGGGGGAGGAAAAAAAAAGTTTGCTTGGTGTTTTTTTTTTTTTCCATTTTTAAGTTTGCAGATGGAGCTCAGCTTTTATGGGAGCAAGGGATGAGTAGTGTGGGGATGAGCCAGACATAGGACTGTGGGCTGTGTTGCGACTGCCCCAGATAAATGTGTTGATCCCTTGGTGTGAAGCATCCTCTGCTGTTCCCATCCCAAACAGCTCCTGATCGCAGACTAACAGCTGAGCTGTGGTGCTGGTTATCAAAACACTCAGGGAAGGTTATGGAGGAGCCTGCTTTTTATCCAAGACTGCATCAGGAGAGTTCATCTCCCTCTAATTAAACCAAAGTTTTCAGATCAGTTGGGTATATTTTACTGATCTTGTTGCACAAACTTATCTCACTTGTGTGGCCCTGAGATAGAAACATTTGAAGATTACCCTGTGTTTGCTATGTGTGCATAAGCTGGTTCAAAGGGCAGTGAAGGCAGAAGCCTCAGATTCTTCTGTCTTTCATTACCCTACACCAATGAAGTGTCACCATTTGTAGTAGTGACACATGAAGTGTAGATATGGGTACATGGAAAAGTATCATAGAACCATAGAATGGGCTGGGTTGGAAGGAGCCTTAGAGATCAGCTCGTTCCATTCCCCCTGCCATGGGCAGGGACACCTTCCTCCACACCAGGTTGCTCAAAAGTCCCTCTAACCTGGCCTTGGACACTTTCTGAGATGGAGCATCCACATCTTCTCTGAGCAACCCGTACCAGGGCCCACCACCCTCACGGGGAAGGATTTCTTCCTAATATCTTGTCTAAATCCACTCTCTTTCAGTGTGAAGCCATTCCCCCTTGTCCAGTCACTCCATGCCCTTGTCAAAAGTCCCTCTCCAGCTCTCCTGCAGCACTGGAAGGTGCTCTGAGGTTTCCCCTGAAATGCCCCAGGTCCCTCTGTCTTTGTAGGAGAGGTTCCAAATCATGAATGAAATCACATCCTCAGGACACGAGGTTCTGTGAGCTTCTGAACAACTGTGCAGCACCAGAAGAGTTTTGCTCTCATCTGAAGGACCAAGGCAGGTTAAACACTTCTTCTGCATTCAAGAATCCTGAAGTGCTGAATGGACCGTGCCAGGATTTGAACTTCTTTTAAAAGTCATTGGTTCACTTTAGGCAAAGTGAACACCAGGTGTTTTGCTATGTGTGTCCTGATGTAACTCAAAGAACGATCTCACATTTGCAAACCATGGTAGCTCTTTACCTGCCTCTGGCTTTTTGAGAAAAAAAAAACCTATCCTGCCCTGAAATCAATCCCAGATGTCCAACAGGCAGCACTGCTCACAGCATATGAAAAGCCTATAAGGGAAACACTTTGAAAATGTTGCAACTTGTTATTGCTGAAATACTATTCACTGTGCTTCAGCCAAGAGAGTGTGGCTTGGCTTGGCTGTGCTTCTCCTTTGTGTGCTGGTCCAGAGCCTGAAAAAGAAATGGCCACCAGGCAACCCTAGTCATCACCTCCCATGATCCCAGTGCAGGGACACTCTGGGGACACTGGCCCCAGAAGGGTGATGGCAGCACAGGCTTGGAGGGTTGTGTGCCATTCTCCAGTCTCATCACCAACTCATCACATCACTGCTGTCATGGAGCCCTCCCTCTCTGCCTGTATTGCCCCATTAGAGCAGTGTGGGCAGTACAGTTTGCATGTGGAGTGGTCTGAACTCAGAATATTTAATTTTATTCGTGGAAAGTGTAACTATTTTCTCCTATGCTAGACATGAAGCTCAAGGCTGCAGAGGTAACAAGGAGATAACACAAGCTGTGTCTGGCTCTGACAGCCTCTCCTTGAGAAGTGTGTGAGGAGGACAGCCACATTTATCTGCCAAGAGAAAGTAATTTTGGAAGGTTTGAAGCCTTTTGGAAGTTTTGAAGCCATTAATTTATCTGAGTTTTTCCATATTTTTATTATTATCCTGCATTGTTAATATGTCCAATGTGAGTGGGGTTTTTGTTTTGTTTTGGGGGGTTTTTGTTGGTTTTGTTTTGTTTTGTTTTCTTGTAAAGCATATTGGTAATGTTTGAGAAAATAATTTCAACTGACTCTGTCTCAGGTGGAAAATTTAAATTTTCTTTGGAATTATATTTTCATTTTGTGAACTGGACCTCCCATCCTCGGAACAGGAATGCACATAAAAGCCAGCAGAGCTGTGATGTGACCACAGAAAAGATTTTCTTTGAATCAGAGCTGTTGCATGGCCTGAAGCAACACAAGCTTTATGTGTGCTTGCATGCTCCAGACATGAAGCATCAGCAGGGAATACAACCAGAGCAGAGTTTGACCTAATGGACGAGGAAGAGACACAAATTTCCTGCAAGAAAAATCTCCCAGCAGGGTGTGGATATGTTCTGGCCTTCTGGACAACTGTTCATTTGTCCTAGACACCCTGTCCCCTAAAAGTAATGCTGCTTTTTGAAGAGCCTTCTTCGTGCTGCTGAGACCCTTCCAAAGAGGAGCACACTAGCACTAGCTGGCCCACTTAATGAATATTCATCATTAATGCATGGAGCACAATTTGTATTCAGGCAGCTATTGCCTCCCCCTCTATGGTGGCATCAAAGTAGTTACAGGGGTTTTAAATGTGAAGGGCTGATTAAGAGGAGACGGGAAGGCAAATTTCACACTTCAGTTAATGCTTTTGAGTCAGTCCCTCTGGTTGCAGGCTGCCTAAACCAAGATGCAATCGGCTGCTCCCCACAGCCACTGCTGAGGATGAGAAGCAATCCAGCTTGCCCTGAAGTCTCTGGCTAACAGCAAAGGTCATGGGAAAGCAGTGGTTGTGGTATTTGACAAGTTAACACTGCAATTAAAGAGAGGCTGGGAAACAAACCCTGCTGATGGCTGGCTTGTCAGCGTCATATCTCTGCGTGCTGGCTGATACTCAGGACAGCTGCCTGTGAAAAGCAAATGCAATCCATCCCTACGGCACAGCCTGCAGCAGGAGTGTGTCTTTCACACCAGGAAAGGCACAGACAGGACTCAGAACTGCTCAAATGTGTCTGCCCCGACCACGTCCTGGCAGCATGCCCCTCTGCTGAAAGCGGTGTTTGGTGCAGTGCAGACAGCTCTGCAACCTCTCCAGAAAGGCACTGGGCTCTCTGTTGGCTTCTGTTATCCCCAGGTTCATGCTTGTGGTCTCTTTCAGACCCTTTACCTTTACACCCTCTCCTTTTCCTCCCTATTTTTACCCGTTGTGGCTCAGGGAGGAGATGGAAAGCACAGGAAAGAGGGGATGCTTTAGAACTTGCTCCCAGTGCAAGAATCTCCAGAAGATCAGACTGAAGGACCTGGATCCTTGCTGGATGGAAAGGATGGTTTGACATGGATGGAAAGTGCAGGTAAATATGTGTGCTGGTAAAGATCCCATTAGCAGCCTCTTGGTTGTTAACCACATCTCTGGTCACCCCCAAACTTAGTGTTTTGACTCCATGGCATACAGCCCACTTGAGGGGCCAGGACTGAGGGATCTCTCTGGAGTGGCAAAAGACCCAACAGTAGTTTTTGGCCTTTGTACCACGTGGAAGCAGAAAAAGGGGAGGAGCAGCCTGGAGATCCCTTCTGTACCTCTCTCTCTGCTCAGGGCTGTGTGGGACATTGAGAGCATCCACAGAAATCCCAGCCCAAATGAATCCAAGCTGGTTTCTCCATGATGCCAGGGGTGGAACAACACACCATGGTGCCGCCCCAGTGTAGAGTTGTGCATCACAGCCCTTGCAGGTACCTGCTGCTGCCTTCTCCTCTTTCTCTTGGGCAAACGTGCTCAAAGCTTCTGTAGAAGGCAATGCTCATTTCTGTAACTCTCCATGCTATCCCTCAGCTGAGGAAGCACTATTTTAAGATGTAAAATATACCAGTAAGTGAAAAAAACCCTAGAACATTTAAATGCCTTCAAACTGTGCAAATCCTTGAGCATGTTAGATGGGCAGAGATTCTTCAATTAAACTCCTCTGTGTGGTTCCTCCAGGGTCCTTCATCTCCATTGCCTCATCCCCATCTAGGTATGAGGCAGGAGCATGTGCAGGACAAAAGGAACAACAGAAATACCTGTCTGGTCTGTTCTCCACTGAAAAAAAAGCCTTTCCAAAGGGCCTTTTCATAAGGCATTCATCATCCTAGGAAAGCAGAGAGGTGCACACAAAGTACGTGGGTAAAGGAAGTGCAAACAAACTAAAATTCCTTAGGGGTGTGTCCCTCCACTCTTTCTCAGATACAAATAACTGTTAAAAAAAAAAAATGGAAGGTCTGAGTCTGAGTTATTTATCAAACCCAGAGACCAAACATCTGCACCCCATTCCATCTCTGCAAATTGTGTGAGAGACCCACTGTCAATCGTGCAATAGGTAAATGGGTTCTTTTGACTCTATTTTCTCTTCTTCCCTTCCAGTGCTCTCTGAAATGGGTTTCTTTTCCCTTGGTTTATTAGATTTGTCTGAATTTGGCTTTGTAATATTTTAAAGTGATGAAGACCCCTCCTGGCTAGTTTTGCAGGCTGATGGACTGTGTGCAGCTCACTGCTGCTGTCCATGAAATATTATTTGATGCCCTGTGAGAACAGGAGGAGGTTCTTGGCAGACCAAAAGACAACTGGAACTGTGTCCCATAGCAGTGTGTGGAAATAGACCCATTTTATTCCTCTGAATTACATTTGAAATATCTTTACTGAACGTGACAGGTCAGAAAATGAAATATTCATTCTGCAGGAAACTTACAATTTTATTTTCAAACAAGCACTAGAAGTCAAAATTAAATACCAAGAGAAGTTGGGGAATTTTTTTGTTCCTGAAACATTGAAATGTCTTGATTGAAACGCTTCATAATGGTAATTTAGAACATTTTGCTCTTATTTCTGCTTGTCACAATGGTAGCTGAAATTATTCTATTGAAACAAAATTATTGAATCTATTACAGTGAAATGTAATTTCTGGTGAAAGAACTGATAGAATTTGATACCTTCCTGGAGCATTTCCCAATTTTGTCAAAAAAGCAGCTATTGTTATAAAACTTGATCAATCTGCCCTTTTTCTCTTGTTATTCCACTGTCATCTGTGACATTCTGTGTAAAAACAGCCAATGGACAGAAAGGCAGATTTGGATAACCAACGTGGAGAAAGGCATTTAGAAAGATTTAGGGCTCTTTTCCATCTGATTTTCTGTTCAGTTGACCTAAATATTTAATCTCAGGGTTCCTTTGGTCCCTTCAAGTATCTGTCTTAGCATGGGGATGAACATCTAACCCATGATGACAGCAAAACCCATCAAAGCCCTGTGATCATCATCTTCCTTCTAACATGGAGCTCCTGCAGCACCAGGAGGCACCAGACCTGACATGATTTTCTCTCTCCATCCTGACTGGACTGCTGGCCATGTCTGCTAAGCTCAGCGTTTTTTGGCATTCCCTTGGAGTCTGCCTTTGCACAGGATGCCTCCAGTCCCACTCTTCTCCATTTTCCCTGGTGGAGGTTGTGACTTTATTTATTTCTTATGGAAGATAAGGGGGCTGTAAGAGCCAGACAGGGTGGTGTGTAGGGGCAGAGGAGGTGAGAGCTTTTAGATGCTGCTTCACAAAGTGCTTCTTCCTGCTGGTTAACCTCCTTCTCATCCGTGCTTTTCGAAGATCAGCCAATCCTTTGAACCACTTGGGAACAGCAAATGTTGAATTTTTTTTGTGTCAGGTGGGCAGAGGGGCACCGTGAGTGCTCACAGGGGCTCCTGGAGAGGAAAATCCTTCCCACAGGGAGCTGTTCACCCGCCTTTGCAAGTGTGACAGCTCCCTAACACTAATACTCCTATTACCTCCAACATCTCAGCTTTGCTAGGCAGGAGCACAAAGCCCACAGTATTAGCATCCAAGATGCGTGTCTATTAATAGCTGCTCACCAGTTTTTAATTAGATTGGCACATATTGAAGATGTGTAGCTGAATTAAAGCAAGACTGGATGCAGAGCTGCTATCAGAATTTCCAGGCTTTTAACCAGATTTTCCTTGTCTTTATGAGCACAGGGAAATTTTCCTTAGGATGCTGCCTGGACAAAATGCAGGGCACCTATGGGGAGATAATAAATAACCTGTTGCTCATTCCCCATACTCCCTTCTGCATGATTGAATTTTTCAGCACCTAATAACTGTTCCTGCCAGCACAGCATCAATGCTAAATCTCAACACACAGGGAAAGAAAGTAAATTTAGACAATATTGAAGTGAAGCAACTAAAAGTTGGAATTGAAGTCTTGGCACTGAATATGGAGTCTGAAATTTATTCTACTTCTGAAATGTCCCAGGCTCCACTTAGGAAGAGCCTATTGTGGATATCTTAATTCAATGTCTGAGGACTTCATGACTTCATTCAGGGCTTTTAAAAAGTCTATTAAATGTTCCAATTGCTTTCTCAGAATTCACAATTGTCCTCTGTGACTGAGTGACTGATTCGGTTTGTTGGGTTGGTTTTTTTTTACCTCCAGCCTCAATAATTCAAACCTGTTAAGTGCTGGCTCATTTTTTTCAATGCCTTAAAGAGCACTAAAATTTCAGCCAGGTGCTGTAGCTAACTGGTCCGGGCTATGAAAATTCACAGGATTTCCAAAAGACTTGGCCTGTTCCCATTCATGATGCAGCTGTGCCAGACGACTCTAACATTTTTGACAGATGTGCAGTGATTGGTGAAGGCAGGAGAGGGAGAGTAATATATCACCAGAGTATAGGATCAGTCAGCTATAGCAACAACAACAAAAACCAGCAACACTCTCTCCAAACTGAAATAGAAAGTAATGCCTTCAAAAGTAGACACTCACTCCTCCAGTGGGAGTCACTTGCCCAGGTTGTCAGGCACCCACGCTTTATGTACCCTACAAGGATATTGTAAAATAACTCCACAGCCATCAAGTGTTTGTGCTTTTATAACACTTAATGTTATGCAAACCCTCAGCCAGACCATGCCTCAGAAATGCCTGCACGGCCTCTAGCTCTGCTTGTGTCAAAGGAGTATTTTTGCTTTGGTTACGCAAGCTGGTAGTTAAATTCACCTAAATGTGTCAAATCAGAAATGCTGGAGTGAGTTTCCTGCAAGAACTTCTGATCTCCTCGAGAGGTGGCACAGCAAGCTGGGGTTAGCATGGAGGTTTGATGCATCATCTATGTTAGTGAGGAGGGAAGTGAATAATAAAATGAAATGACTCAATGAATTTACTGATGGATCTAAACATGAGGATCAGAAATTGAAAGTGCTGGAAGTGTAAAGACAGTTCAGAAAATGAGAAGAAGCGTGAAAAGAAAATTTGTCATTTGACCATAGGTATTAACTTTGAGAGAGGCTGGCTGGGAAAGGTAAGGCAAGAATTCTAATGTCGGATTATCAGACACTTCGGGAGAAGTTCGTCTCATACACAACCTCCTCATTCAAGTCTTCAGTGAAATGTGTTTCAGTTCCTGTCATTTATCCTTAATAATTCAGCCTTCCAGTACCTGACATCAGCCTGCAGGGAAAGGGACTTGTTACAAAAGCCTGTAGTCTCAGGAGAAGGGGGAATGGCTTTGACCTGACAGTAGATTTAGGTGAGATATTAAGAAAATATTCTTTACTGTGAATTTGGGGTGAGACCCTGGCCCACATTGCCCAGAGAAGCTGTGGCTGCCCCATCCCCAGAAATGCTCCATGCCAGGTTGACTGGAGCTTGGAGTAACCTGGTCTGGTGGAAGGTGCCCCTGTCTGTGGCAGGGGAGTGTAAATAGATGACCTTTGAGGCCCCTTCCAACCTTCTGTGATCTGTGTTCAGATAATACAATAGGTGTTCTGATAACACAGATAGGTGGGTTCCACAGTGCTGAGCACAGGAGGTTTGGCTGTCCTTGTGCAGCTGGCAAACATAAGAGAGAGGCACGACTTGCTCTGAAACCAGAGAGCAGATCTTCTCTTTGTGTCTCTAGCCATTAGGAACTGATGTTTTCTTTCGCTATTTGTGTCTTGGGAGATTGCAGACGAAAACACTGAGAAATAATACCACGACAAATTTACATGTTGCTATTATGTGGAATTACACAATGAGTCTTTTTAAGACAACAAAGACAATTATAATTAAAGTAGCATTATAAAGACATTCCATGGCTTTTAGGCTCTCAGTTGCTTTAGTATCTGTCTGGGTTAATTGACCATATGAGAGAATTGGCCTCCAATTTATACTGTTTTAATCAAGATTGAGAACTATGCAGTAATGCTGCAGCCTTGCCTGAGTCTGTAGTGTTTGAAATACAGAGTTTTACTCTTAAATGGACAGCTGGATGCTGGTGGAGATTTAGCAATTCAATAAAAAGTCTGCACACTTCCAATTGGTATGTGCTATCTTTTGAACAAGGAGATACAAAATCAGGAGCTTTGATCTAGTTGTTATTTGTTGTTAATCATGCCTTGGTTTATATCCTGATGAAAAGAAAATAGCTGGGGTTGACTGCCCTCTCAGGCTATCTCTGTGGACAGCTAACAAATGCTCTTCTTCAGCATCTTTTCTTCAAAATCATAGATGTGCAATGATGAAGTGCTTTTTTGGGGGGAAGGGCAACTGTGCTTCTATTGTAAAAATAGAATTTGTTCAGAAACTGCATTACCTTTGTCTGATAGAACCCTGTCTGCTAGGCAACATTTTGGTGATCTTTTAGAAGGATCTGAATATTAATCATAGACATATCAGGGTGCTTGGTTTGGTTCGACCTCAACCAATTGTTGTGATAGGACATTTGTGCTGAGGTAGAGATCAAACCCAGGAATGTACAAAATAGTGCTGTGGGTGTAGTGCTGCTCGTTCAGACTATAAACTTTGCAATCCAAATAAATTGGTGCCTGTTTAAAATGGGGTCATTTTAAGGAAGGTTTTGTGTTATGCTATGCAGACACCAAAATGCCTGGATGTGGAGCACAATGATTTAATCTCTAAGCTTTAAGATCTTCAGATCCTGGGAACTCATAGCACAGGGATACACTGATGGGAACTGGGGTTTTCTAGAGGAAACCACATGGTGCTGAGGCCTTCACTGATTTTGTGCCTGTGGCAAAATAAAAAATTCTGCAGATGTTATTTCACGAGCAACAAGCTTACCCTAACACACAGAGGTCAGAATCTGCTGATGAGAGCTGCTGAAGCTTCTTAATTTCTTTTCTCTTGGCCTTTGATTAACAGACTGTCAAGGCTGTTCTTTGCTTGCAGCCCTGCAGCACTGGCAGGTATAAGTGAGAAAAATGTTGCTTTGGATGAACTTGTCTGGGCCAGTGCAGTCAGTGGTGACCTCAAGGACAGAGTGGATGTGTCATTGTCAATGTGGTTGCTCAAAGCACTTCAATCCATATCTAAAGGAAACAGAAGGCCAAGCAGCGCCTTGCCACGGGATATTTCCAAAGACTGGTGCTCAAATACTGTATTTCGTGCTCAGTCTGTCTTTGAGACTGATAATCCTTGAAAACACCTGAGATTTGTCACCTAGTGTGAGAAAAACAAGCTCCTTGATGCCCACGGGGCCAGATGGGTGCAATGATTTCTGGAGTGCTTTGGTCAAAATTTTGTGTCATTTTTTTAAAGGAACAAGTAATGGACTCTGGTCAAACTGGACCATCTGCTTGGAGGGCACAGCCTGTGCATGCTACTTTGACTATTTTCAGTTATGTTATTTGGTTTGTCCTTTCCACAGAGCTTGATACTGCAGATTAGAAAGGCAGAGGCTGAGGAGAACAAAGGCAGAGAGAGCCCAGCTAGACACAGTGGCTGGTGAGAATGGCCCAAGTGAAAGGAGAAGAAAAGGCCTTCAGGAGTGCCCAGGGGAAGTTCAGATTAGACATTAAAAAAAAATAATTACTGAAAGACTGGTTAGGAATTGGAATAAGTTGCCATGTGGGTTGGTGAAGTCACCACCTCTGGAAGTGTTCAAGAGCAACCCAGATATTCTTGGGGATGAGGCTTAGGGCTGATTAGGCTGACAGCTGGACTAGATGGTCTTGAAGGTCTCTTCCAACCTTGATTACTCTGTGATTCAGTGAATATTCATGTCCTGCCCTTGTGGGTGCAGTATCATTCAAATATGAAACACGAGCAAATGAAAGTGATCAGAATAGAAAGCCAGCACGCTCACTGCTGTGTCTCTTAGGGGAAAAAACAAGCAAGGTATTTTTCCATGCAATTTTTATTTTCAGAGACTGAAGCTGAATTGCCTGTAAAGTATGTTATATAAACTGGCACTGTAACATTAGCCATTGCTCTAGAGAATCTGCAGGGTGGGAGGTGGTAATCAGGATGAGTGGCAAATAAAATACTCATAAAACACTGGAGCTCCTAAAAGACTGGCCTTTTTAACTGCATGGTTAAAATCCTCCTTGAAAATGCTCCTGTACTAAGGGAAACTTTATGTTGCTAGCATAGCCTGAAGCAACCAATATCTGGATATTTTTAGCAGAAGTTTGGCCCTTCTCCTCTTTTTTCAAGCCTTTGTGTTCATGACAGTGTCAGAATAGAATGATTGCAGGAAACCGTAAATATTATGGAGCACTTTTTTAGAATTTTCTTCTTAGAATTCAGTTTTTAGGTAGCTTCAGGTGATACTCTAGAACTTATAGGTTCATGTATAGCTGTAGTACAATTCCAGCAGCCTGGTAATATTTCATCTCATTCACATGACTTGTATGTTTTGCATTTAATGAAAGGTAAATGAAATTTAAAAGCACAGGCTTGGAAGAGGGACCCCAGGGCATTCATTTCAGTCCTTTGCAAGAGCAAAACACCAAGAAGTACTCAAAAAATCCACAGGCTTATCCTCACACCAAGAAGCATTGAAACCATGTCCCATTTGGGCCTGTAGTAAGTAGGCAGATGCCTTGAATGTGTGACAGAAAGAGAACAGAAGAGATTGAGAGAATCACCAATGTCTTTACACTCCTTAGATACCAGAGAACTCAATAAACAGATTCTACTTGAGATTATGGAAGAGAGAAAAGGCACATGAAGGTGGCAAGCCAGAAACACCTCAAAATTCCTGCTTATCTTGGCTAGGGGGAAAATTCCCTCCTAGGGCCAAACATTTTAGAGTTCAAGTCCTGCACACTTCAGAGAACAGAATTCCATTGAGAGACCCAGAAAACCAGCCTCTCTCTCATGTTGAAATTTGGCTGCTATTTGGTGTCCAGAGAAAGCAGGGGGGAAAAAAATCCACCAACCAGAAATTGAATTATGCAGCAAAATACGAGAGAAATGTGAAATTCCTACTGTCTGCTGCACGTACCAGCAGCAGCCCTGAAGTCTGAGGCTTGTAGCATGTGGCTAAAAAAAGAAGTCCCTGGCTACTGTCTCCCCTTACAAACCTGCCTGGGTGTATAACAGATCATAAAAAATGCTTTACTCTCCAGGAGAATCTAGGATGATGAAAATAGAGCATGAGAGACTCTCAGAGGGGGTGTAAGGCAGAGACAGTCTGGTCAGTATTTCTACAATGACTCTGCAAGTGAGTGCTGGTTTTGCTCTCTAAGACAATCAGGTAATTGCCTTAATTGTTTTTAATTTTGCCAAGATCTTGACTCCCTCAGTGCATCTGTAATTATGTAGCTGTTATGCTGGCTGACCAGGAGTGTTTGGCATTTTTTAGGCTGTTTTGTGCTTTCTTTGTTGGAAAGGAATGGGTCTAGGTCTTCTTTTTCAAACTTTTTCTACATATCCAAGCAAATTCCCTGCTGTACCTATTCTTTTTAAAAATAATTAGTAAAATGCTGGTGATGGTCAACCAGAACTTCTGAAAAAAATCCTTCAGATGGAATGGAAGCCTTCAAGTAACTGTTTAGAGTTGATTTTAATCCAAGTACAAAGTTTTAAACATGTACTGTCAGCTTTGGCTAAGAAATGCTGTTAAAAATCTAGTCAGACTTCCTGGAGAGGATGTCGCCCTTTAGCTGCACTGCAAGAAGTGTTTCTTCTTTGCCTCTCATAGACAAAAGAGTGAGTTTAATGTGGAGAACAGCACTGCAGCGTGTGTCCCCTGGACATACAATTTCATTTTCACACCAGAGCAATAAAACTGCAACAGGGCTTCTCTTTGAGCCAGCTTCTCCCACTCCTCCAGCAACCACTCCACAGGAAATGGCTTTGTTTCCTCACTGCTGTCCTCTTTTCACCCCTTTGGTCAGAAGGTCTGTACAAAGATCCTGCTCCTTCAGCAGCTTGAGGCTGCATCTGCCCAACTTCCAGGTCCTCAGGAAGCTTGGCAGGTGCTGTATCAGCTGATCCTTGGATTTGGGGATGGGAACCAACAACCCTCACCTTCTTCTGGTCTTCCCATCTGTAATAAACCTCTTTGAAGCCATTTTTGGTGGGCAGCTGTGGTTGAGTGGTCTGTTTCGGGCATCTGAGGTCACAGATATTTCCTTCAAGTAAGGTGTGCTTTGAGGTGAATGGGGCAAGGAGGGATCAAAGGGCATCCTGGCAGAGCCTGTGCCTCCAGGATTTCAGTTCTTTCTGCGGCCTCTCCATAGGCCACAGGTGATTTCTTTGGCACCTCTCTCTCCTTGTTTCCCCACAGGAGCCCTGTGAAGGATAACATCCCTTCTGTCAGCTCTGCCTGTAAGAACGGAGCAAAAATGGCAACCAACCATCCCATTTGTGCAGCCCCAGCTCTTCCCATGGCAGAGACTGCAGCTGGCAGGCTGAGGACCAGTCTTACCAGAGCAGCAACTGAGCACATGGAGGGTTAAAGGCCTTCAGGACTCTCTTTCCTGCCACCTCCTCACCAGAAGGGTTGTGCAGTTATTCACTTTATTTAGCAAAGTGAAGTAGCTCCCCAGAAAACACGCTTGTCCTCCACCCTGCAGCCCTAGGGAGCCTGGATTGTACTCTGGAGGAGTCTTCAGCTGAGAAGACAGCCCATGGATACCTCCCTTTTCGACACCCTGTGTGTGAGTGGCTATAGGGCCCAAGGATATGCAGTGGATAGTGACATTTACTCTCATCAATTTAAAAAACTCAATATCTAAAACTTATTCATAAGATTTTTTTTTCTTCCAGTCCAGGATTAATCCCTGTTAAAACAGCCTGCTTGTTCTAAAATGAAAAATATATCTGCTGGTGTCACCTTATAGAAATTGCTCTGGAAAAGGCCTGAATTCAATTTGGAGACCTCTGGCCAAATTCATCAGTGTCCAGCCTGACCGTGTGCCCACCACTGGCAGAGAGCCAAGGCAATATAAAATGCCTGTCCTCCTCATTTTGTGCAAGAGGGCTCAAAAAGAGGCTGATGCTGCACCAGGGGCATCCAAACTGCTTTCATCTGAGGAGACAGAGCCTGTCAGTGGTGCTCCCACTCCACTGCCTTTCCTTCTTTCTCCCCTCCTCTCCCTATACGTTGCTGTGAGATCTCACCTCCTCCCACGGTCTCACTGGTGTCATAATGCACACTTGGCATCAGGATGAGCCTCCAAAAGTGGCTGCAAGGCAGCAGGGTGGCTGCTGGATCAGACATTTCCTTGCGAGGTGGATCCATAGAAGGGAAGGGAGCAACTGAGTGGTGCAGGAATCAGTCCTATCTCTCCCTCACTTGGAGGTGGGTTTTCCTTAATGAAAATCCAAGTTCTCCATGCTAAGATCTTTAAATGTCTTTTCCATTTACATAAGCATGGATTATAAGTCTTGCCAGTGAATGATTTTGCTGAAGGCAACAAAAAGAACCAGCAGCTAAAGTTTGGAAATCAGGCTTGGTTACTGGGAAATTGGTGGCTGGTGAGTGGTTGGGAGAAAAATGAGGGATCAGGCCTTGGAGGTTCCATACCCAGCTCTGATTCAGCTGGTAATGCATGAAAAGTTTCTTACCCTCTTTATGCCTTGGGTTATCACAGTAGTACACAGTGGTACTTGGTTATCTCCAGGGCATTTAGGAGATTTATGAATATGAGGCTTGAAAAGTGCATTGCCATCAGACAATGAGGGATATTACTGTCTACAGATGCCAAAAAGCATTTGTAGCCTCAGCACTCCTGGTGAAGGCTGAACACAGAAAATGTTGAGAAACAATAATAATAATAATAATGAAAAAGAAGCTGTTAGATTTTCCCAAACCTGAAAAAAATATATGGTGCAGATGTTTTTGAAGGCTTGGCCATAGTTTAGAACAGTGTAACCACTGCTAACCTTATCCTTGGAGAATAATCTTTCTTCTGCTGGAGAAACACAGCCATATGCTATTCATTGCTTCTTATATGGCATTTACAGCAGAGTCACTGTACAAAGAACAGCAGTGCAGAGTGAGGTGTCAGGAAAATCCAGGCTTCAGCCCCCAGAAGGAGAAATTGGGGAGCAGCACACTTTTCTTCATAAGACAAGCTGCTCCCTCAGCAGGCTGGGAGAAAAGTCTAAAAATCTTCAAGTGGAAAATCATCCCTCTAAATACTAGAATTGTAGGCTCTAATTTTAGGATTTTTAGGTTTAACTGACTGACTGTAGTCATTACAATACTCCATTTTTAGGCACTGCAGGTATTGTAAGTCTGATCCTCTTCTAACACCCTGTTGCTAGGAAAGGCTGCGTTTGATTCCTTTTCAAGCAGTTCAGATGGCAGTGAACAAAGTCAAGCAGGCTTACAAAGCAGAACTTATCTGAAAAACATTCCCCAAGCTGAACTTGTGCTCTCTGTCCCTTTTTTGACTCACAGGAGTGGAGAACAAGCCTGGCTGGGGCTGTGATGGAGGAGTGAAGTGGCAAAGAATAGTGTGCGGCTTTGATTGCTGCTGGCTGAGTGCTACAGATGCTGGGGTCTGACTGTCTGTGGAGTGGCAGGCTGAAAACTGGGAACAGTTTTTACTCCAAAGAGAGCAGCAGGATTTGCTCACAGGCTTGGAGGAAGGTAGAGGTGTGCAGACAAATTCACTGCTGTAATGGCCCTGCAGTTTGGGAAGGCAGGACTGCACAACCTGTTGGCATCGGTGACATAGGACTTATGGCATTGGGGAAGTGCCACAGCACAGTCTGTGAGTCTTCCTATCCTTCCTGATTTTTCTTCATTTCTGGAAGACCATCTGAGCTAATTATTCTCTTAGTTTGTATTGAGTGCCCAGTAAAAATTTGATGCAGTGTGGTGGGAGCAGGCCAAATGAGGCAGCAGAAGATACAGGAGATGTGAGGCTTGGTGGTGTGTCTTCAGAAGGGACTGCAGCAGGAGGGTTTTATTTTGAGAAACACACAGCTGAGACTGGATCCCTTCATGCTGCTGAGGACTCTCCAATTCCCACAGGGTTCCTCCTGAGGGAAGATTCTCCTGTTCATTTTCAGACAGGCATCCTAGGAAGTCTGGCAGGCAGGATGCGTGCTGCATGATTTAAATAAGAATGGTGGAGCATCTGCTGGCACTAATAATATAATTAAGACTTGAAATTCAGAGTTGAGGGAAGCTTTTGACATACTCCTCCTTGTAGGTAGCCACCAGAGACATGGAAATAAAAACACACGTGGAAAAGTCAGAAATTTCTTGTTGCTTTACGCCTATTTTAATTTGTCACTCAGTAGGCAATGTATCAGCCCTTCACTTTGCTGATGTAACTAAAATTATTACTTCTTCAACTCTGAGTTTTGGGGTGTTTTATGGTAGCTCTGGAGCTAATAAACTCAAAAGAGTGAATGTACCACCTTCCAGCAAGTTATTATTGCTTGGTTTGTAACCAATAAGTCCATGTGAAAAAAGGCATCAATCTCTCTAAAAAAAGGAGGAAAGAGAGAATTTGAGCAGTTTAACAAAAGAAAATGGGACACAGAAATTGAGGATCCTCTGAGCATGGGTAGATGCTGAAGGTTTCAAACAAATGTAGTGTTTTGCGTCCTTCATTTATCATGGTGTGAGGAATTTGTCTCTGTTCTATGTGATGATTTGCCTGCAGCTCCTTGTGTGTTGTAGCTCTATCAATATCCCCTGTGCTTCTCTTTCCAGTCTGTGCAGGAGAATCAGTGTCTGCATTTCTTCCTTTTGTCATTGGACTTGAGATTGCTTTGTGTGCTGCAATTGCAGAACATTTCTGGCTAAGTTGCAAAATACGGAGGCTGGCTTTTTACAGAGCAAGGTTCAGGCTTTGCCCCAAGCTTTAGAATCAAAGATTACTTGGTGATCATGCAGCCTCTTGCCCTCCTGCAGGTCCCATCATGTTCAGGACAAGCAAGACACAGTGACACTGATGGAAAGACCTGGATCACAGTGTCCCTTAGCATGCTGTTGGTGCTCAGGGTCATTCATAAGAAAATTTTTGGTGGGAAGCAGGGATTTGATGGGCTGGGGTACAAATCACTGGATGACAGTTTGGGACCACCCATCTGTGGGTTTTTTCCAACACTAACATCAGAGACTCAATCCTCACAGCGTCTGCAATAGGAAAGGGTGACTTGACCTGGATGCAGTTCCATTTCACTGATGATGTTTCACTTTCTGTAATTCTGGAGCAAGAAATGTCTGCTCTGTCTGCTGTGTCCTGCTCTTAAATGTCTCCCTGAGAAGCCTCATTCCTAAGAGTGGGGAATGTGAGTGTGGAATCAGAAATCAAACAAATCCTTGGTCTACTTTGGACCTCCCGCTCATTCAAAACCAGGCCTGGGCTTGTAATCTCTCCTCCTGCATCTTCTTGATTTGTGGAAGGAAAGATCAGGTAGTTTTATGTGTCCACTTGTCTGTTTATTCCTTGCTGAAGCCTTCCTCAAATGACCATTCATTTTGTATTTGATGTGTGTGACCATTTCCAGCACACCCACCATGGTTTCTCTTGTCTAAAACAGGATTTTCAAATTCTTCTACCACAGTAATGATCTTTTAGAGTAAACACATATTTTGTGACAATTTGGTGCATGAGGCAAAGGGTGCACAATATCCACACTCCTTTCCTTAGTCCAGGAGTTTTCCTAGTGTGCTCCCTTCCCACTCTGCTGGGGGTCTGCAGTTTTGTATCTGGTTATGGATTTGTGCTGTCACTTCAAAGCACAGATTTTTCTTTTGGCTTCACAAACCTACTGATTTTCAGTAGTGCTGGGAATCCTTCAAAGGAAATTCATTCAGTTTAATATATTCAATGTGTTTGTTAGAAGACCCTTTGTTGAGTTTGAATAATTGGAAACAGTTCATTTCATCACCACTCTCAGGTCCTGGCTCCATCATTTTGGGTCAGATATAGAGATTTAAAGGTAAGTTGTAGCCAGTAGCTTATTGGACTGTGTTCCTGATGGAGCCAAAGTATGGTGATAAATTGTTCATAAACCACATCACAGAATGCTCCTTATTTTGTCTTTGAATTACATCACTGTCTCTCTAATTGGTTTTGATATTGTTGTGCTTTTTTTAGGACACTTCTGTGGAGTGAAGAATTTTCTTTCTTCTACTTCAATATAAATGTACTATCTGTAGTTCTGTTGCACTCTGTTCAAATTTTATTCCAACACTGCGGAGGACATTAAATCAATTTCATTGCATTAGTTTCTGCCTGTCTGATTTCAGCTCCAATTCTGGGGGCATGAAGCAAATAATTAGTCAGAAGTAAACTGAAGAAATATAAAATATCTATTAAAATACTCGCTGAAAAGTAAATGTCAGGTCCATGCGAGTGTTTTGTCCTCAGCGGGTTCATTGTGCTCATCTCTACTGAGCAGTGGTGAAGTTTGTCCTCACACCAACCACAGATGTGGTTCAGCTGTCAGCATCTGACATGAGTCCCTTACAGCCAAGAGAAAATCCATCTGGATCAGGTCCAGGACACACACAGGCATCTGAGTGTCCAAACCTGGGAGTCAGGGTCATTTTCTCTCCAAGCTGTTCTTCCGCTGCCCTGTAACTCCTGTGCTTCTGCCTACTCCATGTCCCAGGTGTCTCGGTTTGGAAAGACAGGTGTCTGCCAGGGAAAGCTGGAGCTTCTCTTGGAATGGAGAATGTAAACCTCCTCTCTCCAAATTATTATAATTTTCCAATTAAGGGGCTTTCAGGCAAAGATTTGGGAATAGGAATAACAGTTCTTTACTAGGAATATTAAAAATACAAATGTAGTAGTACAAACAACAAGCAAACAACAACAACAAAAAATCCTGGAAACACTGACAGAGTCAGAACACGACCTGACACCCTGTTGGTCAGGGGGTTGGGAGAGGTCCAAAGTCCTCCTGGAGTGACAGATGTGGTTTTGTTGGAGCAGAGGTGATCCTGTGAAAGGGTCCAGTGGTGGATACAAAAGGAACTTTCTGGCCACCCCAGAGCACACTGAGATTCAAGGGTAAAGCAGTGCTGGAGAGCAGACAGGCTGTAGCAGTCCTGGGACTTAAGCAGAATTTTGGCTGCCTGGATGTCACCTGCAGGATCTGATCAAGGAGACAAAAGAAGTGTGTTCCCCATCCATTCTCACTGCTTTCAGGATCAAGTGTCCTCTGTTTGTCTGAAGTTTCATTCACATTTAAGGATGGACACATCACTAGGCAAAAAGATGAAGTATTCAGAAACTAATGTACCAAGTTGTAAGGAAACATAGCAATGAAACTATTGTGACCAAAGAGAGACAGCTGCATCCAACAACTCCTCAGAAAGTTGTGGTAAAGTCAGAAAATTTCTTTTGTGTCTGGCTGAAAATGAGGATACTGTGGGCTGACCTCATCCTGCTGAGCTTTGCTGACCAACAGAGAGCAAGGAGTCAGGAAACCACTGATCTCCTTAGTTAGTTAGGCATCTTTCCTCTCTCATTGCTTTCATCTCCATTTTCTGTGACTTCTCTGAAGGGCAGGATGCCTGGCTTTTTAGTCTGTGGTGTCCACTGCCTTGACTCTTTCCTCTTCTGATTCACTGCAGGATTTTACATTTTCCTTATGCCTTTTAAGGCAACTTGAGTTCCTCATATGGAGAGCAGCCCTATTCTGAGCATGAGACTTCCTTGGCTCAGATGTTTTGTGAAAGGAAAGGAGCAGATTTTTTCGTGGTTTCTCACTACCTTTACTGTTCTTGCACTGCAGATGTTGCAGCTCATGAAAGGCCTGAATAAATGATCAGTCAAGTGTTTTTTAGGGATAGATATGTAGCCCACACATGGTCTTGTGGGTATTCAACAAGGTTAAGGAAATCTGAGAAGTCTTTGGAGACCAAGAAGAGGAGCACTGGAAAGGTGAGGAGCAAAACAGGTACAAAGCAGATTGTCTCCAGAGGGACAAGGAAGAATATGTAATCCTTTTACAAAATAGCAGGTCTGTTATCTTCATAGTGCTTCACTTTAGAGTGGTATCCTGGCTTTCAAAAATCCTTTGTAAATTGAATTTGTGCAGATGTGTGCCCTAGGAAATCTCTCAGGAAAACAAATAGGTGGCTTTCTGTGCCTTTTGTCCTGTAAATACAGTCAGCCTGCATTTTCCTTCTGAAAATGATGCAGAGTTCAATAGTTCAAATGAATCAGATTGGCACTCACATTATTTATTTCAGCCCTGTAAGATGAGCTTGACACAAGATATTAATTACTGAGGTCTGTCTCTGTGTCAAACACATAATCTGATTCTGACGAGTGAAAAGGGAAACCACTATTTGCAAATTTCTCTTAAAAGCTACCTCCTTTCAGGGGTCACTTCTGGATGTCACTTCCAGCCTGTGTTTGTCACAGAGTGCAGGGGTTTATGTTCCAGAATTCTTGATTATAAAGTGATTTTAGTCAAGGTGCACCTCAGCCCAGAACAATTTGTGGCAAGCAGTGTCATTGTGAGGATGGAAGAAGCATGGGGAGAGCCATGGGCCACTTCAGGGAAGGACAAGGATGAAAGACACCCCACTGCACTGTCAGGTGTACAGAATATCACAGCACCCTCTGGTCCATCCATTCTTTCACAGACTCAATACATGACTCCTCCATGTGTGCAATATGACAAATATTGTGCAGGTCACCTCTTGAGCTACAGAGACAGAGGCTCTTAAGTTAGCTGTTTATTTTATCTTTCCTTTTTGAGGTCCCATGTCAATATAGAGACAACCAAAAGATCCTTTGACTAGCCCCTTGTGAGGCATTACCCTCAGCACACTGGAGGTCTGTGCTGTGCCATCCCAGGGTGATTAATGTGGCTCTTGGCCACATCCAGTTCTGAAATTCTAGCAGAACTTTGCTTGCAGAGGGGGGATTGTGTGGAGCCACCCTCAGCTGAATTTGATCGATGCAGGGAGAACTTTGGATGGCGTTTCCTGCTCTCCATCTCCAGCAATTGACTGGAAGTGTTGATATGAAATTTTGGCAAGAATTTGATACAAGTTTTAAGGTTAATGTCTGCCACTGATTCGCCATATATCCCCAACCCTAATGAACTACCCATGTGCCTTCCTGATGCTTTTGGCTGGAAAGCCAGAGTACATCTAGTAAATAAATTGCTTTCCACCCCTGCCTTCAAGTCTGCTTTCTTCAAATGAGCACAGACATGAAACACAGCTGTGAACCTATGCCACAATCTTTCATTTTAATTTGGAATTTTAACCAAAGCAATAGTCTTCCCAAGGCTTGTTTCATCACAGTTCAAAGGTGTTCAATAGAACATTAACTATTGCTAGAGCAGTTCCTCAGAGTTTTTGGCTTGCTGGGAGAGCTGCTTGTGACTGCTTTGCATTCAGAGCTTGCTGTGTATTGCTTGGGCTCATTCTGCTTCCTCACAGATTCATATTTAAGTGTGGTCATCTCTCAGAAGGAAGGCTAAGTTAACTTGCTGAAACAGCAAAGAGCTTTGTCTCCACAGAACGAAATTGCAAGTCTCTTCCAATCTCATTTATGTGGCTGTTATACCAGTGTGGACACCTGATTTACAATGCTGGACTGATTTACAGCTCTCCGAGACCAGATTTAGCCGTAAGAGCTTTTTGAATTAATGCAAGTGGAAATATAGCTGGGGAAAAAAAAATAGTGAAGGAAAATGCACTGTAATGGCTGCTAACGAGAGGAATAATTATGGGTAACTGGTGATCCAATACACAACATCACTGAGCTGAAGTAGTGACATTTGGATTTATGTCCAGGCTGTTAAGGCACTGCAGCACCTCTCTCATGGGGAAAGGCTGAGGGAGCTGAAAACCTCATCAGGCAAGTGCCAGCCTCCTTCCTTTTGGGTTGCCAGCCTGGTGGGAGAAAAGACAAGAACCATTAGAACCATTTCTGGTTCTGAAGATGTTGGCTGCAGCAATACACTGCCTGGCTGACTCTTGCTTTTCATTTTTTATTAAGATCACATTGCATTGTCAACTAATCCATGAAGTCAGGAGTCCCAAGTAAATAAATAGCTTTTCACATCTACTTTTAACAGAAAATATCTGCAAATATGCTTTTCAGGGGAACAGATGGTTTGATCATTTCTGTGTCTGCAGAATGTCTTGTTTTGGTAGGATATGGTCATTATCTCAGTTGTTTTTGTTAAGCTTTTGCTTTCTGTCAGTTTTCACCATTATCACATCTTGGGTTGCGTTGGAACCCAACTCTCTGACTGCAACAAAGCAGCTTTACCAATTATTTTCGTGATTTCTTAAAACACTTGCAGCTTTCATTCCGATTTGCAATGAAATAGCAAAATTTCCTGGGCCTAGAAATTGTCATAAGCTCTCATTTTAAAGCAATTTAAAGCACAAGATAAATTACTTGCACGCACTGCCTGCACTGGAAGAAGATGGATTGTGTGTGTTTCCTTCTCTCATCTTTGTCTTGTAGACCATCTTTCTTGATGGACTGCCAAGCAAGGGCTGAAATGTGCTTAGGCATCCTTCAGTGGCATTGCTTTTCTCCTTCCTGACCAGTGGGATTTAACTCACGATGCTTAGCACAGAACTGCACACTCCATTTGGTACAGCTTCAAGAGCACAATAATTACAGGAATAAATCACCAGTATCTGCACCGTGTTTGTGGAAACTAAGATTATAAAGCACTATACTACAGTTCTCCTGCAAACACTGGCAGCTAGAGAGGATGGTGCTGGAAGGCAGTCTGTCTCTAATGTTGCCTCCCTAAGAAAGAGAGTTAATTATGATAATTATATAGTTATTCTTTCATTTCTTTGGGGACTAGAACTTTGGAAATGGGTCTGAGCTGGGGTATAGGCAGAAAAATCTAGAAATGACCCCAAATAGAAAAACTGTGGTGGTTCAAGACACCGCCTTCCAGACATGAGAGCATGAAGGATACTTTTCCTAACTCTCTCAAACATAGTTATATCTTGATCTTTGAAAATACTCTGGCTTATTGTTCCTGTAGAAAGTAAAGGAGTTTAAAATGTCCAAAAAGTGCTTATGTCTGCTTTGTAAAGTTCATTTTTATGATCTTGGTCCTCTTGAAGGAGTCACAGCCAGCTCAAATTTACAGACAGATTCAATATACAATAAATTTAGTTTGGATTGCTTGAAAACCTGCAAGCTTGGCTCTCTTGCTGACCATCTCTCCTTTGTCCCAACCATGGCAATATTCAGTATTAGAGCAACACATATTTGTGGAAGGTGCCTCCAAGTTGTGGCTCCACTCAGCACCACCAAATAGCTCTCCAGAAAACTTCATGGTGTGTGTACAGGTACCCAGATTTGGGGATTTTTTTGGCTTGACATGCATTAAAGAAAAGATAACCTCAGCTACTGAATAGAGGTAAATTTATTATGGACAGTTATGGACGTTTCATGTATGACCTTGAAGGTTTATGGAAAGGTTCTGCATCTCCCTCATGTTTCTTGAAGGAGTTATGGAATCATAGAAACTGAGAATGGCTTAGGTTGGGAGGGACTTTAAAAATCATCCAGTTCCACTCCCTTGTCTTGGAGGAGGACACCTTTTACCAGACCACACTGCTCCAAGCCCCATCCAACCTGGCCTGGAACACTCCCAGGGATGGGGCAGCCGCAGCTTCTCTGGGCACCCTGTGCCAGGACCTCACCACCCTCACAGTAAAGAATTTTTCCTAGTATCTAATCTAAACCTACTCTCTTTCAATTTGGAGCCGTTCCTTGTCCTGTCTCTCCACATCTCTCCCGTAGGCTCCCTTCAGGATATGGAAGGCTGTGCTGGGGATCCCAGAGCTGGATGCAGCACTGCAGTCGGGGTCTCATCAGACAGGCACGTCCTGGGGTGATTCTTTGATGTTTATTACCCAACCATCTGTTCTATTTGTGCTGTATATTGAGTTCTGTGCCTTTAGGACTGGTTCTGAGACTGAAGCGGGGGAGAAGGAGAAGCGCCGAGTTCGTTTTTGAAAAAACTGCCTGATGCCTACGCATTCCTTCTCCGGAGTGTGTTTGGCTGAGGCATGGACGGACTGTGGGACAGAGATCTCTGGTGCTTTTAGTTAGCTTTGGCTAATTAGGGCAGAAAAGTTCCCTGGGCTGTTTTTTTTTCTTTTTCTTGGGACTGTTTAGCCCTGCTCTGGACTGAAAGAGCCAGAGGAGCACCGAGAGCTGGCACCTGCGGCCCAGCGGGGCCTGCACCTCCGGAGGGACTGATGAGAGACTGAGCGAGCTGAGCTCCCCCACAACAAGGATCTTCCGAGTTTGCCATCTCACTTCAGAACAACTAAAGGTTTTATTGTTTCATATCATCCACTCATTGTGCTTGTGGGCGCTTTGTTTGTAAAATAAATAGGTTTTTCCACTTTTCTCCAGGGAGGTTCTTTCCCAGACCTGTTGGGTCGTTTGGGTTTGCTTCCCAGAGGGACCCCACTTGGGGGTTTTCTCCCAGGTTTGCCCTAAACCAGGACAGGGCAGAATGCCCACCCTAGCCCTGCTGCCAGCTCTGCTGGGGATGCAGGCCCAGGGTGGGATTTGCTTTCTGGGCTGAAAATGCGCATTGCTCAGCCTCTCACCCACCACACCTCACAGGAGGATCTGTCATGGCTCCTTCTGGTTCTAGCCAAGAATGGAAGGTCAGAGCAGGAGGAGTGATGGCTGACGAGGCACAACAAACCAGAAATGAGATACCTGCAGGTGCTTAGGCAGCCCTCAAGCATAAGGAGTGAATTTCTGCTCTTTTCAGCTGAAATGAGGAATGTCACTGGCCTGTTCACTTACAGTGAATGAGGAGTGTCACTGGCCTGTTGGTACAGATTTAGACTGCCTTGCCAAGGAAAACCTTGTTACCTGGGTGAAATTGTGTAGTCTCCAAATAAAACACGTCAAAATGAGAACAAGCGCCCAGCATTTATATGACCAAGCTGGCTATTTTCTTTCTGTGATAAATACCAATGCTGAAAGGCAAACAAGAAGCAGAATCTACTCTGTTCTCCAAAATTTAGGATAAGAGAGTTTCCAAACGATTTAAATTTGGAACCGCTCAAATGCTAAAAAGACATCAAAACCAATATAAAATATGTTATAAATATAGTTCAATATGGCTTATTTATTTTGTTTTGATTAAAGTAAGAACAAATTTCTTGTGACATTTTCAAAACAAAATGGGACAACCTCAATAAATCATTTCCTTTTTTTTTCTATCTAATAATAGTTTGAAAACAGTATCCAGAGAAACATTTCACTTGCAGTAAAACTTGCAGGGAAATTTTCCTCTGGCTAAAATATTTCAACCAGCTGCGGGATTGAAAAAAATCTGGATTAACATTTATTTTACAGACAGATCTAATTTTGTGCAGGACCACCTGGCTGGTGAATACCAGGAGATAAAACCAACACATACAAATCTCAGAACAAAGGTTTCTGTCACAAATAAATCAATGTCTCAGCAGCACATAAATGGAAAGTGGAAGAGGAGAGACCTTAAGGCCCTGATCATGTGACTCTGTTAGGATTCAGGTCATGCTGATATATGAAAAATGTTATCACAGAACAATAATTCACTTTACTTTGGACTAGGTAGATGAGGAAATATGGAATCTTGCATTAGTTTTCAGAGTTGATAACTCATGTGCATGAGAAATGTGAAATTCTCGGTGTCAGTCAGGAATGAAGGTCTAGGGGAGAGAAAATCTAAGGTTTACTCAAAACTTTTAAAGGGACTGGTGACACTGGATTGCTAAGGAAATCTTGTTTGTGCAAGGGTAATCCAGAAACATCTTTGTCTCTTCAGAACTGGGCATCCACAAAAGGGAGAAGCACATCCCAATTTAGTTTAGAATTAATTACGTGATTAATTATAAACCGTTTCTGGAGGAGAAAGTGGGCACCAATACCAAGGTGAGGGTTGGCCTCTTCTCTCAGGCAACCACCAACAGGTTGAGAAGAAATGGCTTCAAGCTGTGCCAGGGGAGGCTCGGCTTGGACATCAGGAAAAATTTGTTCATGGAAAAAGTTGATGAGCATTGGAATGGGCTCTGGTGGAGTCATCATCTCTGCAGCTGTTCAAGAAACAGCTGGACGTGGCCCTTAGAGTTGTGGTTTAGTTGAAAAGATGGTGATCAGTCAAATGTTGGATTCAATGATCTTGGAGGTCTTTTCCAACCTAAATAATTTTATGATCCTGGCATTCTATGGACAAAAAAAATTGTGGATGTTTAAGTAATTTGGCAATTGTCAGTGCTGGTTTACAAGAACAAGCAAGCAAAATAAATATGACCTTTTTATAGGACTTTTTTAGAGCTTTGCGTTCCCATTTTCAGACACCTTTTTCTAAGAACCTTTAGTTACTGCCCAGAAGTGGACTTTAACAAGATTATTAGCATGGTGTCAAGTGACATCAAGTGGTCATTTGAAGAAATCTTCCCATCAAAGCAGTGGCCTTGGGCTGCCCTGAAGACCTCCAGAGGCTGAGGCTCACAAAGCTGTAGTAAAAGCTCAGTACTGACCCACAGAACTGAACTAAAAATGAATATTCATAAATGTGTCCACCCTGTGCATGTACTTTGTGCAGTCCATCAAGGACCACCCACTCACTCCCCATGATTCCACTTAGCCAAATATTTGTGAAACAAATCCTGAAAAATACCTAGAATTCCTCTACTCCGTTGGACAGCTGTAGCTATTGGCATCAGCCAATAAATTCCTAAATATATTGAAAAACAGCTTGTTCCAATAAACCTCATACTGTAACTTTAATAAATCCACGGTCCTGACTATCAGTGTTTGTTCCAGAAGCATCTGAGGACTTTTGTAAAATGCAGGTGGGTCAGCCTGCCCTAGGAGGCTCTTTTTGAGCATCGGAATATGGGATTAGGAGGCTTCCAGGGATATTTCTGGCCTCAGCTGTTCAGTAAGATGTGATTGTGTTTGGTTGCAACAATATTGAAACATTTGTTTTGAAAACACTTATGTGTGTTGGTTTGTCCTTTAAATTTTTTCCCCTCAGTATGACCTTATGCTCATAATATGGTTTCAATCCGCTAAAGTGTAATTTTTCCTAGTGTAAAGACAATTTCACAAAACTTTCACCTGCTCTAATTCCCAGAGTTGCTGTGTGAAAAGCTTCCACATCCATAATAATCTGCCTCGCTCTGGAGGCAGAGACACCAGTGCTTGAAACGTTGCTGTCTACACCAGTTCTAGATTCCTTCCAAGCCTGATGTATTCCTAAGTAGATTCTGTGCATGTTTTTTCATGGAAGCTTAGGACAAAATAAATGTTTTAAGTTCATCTCGGTTTTTCTCTATGAAGGTTGTTGCTGTCTCAGAGTTCTGGTAACAACTAATTGCAGAAATTTAAGACTTTTCCTCTCTATTTTCTACAAGTGCTTTAGATTTAATAAACCCAGTATCTAGACTAATGTCATCTCATCCATTTCCCTGGTTTCCCTTGTGATGCCTTGGTGGGTTTGTGCAGTTTCATCCTTTTTTTTGGTTGTTAAGGTTCTATTCCTAAGAATGCAAAGCACAGAAGTGAACAGCATCCTGAAAGTGCTGTTAGAAGCTGTGAATTGAAATCAATTATAGCAGTTGTTGTATTTGTATTCCTGATTTGTTCATCATGTTTTTCTTCAGCCTTTCAACTAAGGCATGTTGAAATCATTTGAGGTTCAAGCATTAGACATGAGACATCTCTCTGTCTTTAGAGGTTTGAAAAAAAAAGCTAGCTTGGCTAGGAAGTAGGATTATTGGCAGACTTTCTTATGCCACGGTGTTAATTTCTGTCAAAGACTCCCTGTGCTGCTGGTAATTTAAATGAAAAGAGGTCGGAAGTTTCCTGCTCCTTTGGAAAAAAATAGTGATGGGGTTTAGTGCTCTATGGTGATGGGATGGCTTCAGATCCATTTGAGAAATGTAGTTCTGTGTTGTTAGACAAGATCTTCCATGGGACCTTGCTTCCAGGTCCTGTGAGTGGAACCTGCAAGTGTGAGGGGCTGGAGACAAACTCCGAATTCCATACAGCTCCCTGGACAGAGTCTGCTCCCATCATATCAAGGTATCTCATGGATCCTTCCATCATCAAATGGTGGTTGAGTCCATCAAAGCACAAAGGGATCTGATTCTTCCTTTGTAGCACAGAGAGAGCTGTAGCAGCTCTCCAGTTCCTTCTTTTTCCAAAAGGCAGAAACCCTGGAAAATGGAGTCGCTTTATTTTTAAAACATCACCAGGAAAGGTAGACCTCAATGCTGTGAGTGTGTTAGGTGTAGCTCTGAACTGAGTGGGCATTTCCAGGGAGAACCACTGCCCTCCTCTCTGATTTCTAGATGTTTAGCCAATCTTTGGTAGGAAGGAGAGTCCTGGTGTTGGGAAGAGTAGTTTTGCTTTTGGGCAGAAGAAGAAATGTCAGGAGGCAGCTGGAAGAGAATGATAGCACAGAGTTGCTGTTGGGCAGAATTTCTCTTTAATTCTGAACTTTGGGTCAGTTTTTGATTTGTCTCCTGTTCTGCTCACCCGCTCCCACAGCAATGAAGCAACTTTAAATGCTACTGTGAAAGTAGCAAACTCACCTAGGAAAAAGTTCCCTGTTATACTATGCAAATTCAGACTGTGGGAAGCTTTGGCTAAGTCCCTTTCTGTCATTTTTTCTGGTATCAATTCTTTTATTGCAACTCATCCCACTTCAGCTACTGAATCCAAACTTTGCAGAAGTTCAGCCATGCTTCCTGTCCCAGTGTACCCACATTTCCATGTGCAATTACATTTGTATCCGTCATTGATCAAAATGACTGATACAAGTGACACTCAAAATGTCACTTTACCATTTTTGCAGCCACCCTCCTGTGAACATTGCCTTCCCACTTTGAATTTCTTCCAGATATTTCAGTGTCTTTGAAACCTCTGTTTTTACAGGACTGGCAGCGCTTTTCCCAACAGGTAAAATTATTTCCATTCCAGGTATTTGCTGAGCAGTTAATAACTATGTCTTATAAATCAAATGACCCGGCACTTTCTGAAAAGCAATGGAAACTTTTCTGTCAGTGGGAATGTGTCAGTATTTTAATTAAATGCAAAATAATACTCATTACATCTAACAGTGCAAGTAGAATAGGCTTACCATTTATCCAAATAAATGAGCAAACAGTCCAAATCCCAAAGCAACAGAATGAAATGGAATTAAGCTGCCTGTGATGGTCTCCCCCCTAAAATAATCATTCCTGGCCACTGTATCACAGGTGCTTCCATTTTTCAATTTATTTCTTAATTACATTTTCCTTTCAGAGTTTTTTCCTCCGACTTCAGATGTCATAATTCATCTATCACTTTTCCTTCCTTTTTAAAAGTTACCTTGGACTCAGTCAGAAATGGAAGAGGGGGAGCGAGAGGGAGCACTGATTGAAATGGAAAATGGCATCACTGTATTAAGGCCCAAAATAACAAATGCAAAAGTTTCCAAAAGGTAAAGAATTAAAGAAAAAAAAAATACAAAACAACAAAAACCCCAGCCATGAGTACAAAATATCAGCAAAGTACCCTCTGGCTGAGTCAATTTTGTCCTGCATGTGTTAAACTACTTCCACAGAGGAGACAATGAAGATTTGGCATGCAAAGCACAAAGGGACAGGTGACAAGGCACTGCTGCAGGAAGGATTTCAGGCTCTCAGATGCAGCATTTGGGCACCTATGGGGAGCTGCAGGTCAGGGATCCACAGCCAGGAATTCACTCTTGCCAGTGGAGTGATGGGTCACTGCCCTGTGCAGAGAGCTCGCTCTCCAGCATCACAGTTTCAGTGTAGTCCAACCACACAGCAATGTCCCACCCTTTGCCAGGTTCCTAGGGAATATCTGTGCTGCTAAACGAAAGGCATGGAACCAGCTTGAGTGCTGGACATCTATTGTTGGTGTTGCTGAGCTGGTAATTCACTTTCCAACTCTGTTGTCTACCCAGGCAACTCCTAGGGTGAGCCCTAAACAGCAGAGATGTGAGTCAAGCTGCTTCCACCTGTGCTTGGTGTCTGAGGCTGTTTCCTCTAGCAGCACAGACATGGCTTAAGAAGCTTTCTGGAGGAATTGGTGTTGATATTGTATCCCAAAATAATGCTTACAGTTCTTTAGGGTGGAAGTTACTCCTGAGATATTGAGTTTGGGGTCACTACTCATTCAGAGGCTTCACCAAGAGATATGTGGAGTAGATTCTGGAATCAATAGTGCCTGGACACTTTGAAGGGAGTGGGAGAATTTTCCATGCCTCCAGGGGCCTCGTATCTCACCATGGCTGCAGAACAGATCCCGGGACTTGGGCTGTACATGGTCCTCTAGGAAAGTGTCCACAGAGTTTCTCCACATCAGCAATAGCTTTCTGCACATTGCCTGACTGTGTTCTGGCCAGCTGGAGGAAAGCAGAGTTTTTGAGCAATCCACCATCATGTGTTACTGCCTTTTTTGTCCTGTTTGCACCCCATAGGCACTGAGCTCTATTGAGATGTATTTTTACTAACAGAATCTGAAAGCCTAATAAGAGTGACTTCTCTGTCTTTATCAGCAAAAACCGCATGTATAATCTGATATGAAAACTACTAATCCATCAGGACTTGGACATTTCATTAGCATGGAGAGAGGAGCTTTTATTGCGTGCTCAAGCTCATAAACTTGTCTCCAACTGGAAGGAAGTGGCATGTAGTTTGAAATCCTGGAGTTGGGCAGTACATGTGCTCAGCTGCTATGCCAATCTCATTTGCCCCAGGGGGATGCTTGCAGCGCTGTACTAAGCCCACACTTTACTAAAGGTCGAACGAGGAGAGACTGCTCCTTGTCATGCTGCTCTGCAGCAGCAGCTTTGCCTCTGCAGGCACTCTGCTGGGAGCTGAAGTCTTGCTTGGGAAAGTGCTACTTGGATTGGGATAGCTTCTAAGCTACTGACCAGCTAAGATGTCCCCAAGAGGGTGGAAATGGAGAAAGGAAAGGAAAAGTAATTTACTGAGAGTCATAAGTGAGAATTTACCTGGGCTTTCCACATGACAGCATCAATTCCTGCCTTAGAGTGATGAACAGTGTATAATCCACTGGAGAATGTCTTGTGTCCTTTCTTCCCACTGTCTCTCTGTGCTGTTCTAGTCACGCTCTGCTGAGAGTCACTTTGGCTCTGTTTCACCCTCACCAGTGAGTGCTCTGCCTCCCTGTCTTCTCCTTTCCCCTTCTTCTCTCACTGACTGCATATGCCTACCTGGGCTTTCCTGCTTCACTATCCCTTCTCTTATAGGGTTCAACCAGATTTATCCTCCTTCTCCATTTCCCCAGGCTCAGGAAGGCTTTGTCTGTGCTAGCTCTTCTTCCTAAACTTGAGAGCATCGATTTGAGCCTTGAATGCGGGCATTTCTTCAAAGACCTCCCGGAGAAGACAAGGAGATTCAGGGCTGGTTCTACTCCTGGAAAGAAAAGTTCAGTCTAGTTTCCCCTTCCTGAATCTTATATTTCATCCAATGGTAGAAAAGATTATACATAGTCTGTTACTGTCAGAACCATGGTGTAGGACTACTGTAGGAAGAATACTGGGTTTTATAGAGGGTTTTCCATTGTCCCTCAGCCAACCCTAACCCTAAAGTTGAAACTTTATCTCAGGTTTTACTTTTAACTTGTCCTGAGCAATCTGATAGCAAGAAATATGTCAATGCAGTACAACTCAGTGACCTGATAAGGCCAAAATCAGTCCTGATCCACAAGTGTGTGATCCATTTGGAAAAAGGTGAAATCTTCAGTGTATTTCTCTAGCCACTTCAGCTGTTACACAATAACTGTATGCAAATCCAGGGTTATTTCTCACAGCTGGCTCAGCCAGGCTTAGATAAATATAAAACTTGCTTTAAGGGAATAGCTCCTAATTGGGTTAGGCGCAGGGTTTTAATTAGATTTACGTAAATGCATACAATGCATGGCGGAAATCAATAACCTGGAGAGCTTCTTTGGGCTTATTGTTTAAATCAGCAACACCAAGTCAGCTGAATTTTACAGGTTATTTACACACTCCATCCCTCCAAAAATGGCACTTTTTACATGGCTGATGGCATGTTTGAAACATGCTGTGCTGTCCTATGTTTGTGTCCTTTTTTAATTTGTCTGGCCACTTGCAGTTTGGGTGCTTGCAACCAGAACCCTGTCAGTACAGAAGAAGATAGGAAGTATTTTAATCAAGGAAGAATTTGAGATTTAAACTAAAAGCTGTGCTATCCAAGAAATTCTTGTTCACCTTGTAGGCTGATTTGAGGTTATCAGTTGCTGAAGTTAAAGCATTTACCATCCCTGCAAATGGTAGCAATGGTAAAGAGGTCTTTTTATTGTGGTTAGAAGTAAAATCCTGTGAGCTACACATATGTTTCAGAGACAGGATGTGCTGATTTTCTGTAAAGGATCGAGAAAAAAAAGAATCATTATGTATTTCAATTGAGAAACGGAAATTGTTAAAAAATAATTGCTTCATTATTTACTGATAAAGGCTTCCTTGCCTCTATTCATCAACTAAGAGGAAAAAGACAGATAGAAAATGGTATTATCATCTACTTCTTAAATGGAACAAGTTTAAGTGCAGTGTGAAATGGATTTAAAATACCCTTAGAGTTCCAAACAGCTATATATTGCATTTTCTAAGGAAAAGAATTGCAGATTTTTCTCTTCTTTTCTGCTTTGTTTCCCACCTCAGTGTGGCCTTGTTGACACTGCTGTTTTTCCACACCTTAAGGAGACTTTCTTCCCTTGGGAAAATTTATGTAAAATAAGGGTGAGACTTTTAGCACAGTTTGGTATTGAGCTCGCTTCCAGTCAGTAGAAAACCACAACCACGAGGTGCTTCAAAACCCTTAAACCATCCCTTGACAAAGGGAAAACTCACTTTCCAGGAGTACCATCAAGGGCAGAGCTATGCACTCACAAGGGTTAAAGAACTCATGCCAAGTCCATTTCTGCAGACATTTTGTGATATGGTCTTTAATTGACTGACCACCATTTAATCCGCCTGATTCTTCAGCACCTGAGTGGACACAATTTTTGTCTCCCCACTGGGTGAAGTGTGGCTCAAGCCCTTTTACTGCTGCTCCAGAGCCCCAGTAGATTGTCCCTCACCAACTGGGATTATCGCTGTAGTAACATAACCAGATTTTGGGGTGTCTGAACACGTTCAGAGAATTCTAATGGAAGTTTCCAAAGTTTCATTATTTTTCCTTGGAAATCCCAACTAGTTACTCCTGTTCTTCCATCCACAAACCTGAGCTCTTCAGCTCTCCACCTCCAACCTGGTTTTTTGTTCTCTTTTTTCTATTGTGTCATTAAATCCTGTCTTAAACCCGTCTCTTTATTTCAGATCCTGTCTTGCCTCTTTATTCTTTCTCCATTCTGTCATTCAGATGGTTTCTCCTCCCAAACTCATCTCCCCCTTTTCTCCCTGTCCCAATTCCTGCCCCACCAGTGCTTCAAGTTTTGTGTGCTTTTCATCACCTTTACCTTGTCCTTTCTGTCCCTCACTGGAGTGCTGCACAGTGAGATTCAGCAGTGATGGAAGAGAAATTCCAGCTCCACGTTCACCACCCCTGGCTGCAGCATATGCTGCCCCATGGGCCCATGCAAGAGAGATCACACAGGTCAGAGATGTGCAAATCTTCTGAGGTGAAAACTGCCACCTTCAAAAGTATCAACAGCCAAATTTAGAGAGGAAAAAGAAAAAAAAAACCAACCAACCAAACAAACAAACAAAAAAACCCCACTAAACTGAGGCTTATAGCTTGGTGGATTTTGACAGCAGCAGGGAAAGGCAGAGTTGTAACCCCAAGGAACACACCTGCATTAAATCCAAGTGTGCTCATGGTTTCTATTGAAACCAAGCAAAGCAAAGCAAAACAAAACAGAAAGGCTTGCCAATATTATTTTAAGACAGAGAAGGAAAATATGCTTCCTCTTGTCTTTTATTCTTGTTTCAAAGCTCTAATTTTTTTCCTAAATATTTTTCACCTTAAAAGAAGTGAGAAAAAAATCCCCAAACCATAATAATCAAAACAGAAACAAAAAGCCCAAGCAACCCATCTTTATATGAATTTTCAGAGAGGAACAGTTGGGGTCACCTGTCCTGGCTGTGTCTCCTCTCAAGTCCCCCTGCACCCCCAACTTCCTTATCAGTGTGGCTGTAAGAAAAGCAGAAAAGGCTTTGTGTGAGCCCTGCTCAGCAATAACAAAAACATCTCTGTGTTATCAACCCTGTGTTCAGCACAAATCCAAGACACAGCCCCATACCAGCTACTGTGAAGAAAATCACCCAGCTCAAAGCAGCACACCTCAACAATGTTTGATGTCAACACTGATTTATAACATCATAAAAGTTATGTTTAAATCTAATGAAAGAATGGATTGTCATTGTTGAGGGCTAACATTTCCATTTTGTCTGCAAAGCAGATAGAGTGAACAGGAGGGGCATGTTTATATTTACACAGGATAAGAAATGGGTTGTCTGAGACCTAGGAAAACAAGCACTTAATAGAAACAAAATCTTTGGAACAGCTAATTTTTGAGTTTCCATTTTTGCTGCTTACTTCAGCTGTCTTTCCCTCCTTACCTTTTTAAATTTTTTTCTCTTGTTTTTCATCGTATGTTGTTCACAGCAACACTGTAGTTCCAAAAAAAAAAAAATAGGGTGGGCTGATGAGTCTATTGAGACCTGTCTTCATGTGAAATTTCTGCTAAGTGGACTGAAGCTGTAGCCAGAAGTATCCATGTAAATATTACAAAAATACAATATTTATATCTTTACCCCAGTAGTAAGGATGACTGGCACAGTTCTGTGCTTGAGCATCTTCATCAGACATGTCCTGAAAATTATCTTGGTTGTCTCAGTGGGTTGAGAACTGGTGACCAAAGGATGGCTTGCAGGAAGGAAGATTTAAGGTGTCATTGGTACCAGTACACAATCTTGTGTTAGCCAAGAAAACTGACAGTCACTGAGCTGTGCAGGCCAGACTTAGAACATAACATCTCAATTAGGCAGATTTAAATCAGGGGTTCCATAGCTAGAACACAAAGAGTCATTTTGACTCTGTAAGGAAGAATCGAATCACAGCTTGGCCACAGATGCAAAATTTGCACATATCAAGAAACATGCAAATATGTCAATAAAGTATTTCACGTGAAAACAACAGCCACTAGAATCAGCAAAACAAAAAATTAAATTCTTTCCATTCAGCCTTTGAAAGAGGATGAAAGAAATTCCCGTGCAGAAATTTGAAAGTATGCCCAGGCAAGATATATATGGAAAGAAATCTAAATTTGAGGTAGGAACATGCATCTTGTATAAAAATGTTATGAGGGTTGTTTTTTTGTTTGTTTGTTTGTTTGGTTTTTGGTTGGGTTTGGCATTTTTTTCAGAATAAAATACTCTCCAATGAATTTTTTAAGACTCAGTTTATGCAGGAAAATGCTAATGTTACTGTGTAGAGGCAGCTGCTGGGCCAACACAAATCAAGTTTGGACTGCATCCTATAAAGTCTGTCTGGAGGAAGCATATGCATTTTTGGTGCCTGGATTTGAAAAGTAGTCTCTGAAATAACTTGGTTCAATATTTGGCAGACAGGGAACACAGAAGAAAAGCTGAATCTTCAATAAAATCATCACTCATATTCACAAGAGTAATATAGACCAAAGTGAGGTGCTTTGAAACTGCACAAAGGAACAAACAGGAAGATGGAGCAAAAGGCACACAAAGCCACAAGAAAAGAAAAGTAAGAGTCAATTTTGTGGCAGAATTGACTGACTGCCTAAATGAAAAAGGAAATCAGTTCCACATGGCAGTTAGGGGCCAATAACAAATGGATGATAAGAACAAGAGAAAAAAAGAAGATCCTGGGCTAAGAACTTGAGGAAATGGCACAAAGAAATGGTCCTGGACAGTGTTGCTTACCTATTAAACTGGGGAGTTCTGCTTACTTGCAGTACAAAGGCAGCATACAAAGTGTATTGTGCCATCCTCAAAAATAAAGCCTAGCGGCTGGTGGCTTGGATCAGCATTTGTAATTAGTAATTACAAATTGTTATAATTTTTGTAATTAGTTTTGTGGTGAGAAGACAATTTTGTGAGGATGCACAAGCCTACCTCCTCTGAGCCCTTGCTGATGCACAAAAATGAGGTGACCAGTCCAGGTGGAGCTGGGCTGACCTGTCCCGCCAGCAGCTGGCCAGAGTGGCGGCCCAGGATTGTGGTGGTGGTGACAGACTGAGCACTTCAAAACTTCCAAACTCTCAAATAATATCCCTCTCTAATTTCATTACTGAGCCTTGGCTCACTGCAGCTGGAGCTGTTCTGACTGCACAACAGGGCTGGATTTTTCCATTACATGTCTCATGGAAATCCATACTGCAGAATTTTCAAATTGGAGTATTGTGATGCTAAATTAATGGCATGGCAATATTTTTCTTGTGAAATGCTGCAGAGAAAGGAACCCAGATTTCACTGGTTTCTTTTTTGCTCATTTTTCTGTGTTAAGAATCTGTACAGAAGGAGCCAGGCTCTCTGCAGTCATCTGGATCTTGAGGTTACTCCTGACACTGGTCACGTCATCCGGCAATACTCTCAGAAGATGTTTTCTCCTAGGTTATTACAACTCCTGACATTGGCCAAATCCTCCTGGAATACTTTCTAGAATGTTTTCTTCCACGTTATCTGAAGGCCACAGGAAATAGGAGCTGTTGGTAACTGTGTGGCTCATGGCATTTCCCAGGAGATGGTCTGAATCCTGACTGGTCAGTCGTTGCAAAGCACGAAGAGATAGAAAAAGATGGTAGTTAGGGAATAAAACTAAGAGATCCTTGGCCACAAGGAGTCACTCTGATCAACCAGTCTTGCCATTTGCATAATCAAAGACTTACTGAGGCAGAAATATATTTATGAAGATCAGAGCCCTTCCTTGAGTTGCTTTGGAAATTTGGCCTTGCACAAATTTCAAGTAACGTAAATATTTTCAGTGTCCCACAAAAGAAAATTAGGTTGAACACAGTTTGAAAGTAAAATCTTTTCATTAATTTCCCCTCTACGTTCACGTAACGTTTTAAAGCAAGAATGAAATGTTAAACTTCAAAGACCCTTGAAACACTATGGTGTGAGATAGCCTGATGTTTTCCTCTTGTTTTCTTCCAAAGACAAAATCTTTGCAGAATCAACACAAGTTTAGTATTCATTCATGCTTCTCTTAAGCTATAGTCAGTTACATTCAGGTACCATTTTTCAGATAAACGCAAACTTGCCTGAATCTGTTGATGGACAAAGCTGACCACACATCTGGGGCTGGCATCTCTACTTAGCAGGAGAAAGAATCTACCACTGTTTCTCCCAATATTTGGTGTTATACACTTTAATTATTGCCAGTCATATCAGTGAAGCTGTCTGTGTACTAAGGTACTTGTGAATGTTCAGAAAAGTGATAGAATCCAGCCCCAGCTCATTTCCATGGCTATAGGGAAATGGTAATGGTGGAATAAATTGCCTGGTATAATTATGTATATGCCAGATGCTCTTAATCATTCCACTTCAAGCCTCTTTTGCTAACTGCAATTCTGAGCCTTTTCTGAATTGAAAGGAATTGGCAAACATGAGTAATTAAAAAGAAATTAAATGGATTTTAGAAATGAATTAATGCAGTTCCTGCAACATTAATATAATTAGCACCTCTAAAATCAGTCTGAGCTAGAAGATGTCCTTTATATGGCACAGAAGATGTTTCATTTGTGGTTTGCACTAAAATCATAGTCACTGCGTTAGTGTGGTTAAACATCTCAGTAGAACTATGCCAGGCTAGTAAGGAGAAACTTACTCTCTCCGATGATTTATTAAAATAGAAACAGAAAGCCATATCTCAGCTGGTGTAAATCACAGTATTTCCACTGACTGTTAAATGCTGAACTTGCACCAGCTGAGCCTGTGGCCCATCCTCTATTTGGATTCATGTAAGCAAAGATCTGTTGCTATCTCTACCCATAATAAATGATTTTTGGCTCCCTAGTTAGAGCTCTTTCAAATGAGTGAAATTTCCTGTACAGAAAGCAGAAGACACGCTACTATCAGTTCATCTTTTTTTTTATTATGTTGATATTTGAAGTACTTCTTTCCTCCATTTTCAATACTCAGAGGACATGGAGAACAACAACAGATTGCCACAAAGAAAAACGTAATTCTGATCAAAAGTTTTCCTCAGAGGTTCAAAGGCACATGTGCTTTGTCAGAACTTTGTGATAAACCATAGAAGTTCCATTTATCTGGGAGAATGAAGGCTTTACCAGCAGAGGAAAGTGGGTAAGAATGGCACATCTGTTGCAGGAGTCACCTTGGAGATCTGTAGTCTGATTTACCAGTCAGATGTGATTTTGTCTATGTGTGTCTTGAAAGTCACCAAGAATGAGCCTAAAATCACCTGCCTGTGCAGCTTGCTCTAGCACTGTAGCACTAGCACTCTAGCACTTTTCATCCCCCTGATGAAAGGGTTTTTCCTGAACCTCCAAAATGGCAATTTGTGAGGATTTTCCCCTGCTATATTGTCTGCTTCTACTTGATCTGCCTTTGTAATTCGAGCTTCAGAAATCTGCACATCTTTTCTTTGAACTCCATGAGTTTTCTGTCGTCCCAGTCAAATTTCTCAAGATCCCCCTGGACCAAAGAGAAACGCCAAGAGACAAGATTCCTTTTCCAAGTATTTTGTGCTAAATACAATGCACCTCCTTGATTTGATCCCAATAAATTCTATATTTTCACCTAATTATCTCATTCCAAGGGTAATTCCTACAGACTGGGGTGGAAGAAACACTATTTGTGTTCTTAAATGCAGACTAATTGGAAGCTAGGGCACACAGCTAGTTTGCAGAAACACGGACACCTGGGCATCAGAGCATCTTGGCTGCTGCCTGCCTCTTGTCTGTGGCACCAAACAGGTGGGGATTTGTCTCCTCTCACCAAGCTGCAAGCTGAAAAGTGGAAAGTTGCTCCAGCCATCCATTCAGAAGTGTGGAGAAAAGAAGGAAACTTTTTCTGATGAGATGCTTGTCTGCCTCCTACAAACACAGTGGACCAGATCTTCTGCTGTTCCTGAGTTGCCTTTCACTTCATTGAAGATATGGAGTTATTCCAGCTGACAGCAAGGCTTGAGCAACAGCACTTTAATGGTTTTTGCCTTATTTAACTATTAACATTTGTTACGGCATCGTTCATTAGATGAGGCATAAAGTACAAGCCTTTTTTATTAGGTTTTCATCTCTCCTCTCCCATTAGCGAAAGGTTCCACTTTCAAATTAATGTTAGAAGGACTTTAAAGTCTTAGCTACCCCTAATCTTTATGGTTTCATTCGAGTTCCTAATATCTCGTTTGGTTTATCCTGTGAGCTGGGAGCTATATATTTGAGGGACTTAGTCCAAAGATACAGTATAAGCAGATAGTTTGGTTAAGCTGATTTTTGCAGTTTAAGTGGGTCTAAAGCCCATCATGCCCAGGATTATATTTCTACTTGTGGTTAAATTTGACAGAATTTGAGCATTCTTTGTGTGTTGCAGTGTACAGCTGGGAAAGTAGAAGGCAGCAAGGTTAGTAGTTTATATGTAAAGTAGAGCTTGAAGGAGCACGTAGACAATTTACATTTTCGTTCTTTTGTACATCACTCAGGGAGAAAGTAAATATTTTGGCAGCCTAGATCATGTGATAGCGAAACAAGAGACTTCATTAATTCAGGTATTTCAGATTCGGCAACAGCAGAAAGGAAGGATTATGAGTGCCCAATTTGAGCCAGCTGGAAAAAAACTAAATCTAGACCAAGGTCAGGTACATCACAAATGAAGGAATGGTATAAAATGGATTTAATTTCCTGAGAGCTGTGATAAAATTAAGATAAGAGCCTGGGGAAGGGAGTCTAATACACCACTCAGCCCTATCAAACCCTACAGGTTTGCTAGGTGTGTCATAGCTGATTTGAAAGGATGATTCCTAAAAAAACCCCAACCTGCAGAATGCTCTATTTTTTTCTTTTAAGAGTTCTTGTCTTTCTGAGTGCTGCCATTCATAGAACTGAATGATATTTTTTGTGCAATATTGCTTAGTGACAACACTGGTGCTCTTTGTCAGTGACCAGGGCCAAGGCCAGCCTTTCACTGCTGCAGCCAGCTCACAGCTCTGTGCTTTTCACACAAATCTGGGGGATTGCAGACCCCAGCCTTGCAGTGGGCTTGGCTGTCTTTAGCATTTGCCATTCACATCACAGGCTTGCTTGTGGTGGAAAAGGCTGCTCCTCACAAGCAAAGCAAAGCCCTGGAGGAGTCCTGCATCACTGAGGCTGGGAGGCATTTTCTTAAGCTTAATTTATTTTGCAGAGGCCAAAAAGGAGGGAGCAGCACTAGCTAGGAGAGAAAGAGACTCTGGAAGCATCACTGCTTTACACTGCTGTCTCCTCAGCAGTCATTCTAAAACCAGCCTTTGTTCAGAGGGTGAAAACTTGCCATCTTCCTCTACTGTTTTTCCTTCTCCCTTCAGTCCATGCCTTCAATAATTTTATTCGCATGCGCATGGGCATATGTGAGTGCACAGGTATATGTTCATATTCAGCACACGTTTTTATATAAGGGTGTGTGTACATTTTGGTTTGAACTGAAATCATGTTGCTGCTTATCTCTCACAGACTAAGGCCCTGTTCTAAATGGTAAATTTTCATACATGTTCGCTTCTGCCCGAAAATCACAGCCAATATCTCCTTATTAGACCAGATCTAGTCTACAGGGGGAAGGAATTTACCCTACCCCCTAATCCAAACCTATTTTTAATTCCTGACATTGCAAAGGTTAGATGAGTCTGGGGAAGATTCTCTCTGTGCTCTGCCCACTCCTTTGTTCACTCAGGTAACAAAAATCCTCTGAGCTCATCCAAAGACCAGAGTGTTAAAGCTGGCTCTGCAGCTCCAGCAACAGCAGCCAAGAGCAGGAGCACTGAAAGCAACCAGCAATGAAAGGGGAGGATGGCAAAATTCCTGCAGGCTGCTGAACATTTCCCAGCAATTCAGCAGTGGCCAGCTGTGAGTGCTAATTAGAGACATTGCATCACTGGCCTGCTGCTAAAAGGGAAGGGAAATGGGGCTGCAAAGTTTACCTTTGTTGTGCTCAGTTCTGCTCACAAAGGAGTGACTGCTGCTCCTGCCTTTGCACATCTGATGCTGTACCTGGATTACAGCTCCAGCGGCAGCTGAGAGGGTGCAGCAGGGCAGGAGAGCAGTGAGGGCTCAGCAGTGAACTGAAAATTCAGCTGGACTCAGAAAATAAAAGCTGTATCAGTGTGAAATTCAGTTGTGTAGAGTCTCTCTCCATATCAAAGTCGGATTAAATTTATGTTTAAACAGGAAAGAAATCAGAGGTGCTTCCAGAGCACCAGGTTTAGCATCAGTTCATGGTAGCCAGCACTGTGAGCACTGCACAGCCAAAATCCATGAGCCTGTTTCCCCTCAGAGATCCAGCTAATGCACGCAGCAGTTCAAGGTCATAACTTCCTCTGATGTTTGCCTGTTATTCCCAAGGTTTGGTGAGCATTCATTTACCTTGAAAACCTGTAAATGATGGCTCTGGTGTGTTCATATAGCTGCGGGGTCTAACGCTTGTACAGCTGCCATGTGTCAAGAAATTTTCCATTAAAATAGTAATAAAAATACAAGATTATTACTTTCTGTAACCCTCAGCCTAAGCAGGCCTTGTGCTAGATTGAACCCCACCTCTCCCCTGAGAAGAATGACAGATTTGTCTTTACAAACAAGCACTGGGTCTGCTGGTAGATAAAACTAGCACTGAGAGACAAAAGAAACAATGGGAAATATTCCACTGATTGATGAATGGAAAAGAAGATATTTGCCTTTACTAACAAACTTTAGGTTTGCTGATAAATGAAATTGGATATTGAAAGATGAAAGAAACAATGGGGAAAACCCATAAAGTCCATAAGAATTAAAAATTAAAAGGGGGATTTTACACTAAAGGGGAATCTTAGGTATTAGGCACTCCAGAAAGTCTGTACCTCTCAAGTACCTGAGCCAATGGGGAAAGAGAGAGGGAAATGCGGCTGGGAAATGAGGATAGAAAGGAGGCTGCATCCTCCAAAATTTGAGAGACCCCAGGGGAAATGCCCCATGGCCTCTCCCATTATTGGAATAAAGTAAAAGGACTCTCTCTGTCTCCATAAACCTCTGGCATTTGTGGATTAATTTTGCAAACACCTCTGAACAGCTCTGTGTTACCTGCTTGTTCCTGGTGAGCTGCTCTCCTGATAATCAGTTCCTAGTTTTAATTGTCTGCCACACTCCTCTGAAGCTAACACTTTGCTTCATTTATTTGTGACTTTATTGCTCAGCATAAAAAGATGTGGTTAGATAAGGGACACAAGAGCTGATTGCTGTAGCCCTGTACCTGCAGCTTGTTTTGACTTGACCCCAGGGTTTAAATGGGACACACAACTGCAAGCCTGAGGAAGTGAGGTACAGGTCTGAACACTCACAGTACAGGAGCCACGGAGGGGTTTCTGCAGAAGGGGCAGTGTGCTGCCTAGAGCTGTGTCCTGCTGGGCAGGCAGCTGGGGTGGACCATCAATCAGCAGAGCCAGCACTGGTGTGCAGCTGGGCATGTAGAAGAAGCCCCTCTGGTGATGGAGAACCTCAGACTGGAAACCTGGACTGAAATTTCTTTCTCAGAATAAGGCTGGAGACCTCCACTGAAGGGAAGGAATTACCAAGACACCTTGGTCGCCTCTAAGGAGAAGTTAAACAAGTATGGAGTCCTCAGTGGTTTTGTAATAAACAACCCAACGAGCTCATCTTCCTCTGGTGGATCCCCAGGTGGATCCTCAGTCACAAGGGTGAAGAATTTGCTGTTTGCTACAGCTGAGCACAGAACAATCTGCACCTCTTAGCAAGGCTGACTTCATGCAGAAAGGATCAGCTGAATGTTGTAAGCTGCTTGTTTGGAAGGCAGGTTTTCACATGTGCCACAGGATAAATGAACCCTGGGATTGCCCAGGACCTTGCAGGTGAGTTTTACCCTGCCCTGGGGAAGAGCAGGGGGTGCATCACCCACCCAAGCTGGCACAGTGTGCAAACAAAAGCAACTCCACAGAGACATCATGTAAACTGCTTCAGGTTGGGTTAGAAATAGGAGCTGCAAATGACAAACCAGGAGTTATTCACGTGAAACATGCAAAGGGATGAGATATTCACAAAGCAGCAGTGCTGAGAAAGCCCTACTGAGAGCCCTGTTTAAACCCCAGGGAGCCCACCAGAGTTCCCAGCTGACAATCTGAGTAATAGAAGTTCTTGCAGCCAAAACATGGAGCTGAAACAAGAGGAAGCAGGAGGGCAGTAGCCAGGGTGCTGTAACCAGAGGCTGGGAGCTCTGCTGCATTCTGAGGGCCCTGGGACTAAAAGTTATCTGCTGGTCACAGTGAGATGCTTTGCCAGATCAGAGCCTCAAAGAGCAGATGGGATTTACCCATGCAAAAGCATGCACCTGCCTCTCCATGAGGCCTAATTTAAAACAAGAGAGGAAGAGTTATCCATACTGCATGGCTCATCTGACCTATCTAAACGTTTTATCTCGAGAAAAAGCTTTGCTTAGGGAATTCTGGGACAGGATAATCTTCTCTCTTCTCTCTTTCTAAGGGTGTTGCACAAACCTTTTGTCTATTACCCTGGGCTTTCAGGTGCTCAGATGGGCAGTACCTGTGTTAATGAGCCCTGCTGGGCTCCGGGTGAGCAGGTCAGGGCTGAAGAGCCCTGGGTGGAGCTGGACATGGCCTGAAACAGAAATGGGAGCACAAAGGAGCCTCTTGGGGTGAAACCCCAGTTCTGCAAGTCAGTAGGACACCAGCACTGGCAGCATGCTGGGCTTGGGTACTGTCCTCTCTGTGACTCCAGCCCAAAGGCTTGGCATGGATATTTAAAATATTTGAAAGCCCTGAAAGGTTCTCTGCACCTTGCTGCTAATGAGATTTCAATGTAAAATAAAAGGAACATTGTCTAACCCAGATTAAACTTGCTCCTGAGTTATTTTTAGCTTGCCTAAACTCTTTCAACCCCTTTGGAAAAACTCATCAAAATTCATTTCTACTAAAAGGATGTAACTTCAAAGAAGGCATATGCATTAAATGTCAACATGCTTTACTCATTATAAATTACAGTATCATTAAATCTAACATGAGTTAAACGGGAAAGATTTAATTTCACTATCTTTAAAATGAAGGCATTTTAGCATGGGAATAATTTTTTTTTTAAAAATGTTTTTAAAGTAAAAGGGAGCACAGAAGGTTTATTTTCCGTGTTATCATATTTGTATGTAGAAACAAAAGCAAAAATGCAACACTCCATTGTTCTGAGGAAGATGTGGCTCACTTCTGCTCATTTTACAACCGTCTTTTTGGATACACTTCTAATTTAAACTGTGGAAACCGAAAACGTTCCTTTAAAACTGGTTGTCATGGTTATAAAATCCCGAAAGAAATTATGTGCGTCTGCATCTGCTGAGGGAAACATTTATGGCATGATTTAGCAGAGGGGGGGCAAGCAACCACCCACCACAACCCATTTTCAGACTCGCTTATTGCATTACTGGAATTAATTTATCACCCTCCCCAAAAAGCCACGGGAAGGATTCTCACACGTTTTTCACTGCGTGCAGTTCATTAGCAAATATCATATGGTGAGGGGTTAGTTCTGTCAAGTTCTAACAGGTTGGGGGGTTTTGATTTGTTTGTTTTCTTTAGTTGTCTTTGTCTCAAGCAGGCTTATCCAGAAATATAGAGTGTGCTAGACTGCCAGCATACAGTTGCTGTCACAATTGATGTCTTGGATCTCTTCCATTATTTTTTCTTTCCCTCATACAGCTAGAAAGTCATCTGGCCAGAATAAAAAGCCAAGCTGGATGCTGCAGGTCAGACTGGCCTGAACAAAAGTCTGCATTTCTTCATGGAGCTCAAAAGGATAAAGGAAAGGACAAGAGGAAAAGAAAGCTAAGGAAAAAAAAAATTAAAAAGAGAGAGAAAATGAAAGAATAAAGGAAAGGAAAACAGAAATAGGGAAATGGAAATGGAAAGAGGCATCACCTTACTGAAGGAAAACTAAGTGTTCTGTGAAGCCACTGCACTTTCATATGTTCCCAGGACAAACCTGTTGAAACTGTAGGTTTATTAGAAATTACTTTATGTTGAATCAGGCATCCCCTCTCACAGGGATGCAGAGTCTGCACATGGCTCAGAAACCATGGTTTGGCACATTTCATTTTTCATTAAGAAAATCTGACTGCATAGACAATTAAAAAATTACACCGTGAAAGGCTGAGGTAGCATTTTTTAATCTTTAGGGTTCGTGATCTGTTGACTGCAGGAAATCTGTGCTGTTCCTGGCCCTGCTGCAAAATGTAAATAGCAGATAAGGATGATGAGGGCATTTTAGATAAACAATAGATTTTGTGTTATCAGATTGTGAGCCTCAAATAGGATTCAGAGGGTCTCCTTATACCGATTGATCAAGAGTTTTCCTGTTTAAAAAATTCTGCTAGAGAAGGAAGTCCCAAGCATGAAGCAGAAGCATTGTGGGAAAGTTTGGAATGTAACAACAAGCTGAGCTATTTCTGAAAGGCTGTGGATGTTCTCAGACTCCTTGACTTTCTCTCACCCATGAAATCAGGGATGTCATTCTTCACTATTCTGTTTCTGTGGAAAATTATTTCTAGTGAATATTTTCTACACTCCTGATGAAAGCCCTTAATTTATGGTACCTGAATGGATGAATATAAGAAACTGGAGAAGAGGGAAAGCATCAGGGGCAGAATCATGCTCCTCCAATCCTCTTGCCTCCTTCCCTTATATCTCAACAAACAAAACCTTGCCATTGTTTTTGAATACTTTATGTGACTTCTGAACATCCATGTGCTGCATGATCACAGATTTGGCTTTTCTCTTGCTGCCTGTTAAGTGAGAGAGGTGCTTTCCTGTGCCTGCACTATCCAGCTCCTCACTCTGATGCTTCCTAATGGCTGGACTAAGCCTGAGAACAGGCAGGCAGCAGAACTTCATCCATCCTACTGCATCCATCCTGCTCCTGCTGCTACCTCCTGCCTCACCTGCAGGGTACTGCCAAGATGTGGAATAGTGGAGCTGAGGTCCTTGAATGTTACAACACACACATATATCTATGAAAAACAGGTAAATATGCCCAAATTCTCCTCTCATGTTGAATAGTGTCTGCTCTGCAGTCCTAGATCTCACACAGTGATGTGGTTTTCTTTGAGTAGTGTCTATATCAGTGATTTATAATCCTGTAAGTAGATTGCAAGCCTGATTAATCTGTCGTTTCTGTCCATCTATTTCTCATCTCAGTCCTTTTTTTTCCCATGATTTATTTACCTAGCAGGAAATAAATTGATTCAATCTATTTCCTTATCCTGTCTTTTCTTATTTCTCTGCTAATTATTAGTAGACAGACTCAGCACCCTGTGGGAGGGTCACCCTCTGCCCTTTGGGTACCTTTGGAGCAGCAGTCTCACCTGCTCTCAGCTGGGATGGATCTTCTGTTCTCTCCAGGGGCTGATGACAGCCTGCTTCACTGCAATCAGATTAATTTGGAAGAATGTTACTTTCCTGGAGAAAATGTCGCAGGATTGCAGAGGGGAGAGATGGAAGAGGCTCATTAAATTGGTCAGTCCATCTTCCTGCCAATCAGTGGCAGTTCCTGGCAGGGCACACTCCAGCTCTGCTCCAGCAATGTTTTCTAAGTGCCTGGTGATGTGCTGCCAGCCCCTGTGCTTGACAATGTTCACAGCCAGCACCTTCCCAGGTCAGGAGCACTCAGAGCTGCTCCTCCTATGCTCTGCCCTGCTGCCTGATCATCCTTCCTCCTCCTAAATTCCCCTCTGTGAGCACCACAAACAGCTCTTGCTAGAGGTGTTGAGTAGCACTAATCCTGGCAGCAGCACTTGTGAAGGAATCCTCCCTGGGACAGTTTTCTGCTCTTTGGGAAGGTCACCTCAATGCCTCTGTCCCGTGCTGCCCACACACTCCAAACATCCCACTCTCAGGCTTGCAGGAACAGCCTGCTCATGCTTGAAAGTAATGATTTATAAACTTTCTTTAGTGAAACCAAGTGGGCAAGAGGCTTTACTCACACAGACTTGGCCGGATGGAAATTATTGATAAGGAGATGGTCTCAATGTGGCTAGAAAAACAGCTGACACCAGTGCCATCTCTCTCTTTATCCATTTCTGAGTTGTGCATTACAGAAGTTCATGTGGCTTTTGATGCCTGGCTCAATTTGTGCCCTGAACTCTTTTATTTCCATGCAGACAGAGAATTTTCAGTACTGAAGAACTTGCTTGGTCCATCTTCATTACTTCACTTAATCAGATCTGTAAAACAATTGTTCTAGCTTCATTCTCTGCCAAATAATAGAATCATAGAATCACAAGATGGTTTGGACTGGAAGGGACCTTAAAGCTCATTCAGTTCCACCTCCTGCCGTGGGCAGGGACACCTCTCACCAGACCAGGCTGCTCCAAGCCCCATCCAGCTTGGCCAGTTTAACATCACTGTGGACAATTAGGAAAAAGCTTCTGTAAGAAAGGTGCCTGTAAAGGGTGCACTGATGTGAGGAAAGAGCTGGACTTAACCAAACCTCTGTCTCTGCCCTGTGCTCCTGCCTTGTGTTGGCTTGTACCTGTTGTTTATATCTGGATCCTAAATTAGGAGTAGCATCAGCCATGGAGAATAAATCTTCATACTGGTGTGCTGGATGATGCTCTCATAAAGGGAATGAGATGTGCATATATTAACTTGTTTCCCTGGCTTCCACAGGGCTTGTTTAGGCAGAAGTTATGTGCACAGGCAAAGCAGTCTGCAAAGCAAAATGGGTGCTTTGTCTCCCCCAGGGCCTCTGCAATTTAGGTGACCGATCCTGCATTTTTGTGTTTTGGAGAGCACCTTACCACCTGCAGGGTACAATGCAAACCCTGTCTGGGGCTGTGCAAGGAGTCTGGGATCTGGTGAGGACTCATCCCATGGATAATGACAGAGGTTGCCAGCTTGCTCAGGCACAGCTGCAAGACCACACAAATCAGTGCTGTCAGCCAGCAACAAATCAGCTCCTGCAAATAAATCCATTCCTGCTTCATACCCCATCCTGACAGTTCCCATTCCAGCGAGGCTCCCAGGGCTGGGATGCACAGCCTTGACACTCTCCCAAATGCCCACTTGGAAGAAGCTGCTGTGCTGATGCTGCCAGCTCCCAATCTGGCAAAAGCCAATCCCAATTACAAAAGACAAGCAGCAGGACCAGTCCCTGACACTGCTTTCTTCAGCAGAGGATATTTTGGCCTGTTCTACCAGTGTTTGCCATGAAGCCTTTAGCCTGTTCTCCCTCCTGTGCTGAGCCCAGGGTCTCCTCACCCCAGCTGATAGTAGGCTTAGAGAGTCCAAAAAATTAAAAGCTCACCAATGAGTATTTTACACCACAAATTGAAGTTTTCTGCAGATGTCCCTACAGATGGCAAAACCTATATGTGGACAACCAGATTTGGATGCTTTATCCTCAAACTGAATTAATGCCACTCTGTCTCTCCCAGTGTGATTGCTCCACACCCAGACACCATTCCTGGCCCATAGGGTCTGGTCAAAGCCATTTGCAAGGAAATAGGAAAAGCTCCACCAATTTCCACATGCTTTGATTTCTGCACTGAAGGAGCACCAAAGCAACAGTGGTTTCAAGAGCAGGTCAGCAATGTTGTGTGTGTTTATATCAAAAAATCTCTTGTACCTTGGCAGGGAATGCCACTTGTGACAAAGCAAATGATACAGGAAGCAAAGGGAGCCATGTCTTAGAATTTATTTAAGTTTCCAAGTGAAACATTTCTGCCTCTATCCCACTGTCTTTCAAAATCTTCATTTTATATCTGAAGCGTAATTTTTTTGAAGCAAGGTTACCCACTTGCAGCAAATAAAATGGAACATTTTATGAACAAAAGGTTATAAGAAAATACTTATTATCTACTTAGATAAAGTATTCCCTCTTCAGCCTGATTTGCTTGGGAGAGGGAATTAGATGCTACAGAACTTTTATGGATGAGGTATCTGTGACCAGCTCAGCTTGATTTATTTCCTATTGTCTTCAGGCTAATGAGGAGGAGGGTCAAGAACAGTTCCTATTGTCCTGTAGAGAAGCTCCATTCTAACAATAGATTTATGTATCTCCCTCATTCCCAAACCACCTAAAAATAAGATTATGTTTTGCCCATTAATCTCAACAAATTGTGTTCTGCCTTGGTTAGGAAAACAAGAGCTGTTGTTTTTATGGTGCTCAAGAAAAGTAAGGACACAAACACTCAAGGTCAATAAAATGCACTTTTTATTCTGTATCAATGAAAATATAGCCACATGTAAATAAAGACGTGTGGAAAAAAAAATCAACATTGATCCTCCCTGAAGAAGTACAGTTCATTGTGCTAAAACCCATTTTCCTTTGGGTTAGAAACAGTTGTCTGCCAATGCTTTAAAGTGACCCACGATTTTCCTCGTTATTGAACTTTAGCAAACAGAAAAGTGCAACAAGAAGCTTGCTACAGATAAACCAGTTTCACCCACCACTCACAGCAAGGACCAAAAGTGACAGGAGAGTCACCATCAATGAAAGCGCTCCCACGGGTTCCTCCTGGGCACTCACACAGGTGGCCAAGGGAGCATCCCCTCTGTACAAACTGATGTGTGATTTTCAGTACAAAGATGGTCCTTCCTTGATGTAATTCCTGATTGCTTTGCAGGTTTCAGATATGGTAGCAGAGGTGCATTCCTTTCATAGCTGTTCGGTTTCAAACGCTTTTTTTTTTTTTTTCTCTAGGTTTTTATAAGCTTCCTGCTGTCAAAATACAGTTCTCATTTGCTTTTGTAGAAATAATCCTGAAAGGCAGAGGCATTTAAAATCCTCCCAAATCCTCAGTATATTAACAACAGCAAAAGAGATAGCTGGGCTCTTCAAAAATATTGTCGGGAACACGAATGTCATTTGCATTGGCTAGTGTACAAAGAGCAGCAAGTAGTAACAAAAGAAACATCACCCGAGCAATAACCCTTTCCCCCCATTTCTTCCTTGCAAAAAAAAAGAGTTTTCTCAAAATACTTTTCCTCCTCACAGTCCCGTGTCTGTGAATCACATACATTCAAAAGCCACAGTCACTCTGTAGATCGGGTTTTCCAACATGAGCTTTTAAAACCGGTTGTTTTGCCCAACTTCTCCACGAGGGTTGCACAAACACAATTTATACCAGCTGGTGCTTTTTCAGCTAATGGGACACCTTGGAACTTGAACTCAAAAAGTAAGGACCTCAGGGTTAAAAAAAAAAAAAAAAAAAAAAAAAAGGATTTAAAACTCATTATGCCTTGAAAATCCTGCTACTGTTAGTGGAAAGATTCCCACAAGCCAGGCATTACTACTCCCTGTTAGGTGCTGAAGGGTGGAGAGAGATACCAGAGAACAAATGTGGGGTGAGGATACAGGGGAAGAAAAAAAATATTCACACTGGCATTTCAGCAGAAAGAGAAATAGAAATAGAAGGCAGGTTATGCCAAGGTTGGGTGCTCAGCACAGCCCCATGGGGACCTTGTGAGGGCAGGATGGTTTTTAGGTTCAGCATCTCTCTGCAGGCTTGTACAGCAGCTCCTGCTCAGTTTAGTTTTCAGTTGTCATTTTGGGTGAGGGGGGAAGCCTAAGGAAAAAAACTTAGAAAAACGGTCCAATGTTTTGACTGTAATGAGGTCCCCTGCCATAACAATTCATTAACGAAATAATCTTCCCCTGCCACTAATTGTCATTATCCTGTGAGCATGCTCCTACCAGGATACTTCTGCAGACACCATTGCAAAGCTGAGGGTGCACAGACATGGGCAAGATCCTGCCCACCCCTTGTCCCTCTTTCTTCCCAGTATAAATTCCCTAGGTTTTTCTTCATTTAGAGCCTAGGATGACTAGTTGCCTCAATTTGTGGGAACTCATAAGCATATCAAAGGGATGAGGGAGGCAGGGGAGGAAGCCTAAAACCCATTCCAAAGCTCCTGTGTCCCTCACAGAGCCAGGACTTCTGCCTTCAAAGCCTGGTCTGGGGTGGGGTAACATTTCAGGAACCCCCACACGAGATGCCCCTTCCCTGCTCCAGGTGTGCATGGAGAGGAGGAGACACAAACAGGACTCAGAAGTTGAGCACATCTGCCCACAGCTGGATCAGCAATGCTCAGATGGAGGGCAGGATTGAGTCTCACAGCACCTGGAGCTCACTCAGCCTCTTGTCTTTGTCATGGTCTGTGTCTGTGGTAGCAATAATAGCTTTATTTTTAACCGTGCTTCTCCCCAGAGAGAGTTTGCACAGCTCATGTACATATCTGGCTTGTGCAAGGATATTCTAGACAGTCACGAATTTTGAGCAGTTACTTTGGATGGAAATTACTGACAGTTCAGACACCAGGAATGTGTCTTTTGGATTCAAATACATGTTAATTAAAGAGTGCCCTTTCCCTGATTGGTTCAGCTGATTTTTACGGGAATTCACCTTGCTGTCCCAATCTTCAAACACATCCTCTACATTTCTGCATTCAGCATGCAGCATTTAGTAGGGCATGAAATCTTGGACCCATTTGCATTAGACAAGGGCCTGAAATTAAAATTCTAGTACCCACAGCTCTCAGTTTTGAGAAAGCTCAGCCCACGCTGGGACTCAGTGTCCTGGTCCCTCTGCAAGAACTGGGTTGGAGTTAGAAAAATTAATGGAAATACTTCCACTGCCCTCGGAATGAATATTTACACAAGGTGCTCGAAGCTTGAAAATATTTACCTCCAAACCAGAGAACACAGTTTAGAAGATCTGCTGAGACCACTTTACTGAACCACTCAGTCACTGGCTGCTATTTAAGCAGGACATTAAAAAATCAGCTCTTGCTACAGTGCTTATTAGCATATTATTTCTTCTGAACACAAACAGCAAAACAGATCATTACCTCATTAAATCTGCTGATGCAACATCACTTAATCAATCTCCCCATTCCTACAATTTGCTAGCCTAATGATCTAGGCAAGAAAACAAGGGAGGGAGGAAGGAGAGAGAAAGAGAAAAGGTATAAACAAACAAACAAACAAGGAAGGAAGGAAAGCACTGCATTTCATTGTGGAAAATATCCTGCTTCATATTATGTAGCTTTCAAAACACAAAAAAATAACTCAGGCTATGCAGCTACACCTGCATGTAAGAGCCCAGCCAAGTCTCTACACATAAGAACAGTCAATAGGTATGTAAGGTTTATGGAGCATATCATGTCCTAATTCATGTGAGAATGGTTGGCAGTACTAATGGGATTTTGTTACATAAACTGTGCTGATAAGGCATTGGAGCTTTAAGCAGTTAGCAAGAGTATTTTTATGGCTGGCATGTTTTCCAGACAAAATAGAGTGAACCTTTACCTCTGCTTGCAGCCCCACAAGCTGCAGCTTTGTTGGGGTGAACCACATCCCTTAAAGGGCAAAAAATCAACAATCGGTGACAAGTAATGGGGGGAACAAACCTGCCCTAGGAAAAAAATGCTGCTGCAGCAGCTTTAGGAGCATCTCCGAACCCCTGTGAAACCAGGGGCAGGGGGAGGCTGACACTGAGGTCAGCTGTGAAATGTGCCCAAGGAAGTGAAATAGTGCCAAGGATTACATCTGAGAAAACATGGTTTGTGTGCAGGTTTTCTGGGAAAGATCATTAGCCAGTCCTACCCTCCACAGAAAGGAGCCACAGCTCCCCTTGCCTGAGTGCAGGGATTTTATCGGGACAGCTCAAAGGTACATTTACAGACCTGCCTTGCACTTCAACACTAATGAGCTTTTCCACTGGTATCAAATTAAATTCTTAAATTCTGCTTAAATTCTCCTGCTCACATGTTTAGCATTCCTTTGGCATGCATTGCCAGATAAATCCTTTATTGTCTTCCTGGTAGCTTGCCCAATTCCCACCAGGCAGATTTTTAAAACCCAAATCCTGCCTTTATTGCTGGCTACTGCCTCTCTCACCCAATAAATTCAATTTACCACCTGATAGAATTAGGCAGCTGGTGGCCCTCAGCCCTTCCTTTAAATAGAAAAGAGATGTGTCTGGGAATCCACAGACCATCAGCAGGCAGTAGGAGGAGTTGGGAGGTGCCATTGCATCCTTGGACCCATAATCCTTCTCTAAAAGTCCTGTTGTGGGAGGACCCTGCACAATAAAACCCCTTTTGTGGCTGATTTCAGGAGAAGGATGTTCACACAAAGGGATGAGCTCTGAACATGCGCTGAGTGCAATGGGGTTGTTGGTGTTCAAAAGCTGGGTATAAGCTGCTAGCTGAGGTGGCATTTCAGCTCTGTAATTTTAAGGTACAACCTGACTGAGCTTGTTTGTAATGCCAGGATTCATAATTATACCTAAAATAAAATTAAAAAAAAAAAAAAAAAAAAAAGAAAAAAGAAAGAAGTTGTTGCCAAATAGCATTTGATGATTTGAGTGAAGAAGGCAGTAATTAATCCTGCAGGGACAACAGATGACTAATTAGAAGCAGAGCAGAAATTTTGTTTTCCTTTAGAAAAAAAAAAGCTCTTTTCCATGAGAGCTCAGATAAGATACCCAATTTACAAACTGAACTGTGACCTCCAACTAACAGTCCTGGCAGCAGCCTTGGATGCAAGTGAATTCCCAATGATTAGTCAGAAAGTGTTGGGTTTTTTTTTTCCCTTTTCCTAGGAAATAAAAAGTGGTGACAGAGAAAAGAGGTGGAACATGTCAGAAAATTCTACTGAAAACAAATCCAGGAGAGGAAAATGCCCACGTGCCTTTGGCATAGAACACATGGAGAAGCTGAGCAGAGCCCTGGGTCTGCCTGAGGAAATACAGAGAATTTTTACTATCACTACATGGCACTTGTTCAAATTGCTGCTGGGGCTGAAGTTCACCCAAAGTGTACCTGGAGTAGGAATGGTCACACACATGGCAGAAGTTGGTGTCTCACTCGAGTTCCCCTTCTCAAAGTGGCTCATTAAAACCCACAAACACCCCAGTCCCTGCCATTCTGTGGAGCACTGTGCTGCTCAAGAGTGTACAAAAAATAAAGTAAAATAAAATAAAAACAAAGGTTTGTTTAATGAAATAATGCCCTGGGAATGGCAGAAGGCTTGCCCTGTTATTCCTGTCTAATTTGGAGACTTGTTGCTAAGCCACAGACTGGAAAGGATTTTGTGAGTACCCCTGTGAGCCATCATAGAGATTGAGGATTTTAGAGTCTGGAAAAACATCGAATAATAGAGCCAGGTGTAAACCTCTGAATGTGCCTAGACAAGCAGAAAATAAGCTTGGGAATGGGGCTTGGGCAGACCCCAGGAGTGTGCACATGGATGAAGCCAGACCCTTTGGACAAGCCCAGGCCTTTTCATCAGTGGTGTCCACACACTGACTGTGAGAGGAGCAGGCTGAATCCAGAGGGATGAGAATCCAGAGGGATGAGAATCACCTCCAGATCCAGCCACTAATGAGAAACTTCCACATTTCCTACAGCCTTGGCTGTGCAGGTCTGCCAGGGCAGCACTGAAAGCCAGCTCAGATGCTGTTGATGTTTTGATGGCATTTTCAGATGCTGTAATCACCTTTCCTGGACTGAGGAAGAGGCTGGAAGAGGATGTGGGTGTTGTTGATGTATCCATATCAGCCCACTGCTTCCAGAAACCACATAGTCACCGAGACATTATTCTCAGAGTTTGGCACCAAGTGTGGATTTTAGCTGATGCCCCACGAAATGCTTAATTTATTTATATGCCATAGTTTTAGAATATGCCAGATTTCTCTGCTGTCTGTTTGATGAGTATTGGCTCTCACAGCTATTATCTTGAAAACTGGCAACATGCTCCTCAGCATGGTATTTAAACTGAAAACCAGAAAAAAATAGGACATAACTAAGAGCCTTCAAATTTTACCTCCTGTTTGTGCTATTAAAATCTACAGAATCACCAAATGATAAAACAGAACTTGGGACTTTCTGGAAATCACTCGGTCCAGTCCCCTCTGTTCATAGCCGGCCAGCTGCAAATGCAGAGTCCATACACTGACAATAAATAATTTAGATACTGTATGCCCCTTTCCAACTGGTTTTTGGAACACTGGAAGAGCTTTGGCTCTCCTGAAGCCCACATTTTTACCTAACAGCATATATTTGAGTATTCTTTAATGGACTTTTCCTGTCCCATAGATGTCACACTGGGAAAGTCTTCCAGCCTCATCCTGGAACAGGGAGGGCTGAGCCCTTCCTAGTGCAAAATCCTTTTTATAGGGCTTTTAATTAAGGCTAATTGATGTATTCATGGCAGAGAGCCAGCGACAGAGTTGGTGCACACCAGTAGTCGCAGACTGTGGGCCAAGCAAGCTTGCATCTCCAAGAAGAAAATAAAGAAAAGAACTTATCTGCTTTACAGAAAGCAGATAAAAATGTTTGTGAGAATGCTGCCTCAGATTCCTGGTTCCACGTGCCATGCATCAGGGGGCTGATCAACATAATATAAGAAATAAATACAATTTATTCAGCATGGCCTGGTCAAGCCCTTTTCGAGTGCTTCTGCCATTCGAGTCTACAAAATCAATATGTGCCTTCTTGTCCCACTGTGCACTACAAGGTCAATTTTCTGTCTGACTAAATGCAGCCTGAGTAAGGATGATTTTAGTTTGTTTGTCATTTGTTAGATATCACAGCACTGCTCTTTGCACAATATTCTTTATGTCAGTAAGAACATTCACTGCTTCTCTGCCAGAAGAAATGTGGAATTTTTTTTTAGCTCCATCCAGCACTTTGCTTTAAGAACATATTTCATTTAGAAATGCACCACATGATATTAAACCAAATAAACCACGTAGAGGTTGTGTTATCCAGTTGCACCAACAAAAACAAGGGAGAGTTATAAATAATATTCCCAGATGTGGAAATTTAGATGGATCAAACTTTTCCTTCTACAGCCTATTAAGAGCAATGTTAATGAAACCCATTCAAACCGTCCTGTGCAGGAAAATGGTATTAGAAAATATATATTTTTAATAAAACAGGTATCACTTTGACACCACCTCACTTAGGGAAAAAATATTTATTTTAAGAAACAATCTGTCCAATTCTGACATCCAAAAAGATAGGCTTGGGTTTTCTAAATGCTCAAAATCCTAGTAAAAAAGTATAAATTTCTCACAATATATCCCTCTATGTCCTCACTCCAAAATTCCATATTAAACCTTTGGCTTTTTTTTTTTCTTTTGTTTTCCCTTCCAGTTCAGGACATCTTTTCCCCTCAAAAGCCTCTAAGCTATTTGATGAGCACAACATCTGTTTTCTGACCCAGGCAATGATGACGTCTCTGGAACGGTCTCAGTTACTTCCAGAGGAACTGCTCTTGGCTTTGCAAAGAGTACAACATTATTTCTGCAGCCTCCAGTCCTTTGAAACTTTCCTGGGATTCAAAATACATATTAAAGCCCAATGTGATTCTCAGATTCAACCTCCACACCTGTGCAACAGGGTTACTCTCCATGTGGTGGTAAAAGAAGACTGAACTCGAGTCTAGCAATGAGCCCCAACCTTGGTGCACCATCAAGCCAAGTTGTGCTAGTTGTGCTAGTTCTACAGAACAGGGAAAAGCAAAATGGACAAAGTTCAAGTCTGTCACTTCCAGAATCAGCTCTGCTCTAATCCCTCTGCCCTGGCAAAGACAGAAAAAAAAAAAGGATTTACAAATACAAATTCAGAAGGACTGAATCCTCATGGCAACAATATTTTTTTTTTCAGTGATTATCCTGAAGTGCTGTTCTATCTCTTATATGCAACATTACACACAAAAAAGCTATTAAAAGTACTCTAGTTCATTTGCTTTGGGAAGTGTTTACATTTTCTGTACACATTTTGTTTCTGTTCCAAAGTCCTGAAAGATAAAATCCACTCAAGTGCAGGTAAAATGCTTTGGACACACAAAGCACAGGGTAGGTGCTAAGGATGCTGTTCCCAGCATCTGGCAGGAACATCTGTACAGGTTTTGAGCTCTTTCAGGACAGGAAAGGAAGGGAAAGCATGCAGCCAAGAGCTCCCTCCACACGGTGTGTCACTGCTTGAGCACTGGCCTGGGTGGAAGTGACACCTTGATGTCCTTGTTGTACTTAATGACTAAAGGTGGTTGTTTTCAGTCCAGCCTGGACTACAGGACTGGGACTCATGCTTTTTAACAGAGGGGGAAAGCCCCAGTCACTCATCACATCATGCAAAACGCAAGGGGATGGGACACAAACCGCTGACAACTCCATGAAACAACGACATGGAACGCTCCCAACACGGATTTTGGAGGCAAAAGTCCTTCAGAATTGCACCAGCCAGAGTCAACCCCACAAACTGGGCCTCCCCCAGCACAGAGAGCCTTGCACAGACCGTCCACAGGCTGCTCTGATTGTGCCTGCAGGGCACCCTTCACCATTTACCTTTGTGCAAGGTACAAGCTGGTTCCACTGAACTTGCAAGGGACAGTGTTGGAATATCAAAGCAGCACTAGAAAAAGATCTGGAGACACTGTATTTGTTTCATGAGCTTGGTATTTTACACTATTTAGCCACTCCACATTTGAACCACTCAAGCTGCACTTGAACTGTCACAGACATTCTGGGCCCGCCCAAATGATTCTCAAGGTCAGACTAATCCTGTTAGCACATTCTGTCATTGTAAAGTGGCACAAAGTTACACCTGACTTGCAAGATAAACCTAAACAGAGATCCCTTTGCATGCCATGCAGTTCTACCTAGAATTAATATCAATTACAGAGAAAGAAAAGCAGTCTGTCACAAAGGCAGAGGAATGCCATTAAGGCTAAATCTTTCTAACAAAGCCAACCCCCATTATCCTGCTGTCTCTTTTGCAGCATCACTTCGTGGCAGGTTCATGCATCCCGGGAATTTCAGCGGAGTCTGGCCCCCAGACGTGTGTGACTCAGCTATTCACCAGGCAGCCCTGGGCAGTGCCTGTGTGTCTGTCTCAACCAGCAGACCAAGCCAGGCAAGAACATTCAACATCCGAAATCTTGGCACTTAAACTGTACCCACAAGGTCTGTGTAGGTTCCTGCAGCAACCCTGTAACTCCCTAAAATCCTAACCCTCCCCATTCCTTCAGAGTGCCAGGGTGGGATTTATCACAGGAATGGGAGGTCCTGTTGTTCTGCAGGTGCAGGTTGTTCATGCAGTCCAAACCACGGCTGCGGAGTCATGGATTTGCACTTGTGTCAGAACAGCAGCTGCAAAATACAGCTGAAAATTTTGACAGAGGTAACTGCAAGAGAACTAAAATGAGCAGGTGGACTGCTTTGGGAAGAGCTGTCCCTTACTGTGGCTTTTTGGTCCTTTTTTTTTTTTTTTTTTCCTCTGGTATCTCTAATTTCCTGAAGAAAGGGCCAAGAAAACGATCATCGCCCAAAAAGCCTCCATGAGTTGACACAACAGAAGCAATGACTTCTTCGGCTTTCTTATGAGCTTTTGAAGCTCCATGGGTTTGGATTTCACAGTCAAAGACATGTTCTCACCCTAAGATGCAGATTCCTGATTGCCACTACTGCAAATGATGGTTTGTTTGGGTTTTAGGGATTTTGTCAGGTTTTCAGGAAGTGATTTCATTTAGTCTAGTTTTCTAATGTTAAAAATTGGATCTGATACTGGTGTGTGTTTAGAATGCTCACTGATTATAACCATGTATTTGATATACCTGATTGATAGTGATGCCTTGTGGTACATACATGTTTTACTCCAGGCACTTCTACTCCAGGGATCTTGATAAAAGAGGTCATTTAAGCCAGAGGCAGGGGGAATCCTTCTCTGAAGGAGCCACTCTGCTCTGCTGGGCTGGCCTCAAGCCACACCAGGGAACAACTCTGAAGCTGCAATGGCAATTTCTGCTATGCATCTTGTGTACCTGGGTTCAAACCAGTGCAAATTGAGAGGGAAAAGCCCCCACCACACCACACGGAGGGGCAGACCCAGGCAGAGTCCGAAAGCCCAGCTCCAAACAGGAGATCAAACAAGATCCAGTGCAAAGCATGCCCTGCTGCAGCCCTGCAAAGCCAGCAGCTCCAGCCCAGGGAGGGCAGAGGGGGTCTGAACATGGCTCAAGACTGGAAGATGCTGATGGGAGTCAGCTAAGATGAGGGTCAGAGCCTCTGACACAGATGTGAGGGACTCAGGACATGTGGGACCTGGCTGTGTGGGCACTGCAAGCCTGCTCTTAAAACATGTCCCCTCCATCCACTGAACCCCTCCACGAGCCCAAGGCATGAGCAGCACTCCAGGCAAGACTCCATCCCCCAGCACACCCACCACTCTCCCACCCACACATTATCACCCGAGCACCTTCTTGGACTAAAGAGAATTACATCCTGACCAGTTATTTTCTCTCTTTCTAAGCGCAGCTGCAGACTGATAAATATCCTCATGAAAGAGAGTGGAGGGGGATTAACTGTAGCCTTTTAACTTCAGGCTTTCAAACCTGCTCATGTGGTTCCCAAGAAGCTGAACTACAAGTTCTCTCCTTTGCTCAGACCTCGTGCAAAGTCCTTCTGCCAGGGGCAACGGGGGGGCAGTGGAAGAGCAACCTCAACCCCACAAAAATGGGACATGCTAATGAAGATACTGACAGAACCGGACACCACCACTGAGTGCTGCAAAGAGAATTTACATAATGTTACTCTATCAGTTCAGTAAAAATGGCACCAGTAAAAAGAGGCTTTCAAGAAAGAAGTTACCCCCAAACACTCAGGGAGTGCAACCGTTAGTTTCATTTTGTTACATTAATCACCATTATTATTATTATTATTATAATTATCATTATTATTATTATTATTATTTCTTACTTACGATGTTAAAAGAGCAGGAGGATACTTGAAATAAAAGGCTGTGCATGCACAATACCCACACAAATAAATTCCAGTGATCCACCCTAGCACCAGGCACGGTGCCCTTCCCTGCCCACTGAGCTGAGCCTTTCCTTTACGAGGAGTAGGGGAATTCATCACCAAATATACAGTATATTGTCATGGAATGATAGCAGGAAACAATAGTAACAGGAGTCTGGACATGTCCTTCACGTCATATTAAATCTACTGTTTAACTTGGCAGAAAAGACATTGAGGAAATAAAAGCTCAATTCACCCAGCCTGAGATCAAAACTGTCATGGCAATATTGGCAGGTTAGACCCTGATTCTTTAAATAGTACATTGCCTTTGTTAAACAAAAGTCATTCTTTTATTACATAATAGAGATTATAAATAAATGTAAAGTGTGCATGCAGTCAACTGCATATTATACAAGCAATATCTATGTTAATAATTGCTTTCTTTGGCAGGCCAGAATCCAGCTGGACATGCAATATTTACATATCAAAATTCTTGGTGTGTTCAAGTCATATTGGATGCAAGTGAAAATATATATGTATATATATTTACCGTATACACACACATATATATATATGTATAAAGGTATATATACACCTCTGCATATATACTGTATACATATATACACATAGGTATATGCTAAAAGTGGATTTCATCTTTTTCAGATTCAGGTGATTCAGGCCTTGAAACACTAAAAATATCCTGACAGGATATCTGGGGAGGGGACTGGGGTGATAAACGAGACTTGGGGGAGGAGAGCTGGGATACGTTCTTTTCAGACAATATTTTTAAAATCTCTGCCACCTGCTTCTCAAGGGCAGCCATCCTGCTGCTTAGCAGCTGGATATCTTCTTTGAGTTCGTGCTTGACTTCCTGCAGCGTGGTTTGTAAGGCCTGCTCAGGAATGGGGTAGAAAGGACACCTAGCATCCGCCTGGATGGGGCTGTGCTCCAGGGGGCTGCGAGTCTCACCAGCTTTATCCAAGCGAAGGTCACTTTTTGTTATCCCGCTGTCACAAGAGTCCGTTTTCCTCAGCGGGTTTTTATTTACACCGTTCTCCGAGTCGTTGGACTTGGGGTCGTCGGAGAGCAACCCCATGGACTCAGCCTTGGTGACGTTGTTCCAGTCCTCCTTCTTCTCCTCGTGGGTGGCCATGGTGTTCTTCAGCCGGAGCCAGCCTTTCCCGTTCCCGTTCTTCATCCTCATGGGGCTGTTCACCTTGAGGCATTTCTGGTCCCCGTTCCCATTGGGCTTGAGCTCCATGGCATCGCGGTTGTTGGGCTTGGTGGCCTCACTGGTTTTCATGTAGGCCAGGGTGGTCTGGATGGGCGTGATCTGGGACACGGTGACCACGCTGGTGCCCGTGATGGAGGCCCCGTTCTGCACGCTCCTGCTCTCCACCTGCAGCTGGTTGCGCTCCGGGTCCATGTGGGTGGAGCCTTGGTTGCGCATCTCCTTCTGCTGCTTGAATTTCTGGAAGAGTTTCCGCACGGGGTGGTCCACGGGGATGCTCAGCGTCACCTCGTTCTTCTGGCGCAGGCGCTCCTCCTCCTCCTTCTTGACATCACTGATCTTCCTGAAGATGATCTGTGGGGGATAAATCCACAGCAGAGTCAGGACCCGAAGGACATCGCATGAAAACATTAATGTGAGATGGGTAAACATCTGGGAGATGGCTGGAAGAACAGCCATTTCTCTCTTAATTCCTAATTCTGATCTCCCTTTCCATCTTAATTTTTTGGTAGTGAATTCAAATGGAGCTGATCAAGACACAGCAACCTCAAGGTTAATCACCATAGACAGCATACATACACATACATACACACACCCTTTCTTAACAAGATACATTAAAAGTGGGTTTCACCTTTTTTTTTTTGATGCAGAAGATACTTCTACTTGAAGAACTAAAAATACCTCGACATCAACAGAAGGAAAGAAATTGAACAGAGAGAAGAAAGCAGTCGACAAAGAACCCAAACACTGTGATGCCAACCTACCCATTACTCACACTCATACCTGCTCTGTCACTATCTTTAGTACATATCAAAAGGAAACAGTAATTCAGCAGGGACTACACAGCTGCAAGATAAATTCAATGTACACACCCTTCCAGAGGCTGGAAAATCCCAACTTGCTCAATACTTTTTGGTTTTGCTGTTAGGGTTAGGGTTTTTCAGGAATGTTGGAGGGTGCAGTTAGGTTCCCCATGGGCCACATGTGTGGCTTCACACACTTTACAAGTGTTTACTGCAGAATTAGTATGTCTAATATGCGTAGGTGAACTGGGAGCATCAAGGAGAAGGAGTGCAACAGGGCTGTGTGTGGCTCTAAACCCCAGCAATATCCACCATCTCATAATGCCATGGCATTTAATGCTGAGTTATTTCACATGGCAGCATGTCTCAGGCAGCTACAGAATAAGGAATCTGAGCCTCAAGCTGGGGGAGGATCCACAGAGAAAAACCTTTTTGTTGATTTTTTGCATGTTACTCATATGATTTTGGTTTTTTAAGTTCATCCAGTTTTCTTGAGTGTGGGACTGAGGCAGAGTGGGGAAAGTGGTTCTCTGTTTGACGACACTGTGAAAAGCAGCCTATAATTAAATACAAATATGGACTGTGAAGGGATAGTGTGGTAAGAAAAGGAAAACAAAAGAATACATTTGTGTATTTATTTGAAACACACAAAACCCTGTGTCAGTCAGCTGTAGGTTTTTGAAATATCAACTTGAATATCTATTTACTTTCAAGTCTCCCATCTTCAGAAGTCAGCAGAGAAGTGCCACAATGGCTACAGATCCTTCACTGCATGAATCTGGGAGGAGCTGGACTTCAAAGCTTCATTAGAGAGCTTTCAGCTGCAGTAGATATATCCTTGCCTGTTGCTGATAGATGCAGCTGCTTATAATAATTTGGTTAACTTGCTTATTAGAAGCCGAGTTTAAAAAAAAATAAACAAAACCAAGGGACAACCATGGACTTTCATGTGACTCCTCTGACCCAGATGCAGTGACACATTCCCTCGTTTGGAGGCTCCCCTTCATTAGCAGCTGCTCTCATGGAGCTTCTCTCTCTTTCTCAGGCCACTGGGGAGAGCAAATAATGGCAAGAGAAGTTGCCCTTGATTCAAATTTGAGTGATTACATTTAATTGAAGCCACTCTCCCTAAAGGCATATTTGGAAGGTGGGTTGTGTGTGATGTTTTGTTTGTGCCTCTCTTTCCCTGGAGGGCAGTGCAGCACCTCTGGCAGAAGGTGCAACAGTGAAAGCAACCAGCTGCAAGATGTGTCCCAAGATGTGTCTCAGGGGACATGGCTGGTTCCTCTGCTGGTGTCCCTGTTTGGCTCTGCTGCTCTGCCTTGCTCTGAGTCCCCGAAAACATCGGCAGAGGGGGAAACATCCTCTGCCCAATGCTTTAAAAGGTTGTGTAGTGACAGGACAAAGGGGGAATGGCTTTAAAATGAGAATAAGTTTAGACTGGACAGTAGGGAAGAAATCCTTTACTGTGAATGTGGTGATGCCCTGGCCCAGGTTGATCAGAGAAACTGTGTCTGCCTCATCCCTGGCAGTGTTCCAGGCCAGGCTGCATGGGGCTCTGAGCAACCTGAGAAAGTGGAAGGTCACCCTGCCCATGCAAAGGGGTTGGAAATGGATGATCTTTAAGGTCCCTTCCAGCCCAAACCATTCTGTTTCTGTGATTCCCTTGCTTCCTGGCCACGGATCTGTTTCACAGCTTGAGCTCCCTGTCCTCCTGCAGCCAGCCTGAGCCTGGCAGCTGCTGTCCAGAGGAGTGGGGGATGCTGGAAGGGAGGCAGCTGCCAGCAGCCTGACAGGGACCCACAGCACTTCCCCGGCCAGTGTGGCACTGGGTGTGCCACTGGAAAGGCACCAGGCAACTCTGACAACTTCTGTCCTGCTGCAGGTTTATAATAACCAGAATGACAACAACAGAGACCACAGCAACAGGCTTTTGATTCCTCTCCCAAAGCCTGCACTTCACTGAAAATTACCCTCACCTCCTTTTCTCCCCCAGTGCAATCTTGGTTCTTTTGTGCCTCTTCTAGAGTCAGTTCAAACCTTCCCCAGACAGAGGTTATCTCCCTGCACAGAATATAATTACCAGTGACTGCTGCTGCTGGGTTTGGCAGAAGAAAAGCCAAAACCTCTCTAACCTGACACCACCTGTACCTCATACTCCTGAAGTGTGTCCTTATGAAAGTCAGGAAATTACTTTTATGAGCTTTTTGCCCCAGAACCACTTGGCCAGGTGTCACTTGGATGGGTCAAGCCCAGTGGCAGGGGGGTCTGAGCCTGAGTGCTGCTGTGACTCAGAGCAGAGCAAACACTTTGGGAGAAGCTGAAAGGGATGGATGGCCAAGGTGGCAAATGCCATCAGATACATGATGCAAGTCTGGTCTGGCTGTGTGAGGCCCAGGACACATCAACCACTCACAGCCATGAGCTTTACCCCTACTTTATGCCCATGCAGTGGAGAAGACACACACCCAAAGCCCTGCTGTCACCTCCTCAGAACATGTTCTCTCAGCTTCTTGCAGGACACAAGCTGACAGAGCTCTTGAATGAATTATTTCCCTTTTCTTCTCTTAGAACAGAAAGTGCCACAGCCTGGAATGGTTATGGGCAGCTCCTTTGGAGAAGCAGGTCTGCCTAATGCTGAATCAGTGCAGAAAATGCCCAGGGACTCAGAAATCCAGGCGTTAGCTGAGAGTCAAGAATTCAGGCCTGATCTCCCTCAGTGGAGCCCTATTTCCAGGGGAGCAAAGGTGGGCTGAGGCACCCCCCCTCAGCCTTCTCATGTAACCTGTACGTATTCACAGCTGTTTATGTTCTTTTTCACTCTGAAATGCACAACCAAGCAGACTCTCACACCCCGACTGACCCTGTGGGATAAAGGCACTTTGGATGGAGACTGAGGTCTTGGTCCTCACTCTCCCACTGAACTACTCTGCCAAGGAAATAATTTCACCTCATGGAGAACTTCTCCCTCTTCTTAAACCTCAGCTAAGGAAGATGAACCCCCAACACAGCAAGGATCTGGTTTTGGTCAGGAGTACTTGAGATCAGTAGAATATGTACAAGTAAAAGAAAAGAAAGGTCTTATAGAGAGAAAGAACAGAAGGAAAAAAACCGAGATGTGAATTCTAGCACTAAGAGAGCAGCAATTATTTTCATTACCAATTTTTTCTATATTAGGAGATTTTTCATGTGGCTGGATTTAATCCACTTCCACAGTGGTTTAAACTAAACCAGAACAGTTAAAATGTGTTTACATTTTCAAATGTTTACATGGAGACTTAATTCTATCGATGTCTAATAACTTAAACCAGATTTTTTTGTTTATAAGTAAGAATAGAAAAACATCTCATGCAAACTGACATTTCTCTGCAGATTGGGAGAGCATTATTTTGAAATCTTAAATTGGATAAGCTACTTCATTTGTCCCTGACCCTTTTCAGAGGAGTTACACATAGGCCTGCCCGAGTGTATGTCCCAGGAACAGACACAATCTTCAGAAGAGTTATCAGAAGAAGCTGAATTAAGTGTGTATAGAGTTTTTCTCAAGGAGTAAAGAGCCACACTCCTGTCTCACACCAAGTTCTAAATTCATTAATGTAACAGACATTAAGTGCAGGACTCTATTTTCTTTATGGATCAGATTGTGAAAGACTGTTCCACATGGGGGAAATTTTGTCCCATGGGACCAGGTTCCTGGGTTTCCTTTTGTGAATTTATTTTGGGAAGAAGGGGCAACAGAGATGACATTAATTACCGAGCTGGCAAAGATGAAGCAGAAGTTAACTGAGAGCCAGCCATGGTGGGGACTGAAAATACTCCAGTTATTTACGAGGCAGGCACGGAGGAGACAACACCAATTTGAGATTCTCCATCTGATCCCAACCTCAGCCTCCTTTCCCTCCCTTCCATACCAAGAGGTAACTCATGTGAGTGTGAACTGTGTCCCTTCCAAAGGGGGACCTTACCAAAGGTACTGCCAATGGAGATGTCAGTGCTGGAGCAGCTCCTGTGAGGTGCCAGCCCCAAAGCCAAGTGCAGATGAGGGCAACAGCAATGAGGAGTCAGGGAGCCAGCTCAAGGCTGACACACACACACTGAATTAATGAGTAAAGCTCTGGGCTTTTCAGGTGCTTTGAAATGCATCCCTTGCCTGCTGCCTTTTTTTTTGTAGCAGTACAGTGAAAACCATCCCTCCATGACCTTGCTCCATACAGGAGATCTACACAAAGATCCCTTAATAAGTGACTCCAAGGCAGGTACGTGAAGGGATTAAAGAACTGGTAAAAGTCTTTAAGAATTAGAGTGAGTTCACAAAAAGTGGCAAGCATCTGACCAGAGATCATCCTGTCCTGTGCCTGAACATCCCATGCTGTTGTTAGTGGTGTGTCTGCTCCTCTCCTCAGAAATCCACAGAAAGGGAAAAGGGACAGCCATGGATCCAAAGGAACACAGTTGTCATGGTGATGGATGCAGTGCGTGTGCACTGACTGGGAGGGAGAGAGGGAAAGAGGGAGGGAGAGCCACACAAAGCCATCAGAAAGCAAAGATTTTCACAGTGTGAAGACCCTGTCCTGGGAGAACTGGTTTGACTCAGCTCACTGGACATTTCCGCAGCAGAAACAACCACACTTCAGTCCCCACAGCTGCATCCACTCAGTAACCACAGGTCACTCTCTTTAAAGCACAGACCAGGCTGATGTTGGTGCTGATCATCTCTCAAAAGTTTGTTTCAGGGGTCATTATCTTGTCTGCATCAATGTCTTGTAGAAGCCCCATCTCCCTTGCATCTGACTGTTCACAGCCCAATGTATTTGTCCAGATTTGTCCTTGTACTTTTGTTTCTATTTAATACAGCAACACCTCAGAAGGCATCTGAGATCAGCAAGATAAGAATCATAGAATCACAGAATCATTAAGGTTGGAATCAAGACCCTCAAGTCTGAACCAGGTTAATAAATCTGAAGAAACATAGGGCTCTTTTTAACCTGCACTCATCTGAGCAGCTGAGACCCACCCAGCAGCTCCTTCACCAGCTTTCAGACCCCACCAGAAGGATTTGGACTGGTCCACCTCCTCCAGGAATGTCTAATTCCCATACAAAAAGGGAATTAGAGTGTCCTCACAAGGTGGGTTGGTCTTGGCACCCTTTTATATAAACCTTTTTGCCTTTTTTTTTTTTTTTTAAAGAAATAGGAGGGCTGCCTTCCCTTGCCTCCTTGGTGTGAAATGACACAAGCTTAGCTGAAGCTGGCAAATGGATTTTAAAAGTTTTAAGTGGTATAACCAATATCCAATACTGCAATAACAGAGATTTCATTTTCTTTGGAAATAATGCTGCAAGGCTGTATAACATAAATTTCCATAAAGATGTCTGCAAAAAATACTATTAATTTTCACATCTTCGAGTGCACTGCACAAAAGTAATTTACATTTTTGTCATGCTAATGTGGAAGGCAGATTTGTGTCAGATCCAGGATTTAGACACAGGATACCCCAGCACAGATGAGTGAGCTATTTCCTGCACCTGAAAATACATAACACATAAATACATTTCCTGCTCCATAAAATACACCCAATCTCCAGAGCACAGACAGAGGAATAGGGCTCACCTACAAAGCCTCTGTCTACATCTGAACTCACCCTCCAGGAGCCCTGCAGAGCAGGGGGAGGAAGACAAAAGCGCTTGGAAGGTGTGAGTCATCTCACCTGCAGCTGGATGTTAAAGCAGGTCAGACAAGCTGTACCCTGAGATTCCTGCTTGTCTCTGGTGTCTGCACAGGGAGCTCCGTGCCTGCCGCCCATGTGCAGACATCCTCCCTGGATGCTGGCCATGGAGGACTCAAATCCCAACCTCTGGCAGTGCAAATGTCAGGGTTTGGTGCAGACTGTGTAAAAAACTCCTGTCAAGTTTTTTCTCTGTGTGTGTGTGTGTGTGTTCTGCACCCTTCATCTGATGCCGTTTTTATTTCCAGCCCAGTGTGTTGGGGGTTTGCCCCACAGCCTCAGGGCCCAGCCAGACCTCACAGACAAACATTATTCTTTCAAAAACTCCAGAGGAGGGAGGACAAGGACAACCGCTCAGGAGACCCTGCCAGACTGCTGGCTCTCAGTGAGACCTTGTGGAAAACCAGATGTTTTTGCCTACATGGAGCAACTGGATGAACCACCAGCAGGGAAAGGAAAGCCACCCCTTCCCCCTTGTTCCCATTACACTTACCAGGAAAACCTTCCAGCAGAGGAATGGGGATGCCCTTCCCACAGCCCCTAGGAAACTGGAGACCACCTGAGATGTGTCTGTTCTGTACACCCACCCTTTTGCACTGCAAAGCTCATCCCACTCCCAGGTGTTGTGGGACAGATCCTGCTTGGATCACTCCCACCACTGGCACCAAGCACTGTCAAACCCAGCAAACCCTTCCCAGGCCATTGCTCTGATGGGTTGAGAGAGGTCTAGGATGCTTCATCCTTCAGTCCTCAAGGACCGGTCCCCTCTAGGAGCCTTTAGTTGTCAAAGCAGGGCATAGCTGGGATCCTCTTTTCTGATATTCCAAAAACTTGGCCAGTCAAGCCCAATTCTTAATGTACAACCCTTGGCGAAAAGGCTTGCTCCAAAACAGAAGTGTTTCTAAAATCTAGGCAGGTCCTAGAGAACACAACTCATTATTAATACTTGATGTGAAAATGCTTTTAAATCTTATTTTTCAGATACTATCTTTAAAAAAACAACAACAACAACAACAACAACAAAAAAAAACCCAACAAAACTTCCGTGATATTAAAACAATCTTCCTTTTTTGTTTACATGAATTAAAATGTGAGTTTAAGAAGTTATACTATGAAAGACTGGACAGAAATGCACGAATAGGAAGTGACCCCACACAAGCCTTTAGGCTGCTTCTCCTAATTCACTCCTGCAAATCTCCATAAACTCAGCTCACTTTATTAATCTGCACTCTGAGGATGCAGTGTAGATGGTTTGAAATGATGGCTTTATTGTTCTTCTGCTCTGTACACTCCTCGGATAGCTTCACTTTGATGTGAAATTCAGCCTCAAAAACAAACTGCTCTAACAACTCTTTTAATTGCTCTCCAGTAAATTCCCCTTAATCCTCCTGTCCCAGGAACTGCTTTGTGTTAAACCATTGCTCCATCTGCGTGTGAGAAAGGGATCGCTGTCCTTGGCTGTGCAGTGAAAATGACTGACTGCTGAGCAATTAGTTAATCTCCAGGATAGGGATGTTTCACTAAACAGTCTTTCATGCTGGATTTTGGAGGAAAAGAAGATTTCTGTAGGTTAGTCTTCCAGCTGCTTGAAAGAAACAGTAAATAATAGCCTTTCTGCAAATTTCCATTGATCCTGACTTCACAGACACGGTAACACGCTACAGCAAAGGCTTCCTACCAAGCACATTTTAATTTTGCTTTGGAGGAACTGTATTCACATACATCCTTCCTAAGCTACTGCAGGACTGACCTGTTAAAGATGTGAAGATTTCCAATCCGAGTAACAAAGGGACGTCGCTTCAAGGAAATGAGAATTATTTCCATGATGCTGAAAAAGCCCTTTTAAGGGATATTTAATGGCATGTTATGTGCAAGGAAGAGGTTTGTTCTTTTATGATTACTTAATAAAGATCTTTGTCCCCCAAGTTGCTCATCTAAAGGAAAATTAGGACATGTAATGAAGGAGAGACCCTTCAGAAAAGCACAGCAATGGCCAATAACTGATTTCCAAAGTCCAGAAATTCCATCATCTCTTTACTGCTTGTCCTGTGGTTTAGAAATTGATCACTGGAGGTCAGATTTTAATCTGGTTCCATTTCATGTTCACAATCAATTCTCACAGCACCTGAGCACTCTTGCAGAGAGACATCTGTGCACGCTGGCAGCCAATTAGGATGATCTGCATTTGTGAAAAAGCATGAATATTAAGAAGAAAGTGGTGGAGAGTTTGAGCCATTCCCTTCATAATGCTTGGTATGGATCTGACATCATCCTGATTTCATTTAAAACACGTCTGGATGGAAGGAGAAAGAGGAGAGAAGCGGGCAGAGATCCAAGTCTCATCTGTCACATCCCCAGAGCATCGTGGCCAAACACAGAGAGCACCAGGCTGGGATTCACAGGGATGGATTATCCTGCTGGCCTGACCTTCAGCCAAGTGGGAAGTCCTGTACAAATCACTCTGCCTCTTTCCTCATGTCTCCATCTCCCCCAGTGTAAGAGACGATAATAACGCTGCCCTCATTTTCCCAATTAACTGGAAATGCCTCTGTCACTGCTGTTTACAACTGAGAGTCTAAAACCCATGGCTGACAGCAGAGAGAGGTCACTGTGCTGGCCTGTTGCCAAAACTGAGGCAGTTCATTAAAAAAAACAAACAAACCAGTCATTGAAAAAATGCACACAGGTGCCTCAGGGTTTCAGCTCAACATCAAGGGCCCAAGACACTGCTGCCCTAAGATGTTTAGGGCAGCGCACCATGGATGTGCAGTGCTACATGAAGTCCTGTCCTCATCCCCTGAGACATCGATCCCCCGATTGATTAAAGGCACTAACACCTCCTGACACCTCCTGTGCAAGGAAGGATCAGTCAGATCACTCAGCTGGCCTGATGGACACTCCTTCTTTAAACATTCTTTAAACGGTGTGATTACGTGTTCAGCCAAGTGTGGGGTGAGCTAAGCAGTCAGACTTCCAGACGAAATCCCAAAACCTTTCCCTCCCTTGGCAAAATTGTAGTTGTCACCAGCTACAAGAGCGTTATCTGAGAGCAGCTCAGTTTCCTGAATCAGGAGTGTGGCAATGCACCCCACACACAAGCAGGTGTCTCCATACAGAGAAGGGTTTCAGACTCACCCCAAAACCTTTTAAGGAAAGAACACTAGAAGTTTCTTTGCCCACCTGACAGTAACTGGCTCAGTGCCAAGGCAAAAAAACACTGATAGGTCTGTTTACCTGTTTCTCAAAAAAGTAGCTATTCTCTATTGGGCTGTTTGCATAAACCCCACCTAAATCATCCAATACTTAAGAGAGAGCACCAGGCTTCTCAGTGCATTTTTGAGATCTTATAGCAGGTGTGTGGGACCTGTTCCATACACTGTGTTCAGCTTTTTTGTTTGTTTTTTTTTGTATCATTTTCTTCCTTTATTAAAACCTTTTTGCTTTTTCAAGACATATTCAACTGTGCCATCTCACTATTGATTTAAGCCATTTTCTGTGAGGTGCTGGACACTCTCAGAGGCATTGAGAGATCCAATACAGGAGCTCCTCTGTTCTCTCAGTCACTTAGGCTTGAGCACCTCCTGGCCAGAGATGCCTCTACCTCTTCATATCCCAAGGGAAAACAGCTCCCGGATTTCCTGTGGCTGCAGGTTCAGCTGCTGTCTCTGCATGCCTGCTGGGGTCTCTCTGCTTGCAAAAGGATGCTGAAGAAGGGCACTGTGCACCTCTGGAAGTGGGGAGCTTTGCCACTGTTTTTAAATGAGACTCTGGAATTGGAATTGATTGCTTATTTTTGCTGCTTTTTCACACACTATTTTGTGTTTTCTTTGCTGTAACCAAACAGCAGATGCTTTAGCATGTTGCAGAGCAGACAAATTCAGAATTACATCTGCAATACTATCCAAGTGAGTAAAATTCACCTTCCACATACAAAATTATTTCAATCAATATACCCAAAAGGCTACTTTGTTTATGAATTTATGATAGGTTTCAACCAGGGTCTGTTGGTGCTTGGCCTTGTTCAGGGCCACTCTGTTGTGTGTTTCCTCACAAGGACTGTCACCATGGTCCAAACACACACAGCCCCTCCTGGGCTCCTGTCACAACTGGCAGCAAAGAAGCCCAGCTTTATCCTCCTAATTCCTTTTCTGGACCCCAACTCCTATAGTAAACTCAATAAAAAGACAAAACTGGATCGAGGAGCTGAAATAATGCATTGAATCAGAGTCTAATCTGTTTTCTGTATATAACACAGACTTGGTTAAACATGGGGAAATTGAGCAGAGAACAATTTGAGTATGACTGCTGCAGTGTAACTATTACTGAGCAGTGTCTCGTGGGGACCCTTGTTCCCTCTCATTGGTTAGGTCTCTCCACTTTAGGAGTTGAACTCATGCCTTCCTTCACCCCCTAACAACTCTGCCACGTAAACAAGTCTAATCTGGACTGGTCATTTGGTGGGTGAGCAAACTACTTGCAGATGTGCTCTTGATGGAGAGTATCACATACTCATCTCTCCTCTCCCTTTCTCTTTTCTTCCTTGCAGATGCAATTATTAGAGAGCAAAGGGCAAGGGAGATATTTCTCCTATTTCTTTGTCTGGCATTAAGGCAGAGAGAGGAGCAGATTTCTCTTGACGGGGTTTCTCTTTTTTTCTCCATTTTGCAGATGTTTCTTTCTCCTGCAAGAAGGAAAGCTGAGGTAGCTACAGAGGGGGAAAGAGGAGCCCTGCAGATGGCTAAAAATCCAAGACCATTAGACCCAAGATCTTTCACTGCATGTGTGTCTTGGCTTGCAATACATAAAGTATGTATTCTATTCCCAATCTGTTGAAACCAGTTGAAAAGGTGTTTTGGGGTTTTCTTTAACTCCAGGGGGGAGGGGGTGGGTGCCTTCTGTTAATGGCCAGCTGTTAATGCCCCACTGCCAGGTGGGGCAGTGTTCTTTATCTCTCCCACATACCATCCTCCCTCCAGGGGATCTCTGCTGTTTATGGGCCATCGAGGCTCACTGCATGGCTGATACAATTCCATCATCCCATTGGGAGATGCTCCACCCAGGGGGAGGAGCCAAGCATTCCCACCTAGATAAAACCTGAGATTCAGAACACCAGGACAGCCTGTTTCCACTAGATTCCCAGAGGAAAGACCAGACCCATCTCACCACAACTTCTACAAGATCATCTCTAGAGGACCTTTCTATAGGATCATCTCTACTCCAACAGAATCACATCTGTCACTCCAGAAGGACTTATTTGGATGACTCCCAACACCCTGACCAGGGTATCAGGTCATATTCTGACTCTGTCAGTGTTTCTAAGAATTATTTTTGTTTGATTGCTTGTTTGTTTGCTTTACTACATTTGTATTTTTTAATATTCCTAGTAAAGAACTGTTATTCCTAAATCTTTGCCTGAAGGCCCTTAATTGCAAAATTATAATAATTTGGAGGGGGGGGGTGGTTTACATTCTCCATTCCAAGGGAAGCTCCAGCTTTTCCCTCTTTTCCAAACTAAGACAATATGGAAGTGAATCCCAGCAAAGGCAGCCTCCACCCACCCCAATCAGACCATCTCCTGACTTTCAGAGAACCCCACTGATGTAAAGAGATGGTGGCATGTGGCACACTAGGACCACATTGTCACCACCAATCCTGCCAGCACATCCCTATCAGGCACCCCAGGGCTCAAGAGCTGGAGGGAGCTTCCCACTGTCTCCCAGCCCAGCTGAGGGGTGCTGTGCCCACTGCCAGACAGTGCCCCCATCCACAGGACAACTCTCAACTCCATCAGGCAGGCTGGGTCCTTGCAAACTTACATGGATTGGCCGCTGGATCAATATCTGCTATTGGCAGTGGCCTAATGAGATGTCAGTCAGCAGCACTGCCAATTGATCCAGCTCATCTGTGCTGCAGATGAGCTACTGTCTCTGCATTCTACCAGAGATGATTAAAAGAAGAAAACAGCCTCCAGTTCTCCCAGGGTGTCCTAAGGGGGACATGCTCCTGGGCAGGGAGAGGGAAACACAGTTCAAAGCCTCCAGATGACAGCAGGGTGGTTTGAGCTTGGGGCACACTGCAGAAACGGGGAGAAAGTGCCCAAAGACTTTATAAGCTGCTCTTCAGCCTGATTTAACTTGGAGCAGAAAATCAATCATCAATAATAATAGGCAGCTCTAATCCACCACTCCCCTTTCCCTGTATTGGAGGAAGTGGGATTTACGTAGCTGCCATTTGTGCCAGGGGCCAGCACCAGGGCACAGAGAGGTCATGCATCACTTGCCCAGGGTCATTGAGCTGTTTAGTGGAGAAGCTGGGGGGATGGAACCAAGGTTTCCAACCTAAAGCCCCTATAGTAGGAAAACCCATAATGCAATACAGATTAAACATACAAATATATTTCTTAGAATTAAAATAAGATTATTAATATAATAACCTTTCTTTTCACCACTGTCCTGTCTGGTGGGTGGAGTTCTGGATTTGAAATAATTGAAAGGGCTCAACTTTAATTGCAGTTAATTGCTGGAATTAAATCCAGACCAGGACAACTTACTGCTGTGGTTTGTATTGGGAGAGAGGTAAGGAGGGAGGCAGAAGTATTTCTGTTCATTTAGTGACAATTTTCAGGAGGTTGTGCTTTTCTTCCAATGAAAAATATCAAAATCTTAATGTTTGGCTTCTGGCCAGCCCTGTTTGTGCAGCGTTCCTGCATATCCCCAGCACAAAGCCACAGGCACAGAGGATTTGCAGGATTCGTGTTTTCCTCTCTGTGTTTTTGCCTCTTATTGCTTTTTGCCTGAACACTAAATGGTCTCACTAAATGCCTAAGAGAGTCTCTCCATTTACAAAGTAATGCATCAGCAAAAGAATTGCAAATTGTTCCCCAAATGTACTACTCTCTCCTGTCTGCTTTCAGTGGAAATTTAAATTAATTGGAATCATTATGGCTTTCTTTTTTAACTTAAATATTACTGTACCAGACTATAAAGTGCCTGAAATTTAATCTGAAGTCTTCAGACCTGAAAAAGCATTTTGCAACTGAAAGATTTTTTATTTTGTTCCAGCTATATCAATCGGTCCAATAAAAAATAACACCCGTTGCTATGAGCCTTGCTTCTGACATTGAGAACATTCTACCTGGCTCTCAGACACTTTGGTTTTATATGGAATGTGCCACCAGCTACTCTGTTCACTTCATCACTTTCAAGGTTTTGTTAATTTATTGAAAACCTTTTACAGCAGGAGCTTCAATTAAAACAATGCACTTCCATTGCCATGCAATATAGAACACCATCAGTTTTGTTTGGAAGTGGTTAAGTCAGAAATGAAGAAATAATTTTAAAAACCCAAATGGAAGGGACAACGGGCACCCTCTGTACCTAGAAGAGCCAAGACATCATCACCTTGTATTACAAAACAGGGAGGCAAAACATGCTGCTCAGTCACTGTCAGATTTTCCTCACCTGAATCAGGGCTAAGAACAGAAATCAATCTATTGGAGAGAGTCACTGACTCCAGACTCAGAAACATTCCAGTATTCCTGACTGGAGCAGTTTTAGACTGGTGGATGGGCAGTCATTTGTTTCTTTCCCATTTGCTTCTAGATCCCAGTCAAGGACCTGATTTTGGGGGCTAAAAGTGAGGGCCTGCCTGTGTCACAGGGAAGGGCACCAGGACTCCTTTTGCACCACAGCAGGGTCCCCCTGCAGAAAGGCAGGATCCAAGAGGATGGAGCAAGGCTCTTCTCAGTGATGCCAAGCAGGAGAAAATGGACAGAAACTGATGCACTGGATTTCCACCTGAACACAAGGGTAAACTTTCCTGGGCAATGACTGAGCACTGAACAGGCTGCCCAGAAAGGGTGTGGGGTCTACCTCACTGGAGATATTCCAGACCCATCTGGACACAATCCTGTGCTCTGGGATGGCCCTGCTTGAGGAGGGAGCCGGGACCAGACGATCCACTGAGGTCCCTTCCAACCTGGGCCATCCTGGGATTCTGTGATTCTCTGACTGGGCTGCATTCAGAGCTGCTCTCACCTGTCTCTGTTTCCAAGCCTAAAGCTCAGAGTGCACAGTGGTTCTGTGCTCAGCCAAAATTACCTCAGTTATTCATTTTCCTATACAGGAATATATCCGTTTATATCCTACTGCCATATCAGAGAAAGCTGAAGCTGTCTAGACCAAAGTCAGGACACTTCTGCCAGTGCTCACTCCCTTCCTACAGATCTTTTGGATGAAACCCAAGCTCAAATGACTACTGACCACATCCCAGTGTCCACCTTACCCATGGGATCCCTGCAAACAAAGCCACAGGGATGCTGCCATGGGAGAATAAGCTGGGGCAGTTCAACAACTCACATCTGTGCACCTGAACTTGGAGACACAGCACAAAATCCACTGGTGGGGTGACCTGACAATCCTTTTAATTTGAAATTAAGACTTGGAAAGGATTAACACCTCTGAAAGACAGCGTCAGCCCACTGTGCAATAGATGTGAAATAACTCAGTTAAACCATTGGGAAATCCAAATTTGACAGGAAAAGAAGACCAAAAGGTTATTTAAACTTTTAATATATACTTCATTTAACTATGGAAAGCTTGGTGAAATAACCTTAAAAAGTATCCTAGGGATTCCTCAAGTGAAACATCTCTCCCAGCAAGAGCAAAGCTTTTCCCAGTTGGGAGCTCTTGGCTGGCAGTGTGTGATTAAGGAGTGCTGGCTGTTGGAACATGCTGAAATTGCCTTTAATATGATGACAGCCACTGCTTCAGTGGGGAGGAATAACTTGGGGAGAAAAAAAACCACCCAAGACACAAGCATGCAAACATTAAAGAGCATGCTGTCAAGAAGAAATACACCATGAAGAAGATGTGGTCCTTTCACCTAAAACTTGTCCCTTTAGCCTTTAGTGGCTGTCATAGCTCTGCCACTGAGGGTACTTTAGCTCGGGAGACTGAAGGAATTACAGCCTTTTAGAGGCATCTGTAATTGTCAGCAGAGCAGGGGCCTCCTACTTATGGCATAATCAAATTAAATTAATTTTTAAAGAGCAAAGACCACATTTAAATAATTTTGCTAATGTTTCCTCGTACTTGAATGTGCACCAGCAAAAAGCTCTTCCTTTCTGGGGCAGACAGTCAAGGGAAATCACCCACAGCCAGGAAAGCCAGGTGGAGAGCTATCCACCAGCGAGTGAGCTCTCTACCACAGCATGGAAACACTGCATCCATCAGCCATGTGAAAATTCAGTCTGCTGCTCCCTGAAGCCACTTGTGTAGGGATGCAGCTGCTGCTGACAGTGGTGGCAGAGCCACTTGTGGGCAGCACCATGGGGCTGCCTACGTCACACACACACACTGAGGATTAAATGCTCTCCGTGTCCCCAAAGGGACACTGCACGTTTTCCCAGCTCAGGAGATGTGGCTGAGGCACTTGGCAAGTGGTGACTCTGCAGAGCCTTGCATTTATTTCTGAAAGGCATCCTCAGGAAGAAGAAGCAGCACAGGAGAGTTAACTGGTGGGGTTATGGGGATGGCATGAACAGATGGTGTGGTGAAGAGCCATTTCCTTCTCACTTACACACTGACTGCATTAAATCAATCCCTGGGCTTTTGTGGCCATGAGTTCAGGTTATGCTCTGAAGGGTTTTAATGATCTGACCACATCCTACTTGTGGGAATCATTCTGTTGGGTCTCCACACTTAATCCACTCTTGGGGAAAGCTCCCTCCATTTTTCTCACGTGCTTCTCAGTGATCTTCCCTACTGTCTGTATCACAGCCATCGCCTCTTTGCTAGCTATGGATCCCTGTAAAGCTCCCCATCTTTACAGGGATGCACAGCAATCCACATTTACATGTTTTTGTTCCCATCCATGTACTCAGGCACTGACACAGGATGCTCCATAGGGGCTGAGCCTGCTGTTTTTGCAGCCTTTGCTTATCTCACTGCTCCAGACCTAAACAAATGAGTTTGTAATCCTCAGTATTGCATACTCTGGAAAACTTGGGTTTAAAAGTGATCAGAAATGACCTCCTCATGTAAAACTGGAGACAATCCCCTCTTCTTGTCTGGGGCTAGAAGAAATCCCTGTACCTGCACCAATAACAGGTCTTTGCAATCAATAACATTGACGATTCTGTATTTCCCTAATTGTGGCCATGCTTCACCCTGTTTACACAGAGTTTGTATTGCTTTCTACCACTCCCTGTGCACACACAATTAATGAAACACCAGCTGGTGCAAGATAAACACTGCTGCAGGGATGTATAAAGACACTACACAAAAGAACAGATCTCTACCTCTGTTATTTTCCATCTCAGATGCTGTGTTTGCCTTCCAGAGCTCCTTCTGAGCTCAGAAACTTTGGATAAAGCATCTCCCTGTTTTTCTCTTTGATTTTTTTTTTCTCTGATGTCCAAAAAGTCCAGCTAACCCCAAGCCTCCCATACAAGACAGCAATTCTTCAGCCACCTTCTCCCAGGAAGGCCCTGTCCAGTAGGCTGACTCTCCTCACTGGGGTTTGCCACTCGCTTTAGATCCTAGGGGACACCTACAAATGTGCAGCTGTGTCAGATGTTAAGACCATGGAGGTGCTCAAAGGGCTGGAGCACCTCAGCTATAATGACAGGCAGAGAGTGTTGGGCTTGTTCAGCCTGGACAAGGCTCCAGGGAGACAGATCTGAGAGCCCCTTCCAGTATCCAGAGGGGCTACAAGAGAGCTGGAGAAGGGCTTTTGATGAGGCACACAGTAATAGGACAAGGGGAAATGGCTTTATGCTGCCAGAGGGGGTTGCAGCAGGCCTCTTGTTACAGGGACACAGACTCCTTGTTTATCACAGCATGAAAAGGGTCCTGGTTTATTCCTCTTTCCAGCTCAGCCATCCTGACTCCAACCATTCCCTGACTCTGGCTGCAGCAGCTCATGCTGTGGGTTTCCCTTGCAGCCTCTGACTGCTGGTTATTGCCTGATAAACTCTGCCTGCAGGGATCAGTGTGCACGCTGTGACTGCAGGCTTTTACCCAGCTAGACTGTGAGTGCAGGGATCAGTGTGCAGACTGTGAGTGCAGGCTTTACCCAGCTAGACTGTGACTGCAGGGATCAGTGTGCAGAGTGTGACTGCAGGTTCCAAGAATAGGCTCTAACAGCAGACCCAGACTGACCTCACAGCAGTGCTTCTCTCCCCAGGATTCTTCTTCACCCTCTCCCATTCATGGTCCTACTCTCCTTATCACACTTATCTTTATTGGATATAGCTGTGACTCATCGGGGTGAGGCTGTATTGGGTAATTAACACAGCTGTTAACAGAGCTGATCAGAGATGAGGTCACCTGTATTCCCTTCTCCTACAAGAGGGCAGGTTTAGATTCAATTCCAGGAAGGTATCTTCCCTGTCAGGGTGGCACTGACACAGGTTGCCCAGAGAAGCTGTGGATGTTCCATCCCTGGAATTGTTCAAGGCCTCACTGGATGAGGCTCAGAGCAACCTGCCCTAGTGGAAGGTGTCCCTGCCCATGGCAGGGGGTGTGGAAATGATCTTTAAAGCCAAACTATTCTGTGATTCTGTAATTCTATGTTCCACCATGGGGCAGGGCTGATCCGTGGGCCCACAGCATCTTGCCCTCAAGAAGGCCAGCAAGGCTAAAGAAGGCTGTTGGGGTTTTGCAAGCCCAGTCTCTGTCCCAGCAGATTCCTCACCATCCCTATTAGCAGCTGTCTGACGTGTTGGACTGAATTTGAGCCCAACTGGTCTGGCAGGAAGCTCTTCATGGGACACGTACTACAGAATTTCTAACAAATGCTTTAAGTTATGGCTGATGGCTCATCAGGCTCAGCCAGGCATCTGCTTGGTACATTAATGCATGGCTGCACTGAGCTTGTAAATTATTATTCATGTACTTCTGCAGAACATCTTGAGGTTGTTGGCTGAGTCCTTCACTAGATGGGAACAGGGACAATTATTCACACATGAAAAACATGCATGATTCAGTTTATCCATTTACATTTCTAGTGTAGCCTTCCTTGGCAGGATGGCCAATACAGCCTGGGAGAAGGATGGTCATTTATAATTGAGCTGCTCTAATCAACAACTGCTCCATTTAAAAATGGATTTACCTCATGCACACAATGGAGATGGAAATACACTGCAGTGCTAAGGAATCAAGGCAGGCAGAATTGGTGAAAATAGGGAGGTTAGACACAGAAATTAATTACAGAGATGACAGGGTGCTCTGTTAAGGTCAGAGACATGGACAAGGAAAACTGGATGTCTGCACACTGAGAGGGAAGCAGTGGGCATGACTGGAAAAGCAAATTTAATCATAACAAAAAGGCTTCATTTCATCTGACCAATCAGAAATAGCCTGATTAGAAATGGCTGTTCTTTGCTGCTGTCATCTGCTGGTTGCTGAGGTCCCCATTTTCACATTTTTAAGGGAGTGTGAAGTGTTTTAGGCTCTCAGAAAAAGCCAGAGCTTGTTCCTGCGGTAACAGGAGTGCTGTTCATAACAAAAGAGAGGACAATGGAACTGCTTCCAAAGGGATATGTACTCAGAGAGCACAGAGAGGTAAGTCTCTCTGCTCTGGAGGTACAATGACTGATGGAAATTCAATATAGGAAACAGTGTATAGAACCTTTTTGGCAGCTGAGACAGCTTTGTGGAGTACTAATAAAAAAATCTGATATTCACCCAGAAGTCAGAGGAGTGGTCCCAAAGTTCAAAACATCAAAAGATCACTGACGGTTTAATTAACAGAGTTAAGAGAATCAGAGGCTTTTATAACTGCTCACACTATGCTCCTCTTTTTTTTTTTTTTAACAGTAAACTACAACTAAAAAACTATATTATGGTGTTGTTATCTTCAGGAAAGGAAACAAATTAAGAACTAGGGCTGTAAGCTCTGAGAAGTAAAATAAAGGAGAAAAAAAGAATTAATAATATATATTCCTTCCTAAATGCACAGAATATTTTTGGCTTTCAGTAAGTTGCTTGGAAGTGCAATAATAGGGGGCTCAGCTTATTTCAGGTGCTCCCCAGAATGTCCCTGTCCCTCCTGACAGCTGTGCCCACCTCTGGAATACATTTAAGCATCTCCTGAATATGCTCCTGCAGACTTTCTTTGCATGGGACCTAAACTGAGCCAGCTTGCTAATCACAGCCACTGGCAGACAATTAAAAAAGGCACAGTCAATCAGCCATCATTAGGTTGGAAGTGACAAGCTGGGTTTTATTTTTAACTAAAACTAGTGGGATTCATGCAAACTTTCCCACAAAGTTCCTCTTGCAATTTGTTTACAATTTAATACTTTCCTGCATGCCCTACAGAAAGCAGCCTCAAAATACCACTGAAAGCAAGGTAAATCTGGGATTTGCAGGACTGCAATGATTATTATGTGCTGAACCAGCATGTTTGGGTATTATTGCATCTGTGAAGTGTGAGCTGAAAAATAATAGATTAATGGATTTATACTTGCACAGAAAAGAAAGGCCTTACACAGGGAGTTTTATTCAGCATTTGAGAAGCTATCTATTTATTTATTTATTTGAGGAGCCTTTTTGGTCAAGTCAAGGCAAACACCTAATAAATGAAATCAGTGCTGTCATCATTGCAAAATTGCTGTGAAATTGTTACTGATCATTTCTGGATCCCATTTTGGGCAGAACCAGACAATTCCCACTTGGATGAATGCTCTGCCTGTGCCCTGTGAAGCCCATGGGGATCTACTGATATGATCCCAAGGAACAGGCAGAAGTTCTCTTTCCCCAGCCATGGCTTTGGGTGCATTTCTGCCAGCATTCCCAGCCTGGCAGAAGTAAGGTTTAGGGAATGAGAAGTCTAGGGTAGAAGCTTATTTTACACCCTCAAGTCATACTGTGGTGTTGTTAAAATGTCTGGTGTTCAGCTCCAGGAAGCAATGACAGAATTAATCATCTGAGTTTTTTAACATTTCCCCCTTTTCTTGAAGATATCAGGTTGAAAAAAAAAAAAAATCATAGATCTACACAGCAATCAACAGCCTCTGAAAGAAGAAATCCATTGCTCTAGAAAAATTGCTTGGAGGGGTGTGAGGTAACATAAAACACCTCTGTCCTCACTTTCTGTGCAAATCCTGCCTGCTGGCAAAAACTTTCTTAACTGGAAATCAAAAATGAAATGGCAGTGTTCCTTCCCATTGCACCATGCACATTCCCTCCCCTTCCTTTGCAGTGGGAAGAGATTAAAAACATCAATTTTAATCAATGAGGAGAGGTAAACACAAAATGTTAATTTTTTAATATTTACAAGATTTAAAATAGCAAACCTTTGATTTACTTTTTTATTAGCAGTCATGTCCTGTGCAAGCAATGCCACCTTGAACTGATATTAGCAGACAGCCTGCAGAATCCTTTCTGTGTCAGCCAAGGAGAATATCTTAATTCTGAGAGCTTTCTAAATGAGAAAATAGTATTAATTCACAGAAAGCACAATAGCAAATAATCATCAAATCTGGATCTTCACTCTAACACAGCCAGTCATTTTTGTCTCCCTATGGATGCTGCCCATCCCTGACACTCCTGTTTAATGATCTTTCCACACACAAACACATCCCCCAGACTGCACTGCCTGCCTGAGGAAGGGATGCTCACACCTTTCACTGGGGTAGAGCAGCTGAGTGCCTTTAGCTGCTGATCCCTGCATGAAGAAATCATCACACCAGCACACAGGATTCCTTCTTCTGCAGCCAGACAATGCTGTTCAAAGATCCTTGAATGGGAAGTATGCTAAATTGCCTTTCATTTCTCAGTAAAGACAAACAACATAAAATGACCTTTTGATTTAGATTTAGACAGGGATGTTACACATACAGCAAAATAAAAAGTCTGCCTCTGTAATGCCAAAAGATTATCAGAATTGGGTTCAGTCCTGCTTTTAACAGAGTTGGTGATTTGTCCCATTTTGCTCTACAGAAGCATGGTCAGGATGTCTGAGGAAGGTATTTAACTCAGAGATTATATCCAGAATAGAATATTGGCCTGCTGGTACCCTGGGGGATTAATGTGGCTCTGGAACACCACTGAAGATGGTAGTGCAGTGGCTGATCTCTGCATCTGCCTGCAGTCTGGAGGCAAAATGTGCTAATCCAGACTGTGCTGTGAATCCAGAGTGCACCGAGATTCCCAAA
>VZSR01000520.1:43853087-43887039 GCA_013398615.1 Brachypodius melanocephalos | reverse complement strand
AAATGCCTTTTAAACACTGAGGGGCTGAGGGTACCAACCATCTCTCTAGGAAGCCCATTCCAGTGTTTGACCATCCTCTCAGTAGGAAAATGCTTCCTAATTCCCAGTAAACCTTCTCGGGAGCAGCTCTGAACCATCCCCATATATCTCATCTCTGGGTCCCAGGGAGAAGAGATCAGCAGTTCTCTGTCTCCCCTTCCCCTCCTCCAGCAGCTGCAGGGGGAAATGGGGTCACCCTTCAGCCTCCTTTTCTCCAAACCAGACAAGCCCCAAGTGCTCAGCTGCTCCCTGCACTCCTTCCAGCCCTTTCACCACCTTTGTTGCCCTGGATGCATTCAAGAGCTTCACACTTATCACCAAGTTCTGCTCTCAGCCACAGCCAAGCAAGAGAAAACCTCTGTGCTCCCTGTGCTCCTCATTGCGCCTCATTTCCCACTGTCAGTGTGACCTGAAGAGCGCCCAGAGGAGATGAGAGTACAGGAGATGAACAAGAGGCAGGAAGGAGAGGGAAAGGAGTGAGGCACACGGGGAAGAGCCCAGCTCACAGCTACAGAAGTGAGAGAGCAAACCCACGGCGGCTCTGGCAGCGCTCACTCTGCTCCCACAGCTGTCCCACGCCTCTGGCAGCGGCTGAACCTGGGGCTGCTGCAGCTCTCCCTTTCAATCTTTATCCTGCTCTTCTACCTAGCAAAGTCACACACAGCCCTCCAAGGACTCACTGCCTCGCTTTGAACGCCTTAAACTCAAGTCCCCATGTCCCTGAAGAGGGGCAAAGGCACAAGGAATTGCTCAGGGGAGCAGGAGATGGGAAGGAAGAGCTGAAGAAAAAGCTCTCACCTCAGTTCCGTAATTCTCACTTGGAAGGGTCGGTGGGGCTCTCAGTGGCAGGAGGTGGAGGATGGCCTTTGCTGGGCTGTCTGTAACCACACAGCTACAAACACACAAGGAATTGCTGCATTGTCTGTACTGATAAATTCCTCACATGGCTTTGACCCGGATCCCTGAGCAGTTTCGCCAGAAATTTCCAGCCCAGGGCCACCAATCAACAATTTGGACAAGGTCGCTTTATTTGAAGGCTTGGAGTGGGCTCTTCTCACCCAGGCACTTTTGACATACAAGTGTAGACACCACCAGAGGTGGGATTAGATATAAATCAGTGGAACAGTCCTTTAGGAAATATTGCAACTGAGTATTAACAGATCTGGAGAGAGTGGTGAATGCAATAAAGCGAAACAATAAAAAATTCTTCAAAAATTCTCCAAAGTGAAAGTCTTTCCAAGCATAATGGCAGCTGCAAAGTCTGTGTAAACATGAACAAAATAAAACCAAATTGTTTTTTGAGGGTGTAACTTACTTGCTTGCTAATCACACTAAACAGTCACTAAAGATAAATTATAGCTATAGGACCCAATTTTCTGGGACAACATGTCCATGTAAAAGGAAAAAAAAAAAACCAGACAACTAAAGACCAGAGAGAGAGAGAAAAGGCCTGAGACAAGGACAATGCTCTGACACCTTTCCACGTAAGCAAGTCACTCCCCACAACCGATGCACGAGCTGGTGAAGTGCAAACAGCTCTGAACTAAGCTCCTGCAGTTGTGAGTAGCTTAATTCAGAGCTCAAAACCTGTGAAAGTCCCCAGGGTCACCAGAACACAAGTGACCTTCAGGGGCAAGGGCTGATAGCTGAACAATGCTCTCTGCTTCTGCATCACTAAAACAGAACACCATTGGGAGGGTCTGGAAAATGAAAATAGGGATGGTGAATGAACCTTGGGACAACCTTCACTTTTAGGACACGTGAATGCAGAATTCAACTTAAAATAAAGCTTTTCTCAAAACCACGTGGCACAGAACTGACGAGTGATTCAGTCAAGAAACCACATGTGATGCATTAAAACCTCAAGCAAGAAGAGGAAGGCAATTTAAAAAGGAATTATTCTAATCTGAAGGAAAAAAAAGGAAAATAGGATGTGTGTGTTAACACAGTCTGATGGTCTCACCCGTTAAAAAGCCCCAGAGATTCAGCGTGCAGGAGGTATTAGACAACATCAGCTGCTCAAAGTGTTGTCCCTGGCTTTAAGAGCATCACAGGGAGAAGAGCTGAGCCTCCCCAAATGGGATTTCGTTGCCTTAAAGGCATTCATCTCTCCTCACATCTCCTTGGCTCACTCAGCACACCTTCCAGGAGCAGACGCACCGGGGGTCAGGCACGAACAATTGTCCTCTTCCCTGGCTGCTCCTGAGTCACTCCTTTAACACAGCCCCTCCTGCCCACGGTGGGAAACAGCAGGAGGGGACTGCGTGCCTTAAAAGCTGTGGCTGAAATCTTTGCTGCTGTAGGGAAGCACAGGAGGATTTTAGCTGTGATTTCAGGAGGGACAAGATTTCAGCTGGGTTTTTTCCCCGGCTGTGCCAGGCTCACAGCTCAGCAGAGGTGGTGCATTAGCTGGCACAAATGGAAGAATGTGATGAGAAAAGGGAAAAAAAACCCCAATGTGGCTGGAGCAGGGGCCATATAGAGATAGGGCAGCAGTTTTCCAGGACAAACATCCTTGTTCTGGCTCCTGGAAATAAACACAACAGAGCACAAGTGCAGGAATGAGGTTGAGATGTGGGCACGGACAGCAGCAGAGGATCAAGACCACCCAGGACCTTCAAAGCCTTCCAACCCCATTCCAGAAAGGCCTGGAAGAACTGACTAAGCATGGTAAATGATTTGCATAGAAAAGGAGAAACTTATCTCCAGGACGGGGAAAACCTATCTATAAACAGGTATCCCCAAAAAGCCCAGGCATGTGTGCACCCCACCTCCCTGGACACCCCAGCTGGAGCAATGCTGGAGCCAGCACTGGTGATCTCTCTTCCTCACCTTTCTTTTGCTTGTTTGCTTGCTTTCCTTCATCTCTCTTTCTCTGCTCCCTTTCACCCCACTCCTTTATCCAAAACCCACTGCTGTGTGCTTACACAAGGAGAGCAGGGACTAACTCAGAGAAATTCCCAGGCCAGGTGTGTAATTCACTAATGGAACTTTGCAACCATTTGCAGACCCTCTGACCACTGTGGTTCCTTTTGAGCCAGTATTTCCACCCTGGGTGCTCACTTCCCTTTGACAATTGGATGCCACAGAGCCTCCTAAAATCAGTCAGGGCTCCCCTCCTCAGGCCAAGCTCCATGGCTCAAGCTTGCAGAGAGGCCCCCCTCCAGCTGTGTGAAATCTTGAGAGGCACTTAATGAATTAGATGTTATTAATATTCTCTTCCAGCGTCGGAAGGCAGTAATTAACTCTTTGAAGACTCATCCCAAGCCCTGCTTTGTTACTCAATCCTCAGAGGCAGCTATGTAATCTCATTGCGATTTTAAAGAATATCGTTTCAGAATAATTATTTTTCCTTGATTGGAAAAAAAGAAAAAAAAAAAAAAAAAAGTAGTTCAAAATCCTGGTTCTGCCTTGGAGTGTGCATTAGTGATGCCAGACATGCTGTAAAGATATCAGAGCACAAAACATGATATGCTGCAATACTTTTGCTGAGCAGATGCCTTAAGGAGGTCATTCAACATGCCAGGCTCTAAATGCTATTTGGGAGTGAGAAAACATTATTTTCCCACTTCAACAAGACTTTCAGCTTTCCTGTCATGTGGAAATAACCTTTTGTGCTCAGTGCTATTATTAATTTATTAGCCTTTTGAACATCTAAATGTTTTGCAGTCTATGGACTGCATCAAAGTGCTTGGCTGAGGGGCAGGGCAGCACAAACACATGGTGTGTGCACCCAAATCCATGGATATGTGTTTCAAAGAGCAGACCTGGTGCAAGAACACTTCTGCCTATGTATTTCTGACAGTGAGAACAGCCATTTTCCCAGGCACAAACCCCCAAGGAGTGTATTTATGTCATCATTAAATGTCAAACCGTATGAGTGATGACTCCGTGGAAAAAGTGCTAAGTATATATTTCTATAGAAATCAATTAAAGGAGACAATTATTTTCCTTCCACTTAGGTTACATGACTCCAGCACAAGCTGCTGCAGCAGAGTGCAGCTGTCAGCCCAGCCTCACTGCCTGAACAATTGCTTTCTGCTCACCTGATGGAACTGCCCTGGACGGCACCGATTTTCCTCCGGGATGAACTCACCGCCAAACGCTTCTGCAATTCCCAACAGGGAATCACGGATCCCTCCAGCAGAGAGGAGGTTTGAAACAATCCCCTGAATAACTTTATGTAACAGGACTTGGACTGTGTCCCTGATGCTGAATGTAGCATGATCTATTTTGTGCCCAGGAACAAAACACAGAATTTCTGCAGAGCAGACTCTGGCTCAGCACATCTGACTGCAATGCCAGGCTGCTTCCAAAGCAGTGATTGACTGAAACTGCAGGAGACTGGTGGAGTTCATCTGATGTGTGTGAGGTATTTAAAAGTTAGTGATCATGGGCTCTGTGAAATCAAAAGGGGATGGTTTTCCCATCCCAGACCAGGCACCAAAAAGGGGCCAGATGATTGCTCCAGGAGGAACCATCCCTCATGGGCTGAGGAGGTGACTGGTGACTGCCCTGGACATCATCACCCAGGTTTTAATGTAATGAACTCCACTCTGCATGTCCCACATTGACACAACTCTTTTTGTACTCTTCACCTGCTCTGTCATACTGCCCATAGATTCCTCCAAACAATATCCTTCCCTTCTGCAAAATCTGATGTTTCTTTAGGAATGCCGTTCCCTCTCACTGGAGTCCCTGCCTCCATGTCAAAGTCCATGTACCTGACACTGAGCTAAACAGCAGGCATCTCTGCTGGGAATGTGAGTTCCATGAATTTTTCCACCTGGGTGATTCCCCATGCCAGGGCCCTGCAGGGAAACCAATTTTCCTTAAAAAAGGTGTGTGTGAGAGAAGAAATTCTGTGACACCTCAGCCAGGAGGCTACTCCTCATATGCATCCCTGGACTGCAGAGCTGAACTCCAGCACACTGCCCTGTCAGGAATAGACATGTCCATGTTTTTTTCTCAGGAAGCCAGCTGGAGTGACAGGCTCACAGTTTTAAGAAGGAAAGAATACATTTTGGTACAATGTAGGTGGCATTATCTTGTCCCATGAAATCATCATCAGCAATGCCTGAGCAGAGCTGTCATTGCAGGGCTGTAGCTGGTGAGGGGGCAAGGGGAGAAATGCTGAAGTCAAGGCTTGGAGCACTTCTTATCAACAGAGAAGTGATAAGCTAGAAACCACGAGCCAGCTTTCAGGCCCCAAAGCCCTCCACCAGGTCTGAAGTGGAGTTAACAACCTTCCAGTCAGAGGTAAGCTGACAGTCTGGAACCAAACCTGATTATAACTCAGCTCTTCCAGGCTCCAGCACAGACAGAGGGGCACTGTAATCCCATCGCATCTGCTTCTTGCCGTGGGTGTTTTGTGCCATACTTGGGGTATTGATGAGCACAAAAATTTAAACCTTCTCTGAAAGCAGCATTTGTACGAAGCTGCAGTGGCCAGAGAGAAATTAAGACTTCCAAAAAGTAAAATTCTAGTTGTGTTCAACTGTTACTGCAGAGGCTGAAATTGTCTTGTGAAATACTGAGGTAGCCTTGGTCTCACATTATCGGGTGAGATGCCCAAGGTACAGCTGCAGAAAAACGTGTCTCAGCAGCTAGAGGATCACAGTTAATGCTCAGTAATCTATAAATCACTATTATGAGATTTCTCTATGCAAATGAAATTTATATAACCCTCATCAATCGTAAAAAAAAAAAAAAAAATCATAAAGATGAAATTTTGCAGCCGCAATGTGAATTAAAGGATCCCTTAACCTGTTTTCAATATATGTCTTTATAGCTAATTAATTTTTAGATGGAGTGTTCTTTGAAAGAACTAATGGATAGTGAGCATTGCTGATTGATTATAAAATGAGCAGGGGGGTCTAAGAAGTGAGCTGTGAATGTAAAATCACCACCCAGCTTTATTAACCTTGCCATATCAAAATGCTAGACTGTGCAACTGTGAGAAGCAGGTATTAATACAGTACCTTTGGTGAGAGTATTTTATTTATTTAACATCAATAACTTTCTCTTAGTTGGTCTAAAACGTGGAGATCCATCAGATTGTCCTCTGAACTGTATCTTAGAGACTTCAACTGAGAAATCCAGAATCTGGGTTCAATAAAATACAACTTTACGCATTTATGCGATGGGGTGGAAAAATCCCAACAAAACGAAAACTATGAAGGAAAGGAAAAGAAATGCAATTCATATATCATCCTGCTAGGGCTGCTCTCCAGAGCTGCAAATCTACAGGTAACTTTTATTGAGCCATCATTACCAACACTGACAGCATTTATAGAAAGGCCACTCAATCTGTGACGATCTGAAAACATCAGGAGGAAATGGGGGGGTTGTGAAACACTGCCAGCACCTGCAGGACTGTGCAGCCTCCTCCTGGTGAGAGAAAGGGGAAAATAAAGAGCTTACCCTCTTCCTCAGGTTGCAGGTGAGCGTGAGGTTCCTCGAGAAGGAGTTTGCAAAAGCAGTGTAGAAGTCCAGCACTTTAAGCAAGGCTTCCCTCTTAATGATGTGCAAATCACAGTAGGTCAGAGCCCGCACGTTGGCACAGGCGTGGGCCAGGCTGGTCTCCTTCCAGAAGATATCACCAAACACATCACCTTTACCTGAAAAACAGCAGGGCAGATTTGTTAAAAGGCTTAGGCAAAGTTTCTCAGCACGCAGGTGATTCTTTCACAACCTGGCTTACGCTCCCAATTATCCCAGCGCAAGCACCCAACCATGAAAACTAACAAGGGTAAAACTTTTAAAATTAGCTGAGGTACTTGAGCATCCTTAGCAGTAGCCCCAGGTTTTTAAGGTATTTATAGATTGCTCTGTGAAGTGCCACAAAGAATAAGAGCCAGATTGTAAAGGTCTCCTTGTAGCTGAAGACACGAGAAATGGATTTTTCAAAGGCTGCCGAATATAATGAGCACTTAACTAATGTTCATGTGATTGAGTATTTCAGGTGTCTGTTCCCAAGTGATTTAGGAGTCCTCCTCTTACAAAAACCTTCTGACATGAGGCTCTTTCATCCTCATGGCTCTACAGTGAGGGCAGGAGCCAGCTTCCAGGGCCCAAGGACCACATTCCAAAGGATGCTTTAACGTTTTTAATTCAATGTCAGGGGTAACACTCCTTCTGGGAAACCCACCAAAAGCCTCACTGAGACTTCTCTTTAAATAACCACTTCTAAATCTTAAACACATCCAAAACTATAGTTCTAAACCCAAATTCATCCATTTAAGTAGAGGCTTAGGCTTAAGTCTGTACTTCAACGTTTGCTGAATAAGAGAGGGTTTGACACCTGGGACACCTACATGTATAAATACCTTCAACCAGAGGGGAAAATCACACCTGAAGGCTACTTCTGCCCTGGCAGGCAGTGTAGCAGAACAGCTGATTGAGGAGTTGGAGCTGTAAGGTCAGTGACATGGACAGAAGAGCTCCAGGGACTGTTTCCAGAACTTTTCCTCCAGTTCTGTTTCCTCTGCAAGGAATCCACACTTCCCACATCTGTGCTAGACACCCAACAGGGGAAGAGGATGAGGACACCAGATTCAAAATCACACTTCTGACCCAACCAGAACCACAGCGTGGGTGCAGATTGGAGATATCCTTTCAGGTTTGGGCCTTCTGGTTGTTCTGAGAAGAGGCAACAGAAAACACATTGGGACATTCCAAAGCTGCCTCTTGTTGCCTGGCCATGGGCTGGGCAAGGAGCACGGTGTCTGGTTTGTGGCTGACACCTCAAACCCTGAAGCAGAAACCGTGGTACAAAGGGTATTTTTTATTTCAGACCCCCAGAGACATCCCAGCCCTGTATTTCAGCAGATATTCAAAGGGAACTCAAATCAGTCAGTCAGAGGCTGTTGATTTCAGGCACCTCCAGCAGCCCCTTGGTGAAGGTTAGGGATGTTATAGTTTTGGCATAAAAAAGGTAATGAATTTTCATTTTTCCTCTTTTAAGAACTTTTAACATTTTGCTCCTCTCTATCGTGGAAACACAGACCAGAGGGGTAATCTATCCAACCTTATTACTTTTAGGGGTCAGAGGCTCTATTTCTCTATTTCCATTTCTGCTTTTGGTATTGTATCCAGTAAAACGTATCTAACATTTCTCAGGCAAAGTGAAATAAAATGTGCAAATCTTTATCTTCCCTTCTCTGTTTTTATTTTCTAACAAATGTCTCTATAATAGAATCATCCCTTAGAAAGGTTATAACTGCATTTCATTGAGCTGCTTTTAATTCTACATATTTTTATGTTATTAAAATTAACTACAATACATAACACAGCTGGTATAATTTATAAAACAAGGTGCTTTAAAATGTTTTCCTTAAAACAGAGCATTTTCTAGTAACATTATAATTTATCCAATGTACTGTTTTGAAATTACCTTTTGCAGTTAATTGTCCTTGTCTCTGCTTAGAGTTCAAAACCCAGTTTGCAGACATACTCAGCACAGTTACATAATTTATAGAAAACAAACCCCTTCTGAAATGCAGAAAATTGCTTAATGGATTTGCTCTCTGAGGTGGACACAGGACAGAGATGAGTCCTGCTTTCAGTGCAGAGTGCAGTTAAAAGACTGCTTTTACCACTGAAATGTGAGCAAACCACTTGTTCTCTTCTCAAATTTAGGCTAATATGCAGTTAATTTAACCAAGAGGTTGAAAGCAGTGGATGCTCACCCCGAAACTCAGGACAAGAATGTGTTACAGAATCTGCACACAAACCATGGATAAAAGAAACCAATATTCAAAAGCTTGAGAAGATGTTCTCATTGTCTTCAGTGTGGCAGGGAACTGCACTGGTTGGGACACAGTGAACTGAATTTATTCACACTCCCATGAACCATCACTCACTGGATTTGAAGGGTGAAACTCCAAACTCCTCTTACATTGTGGTTTATACTCTTCAGAGAGCACAAAATCTTGGAAGCCTTTAAAGGGATCTTGAATTTGGCATTTCCCACACACGCTTCCGAGCTTGTTTGCTGGTTATAAATGTGCTAAGGAATGTACAGAATGAAAACAAAACCTACCAGGTTCTCCAAAACAACCCATCTTTTTTTTTTTTTTTTTTTTCCCCACAAATACAGAGATTAATGTACTGTGCTTTTCCCCTACTAACTGCAGTTCATTGTGCAGAGAGAGGTAATTATTCATTCAGGACAAGATCAGACGTTAGGAAAAAAATTTTACTCAGGGGGTGGTGAGGCACTGAACAGGATGCTCAGAGAAGCTGTGGGTGCCCCATCCCTGAAATGCTCAGGGCCAGGCTGGGTGGGGCTTTGAGCAACCTGGTCTAATGGAAGGTATCTCTATGATCCTGAGGTTAATTTTACACACTGCAACTAAATAAAAACAACACTTTGAGGGCTGCAAAACAGAAAATGTAACTAGCTAGGTCTGACAGAGCTACCCAGAGACACATACAAGTATTTTTCACTTGCAGGGGATGTTCAGGGATGTTCAGTGCTGGTGGGGCTGAGCTGGGAATGCAGAGGTGCTGATGCAGCCTGCATAGTTTCCAAAGTTTCTCTCTGGAGATTTATTGAGGCCTCAGTACATTCCCTCCCAAATCTGCCCTGCCCTGAGTCCTGAGCACCTCCTGAATGGAGGCAAAGCTCTGGGAAACCCTCCTGCCCCTGCTCACAGTGCCTGAAGCATTGCTGGAAGAAGGAATGCTGTGAATTAGAGTGGGAACTACTTGCATACATTTTACACATCACAGAGCCATAAACTCCTTTGGGTTGGAAAAGACCTCCAAGATCATCAACTCCAACCATTAACCCAGCCATGCCAAATCCACACTGAAACATGCCTCTAAATGCCACATCTACAGAATTATGGAATAATTGGGCTGGAAAAGACCACTAAGGTCATAAAAATTCAGGTTTTGCAAACTGAAAGGAGCATGGACATCAAGAGGACATGTGAAGGGTGTTGGTGGCAGGCATTATTTTTGCTGAAATAGCTGCACTGATATCATTCTAAATACTATGCACGCATGCCTATACATAAAAATCCATATGTAGTCATGCATATTCACATAAATTTAGGGGCAATTATATGGTATGCAGCTGTATAACAGGTCAGGATATTTCTATGCACTCTTCTATATTCTGATCACCTTGCCAAACAGATTTGGGGGGACAGATGTTCTCTGCAGCCTTACACCATGGACTGACCTGCCAATTTGCCAGACAGGAGTTCATGCCTGGACTTTTCAGGCAGAAAAATTCTTAAGCATTCTTCATGGAACCCCCCAAGGAGCTTGCAGATGGAATGAAAAAGTGCTTGAACTTGGAAACCCTCTTTTTAAACAGCATCTCAGAACCCACATGTGTATTCATGTAAAGACAAAATTCATCCTGCTTCAGATGGAGACAGAAACTGAGCTAATAAATACCCTAGCAGAAATAAAAGCTTGATAGATCCTTTGGAAGAAAGTTTAGGCAGGCAGTTAAAGAATAAATTCTTGGTGGGAAATAGCACTGGGTAAAAACACATAAAGGGGACCAAGTCTTCTTAAGGAGGTGTTCTTATGTGCAATCTTAGCTAATAGACCAGCTATCCTTTAACCATTTAAAAATATCTCCAAAGCCTCATCAGTCATGCTAGCACGAGCCAGACATGATGAATTATGCTGGCTTTTCATCAGGATGCACTCAAATCTTACATTGCTTATGAAAAGCAAAGGCTGATGTTGTTTGAGGATCAGTAAAACTGTGTCAAAAAGAGAAACTGTTCATCCAATCAGCTCAAGTGCCAAATGCCACGATGTGATGACAGCATGCACACAAGTGGAGGTCATAATTACAGATATTGGTGTCTATATCCGTAAAAATTCACGTTTCTATGTATCTGCAGCAAAACCTCCTGCTGCAGGACAGACACGTCCCCAGCTGATGTAGAAACCCAGGGAGCAGGGTGTGAATCAGCTCCTGTCACCCAGAGCAGCTCCATGATGGGCCAGTTCTGCCTCTCCTCACCATGGTACACTGGGACTGGCTGCACAGCTTTACAAAATGATGCAATATGTGCATGGAATAAAATCCACCTCTGGCTACTAAACACAAAAGATTTCCCTCTGGGTGAAATACAGCCCAGTGGAGGGTTGGAAACACTTGGGGAAGGATCACAGTTTTCCTACTTCACCTTCCTACCTTCTCCTGTACATCTGCTATTGACCACTTTTGCAGACAGGCTGCTGGGCTGGCTGGATTTCTGGGTGTCCTGGTTTGAGACAAATTTGGGAGGAAACAGATTTGGGAAAAATAGGGGACATCAGATCATGAAGTCACTCCAAGACCTTTGGCTGAGCTGTTGTTTCTGTCTAAAGAGGGTATCTGGAGAAGGTGGGGGTGATGCAGTGCTGCAAATCCATCAGGTGCCCTTCCCATCTTGGACACCCCTGCAAGCACAGCCCAAGATGTGCAGAGATGACACTGAACTGTCAGAGAGGTCTTATTGCCCCTGCCAATATTTAATCCTCAACTTCAGCCTTTTTCTGGGGCATCCAGAAGGGCCAGAACTTCCCTGAAAATCAGATCAAAGCCGATCACTGAGCAGCTGATAAATCCACCTCGATGGGACTGCACGTGAAAGGGCAGGATGACAGGAGGAAACAGCATTTCCAGCCTCTGAAGCATTGTCAAAACAGGCAGTAAAGCAGCAATGACAAGAGGCTGTGCCAAAACCCTGGCCCTTGCTGGCAAAGGTGCTTTGCATTATTTAACACAGTGCAACCTTCCCCACCTGCACATGGAAACACAAAGGAATTCACCTTGCTTCCACCATTCAGGACTGCTGCAAGCAGGGCCAAAGTTCAGAAAGGTTTCTTTCCTTATCTCTCTCATTTTTTTAGTGCAAGTGTCATACTTCCTCACATCCTATTTCTGTATAAAACCTATTTCTATGAAATCAGAATGGAAATAACCTGTCTTCAGGACCTGGATCTTTCCTGACTGAGGAAATAAACCCAAAAGCATGACCATTCCCATCACCTTGAAAAGTCATAGGGCAAATCAGATTGCCTCAAACTGTTAGTCTGATTTAAGAGAGCTGTACCACATGATTTTTAAATAATTTTCCTATTCTTGTGCTGGCAAGACTTCGAGTTTTGGCAGTGAAGCATGCAGGTCTAATTCAAAAACATATCAATTCAGAGAAAGGAATATTTCTGACTCTGGAGGCCGTGGATCAAATCTCTAACACACTAGCTGGCACTAAATTAAGACTGATGTTTCTTATCATAATTAATCATCATGCAGAGACACAAAAATAAATTAAATTTACAAAATAATATGAAAAATTCAGGTTTGTCATTAAGAACTAATGACGCTTTTGAACAAGCATCAGTAGGACTAAATCATACAATGGTACTGCAGATGTCATCCCAGACCTGCAAGATCTGACTGATTCCAAGGCACTTAAGAAGAACTGCACAGTGCAGACCAGCAAATCACACTCCTTTTCAGACCAGTAACCCCTCAAATATTTTGCAAAACACTTTCAGATTCAGCACTTAAAACCCAGCCTAAAGCACATTAATTATTTCAGTTCTTCTAGCCGAAAAAACCCCAGCACTTTCCTCTATGAATCATTTTCCTCTTAGTTAATTTAGAGCTTTAACTCATGGGAACACAGGGGACTTTTCCTATAGATGAAATAGGACACAGCCTGTTCTGTAAACTGAAACCAGGTGCATGCTACCAACCTGGGGAAATGTTCACAATTAGTCTGACTCAGTTGACTTCACATGGAAAACAACACAAAAGTTCAGTATAAATTAACAAGAGCTGATTTGACACGGGGGCCAATTCTGCCACCTTCATTCCACTCGAGAAGAAACACAAGCTGCAACTCAACAAATTAAAATCAGGGAATTAGCCACTAATGCTGTGAGATGGAGCTGGACTAACAGGTTTTCATGTCACAAAGTGCATCAGATGCAGGGTCAGTCATGTCCTGCACAAAGCACGTGCCTGGCTGCCCAGGCATGGAAATTCAAAGTGCTGATGCATGGACACCAAATATCTCCTTGCTAATGCCCATGGATAAGAGCTATGGGGCTCCTGGGATTCCTGCTCACCCAAATGGGAGCTGCTACTTGCTCTTCTCCTAAAGAACTTTTCTCTGTGTGATTTGGTGTGAGGCTCAATCTTTTGACCTCCAAACACAAGCAGCATTAAGAGTAGAAAAAGACTCATCCCTATTTTTACCTGCCATACCAAAATCAAGAAAACACTTGCTTTACTCCTCTGACCCTGCATCATACCCCCTTCCCAGATAAAAAATTTGGAAATAATTAATGAAGCAGACTTTTGATAAGGTCTGGGTTGTCTAATAACAATTAACAACAGGTTACTCTGGAATTATATGCAGAACGTGCTGAGAATTAGCATGTAATACACAAAGGCAAATAACTGAATACCGTGGGATCAGGACCCTGAGCGTGGCTGAAACACGAACTACGAAATTTATATTCGTTCTGACTTGACTGTCATACTGAGTTCACTCAGCAGCAGCCCCCACCAGGATTTCACTGCTCAATATATTTTTATCGCTGTGCAGCTTGAGCAATATTTTTGATCAATTCCTACAATCAACATCCGAACGCGGTGGGCCATTATTTTCTGCTGAAAAAAAAAAAAAGCTTCTTTAAACCTTGTTAATCGATATGCCCCGTTTAAGTCACAGCACAACCTCCACAGCCAGCTGTGCAAACAGCAGGAGCTGGAGAGCAACTCTCAGAGCCACTTGGCTGGCATTGCCACCCATGTGTAGCTCCTCATCAGCAGCAAATTCAGGTTAATTGCAGCAGGGTGAATTATGAGGTGCCCTCTGGGGACTCCAAACCCCTGGTCCTGCCTGGGATCCTCTGCTGGTTAACACATCCCTGTGCAGAGCAGTGGCACTTAAAATTGTTTACTCCTGCTTGAGACTGTGGAAAATCACTGACATGCCTTCCCAGGGTCACCTCGCTTGCTGGGGAAGTTTGGATAATTAGAGACAAGACTGCTTGCCCTTCTCCATTCTCCTGGGAACTGCAGATGACTTATGTTCAAATGTCCACATCTCCTTTTCCCCAGTGTGGCAGCACCCCAGCTCTGCACGTGTAGTGCTCCCTGCTACAGCCAGGACCTGCAAAAGGTGGGACACTGCCCTCCAGGAAGGGAGGTAACTAATGAGGGGAACATCATGGGGCACCTGGAAATCTCCATTAATGAGTCCTGAAAACTGCAGGTCTACAACTGGAGTCATTCTCTTACTGTTAGTGTTTCTGTAATGCTGATTACTGCAGTGGCTGGGCATTTAATTATCCAAAAATTATCCTGATTTCAAGCACAGGGGACATCAAAGCTGGTGCTTTTGAGGCAGGGAAAATGCTGCTGAAAGAAAGGATGGTTGTTCCATGAAGGTGGGAAAAAGGAAAAGCACCTGGATGGGATGCCAAGTCTCCTGAGGACACCGTTTCTGCAGGCAGGGAGGATGGATGTGCCAACTCACCATGGCTGTGAGGCAAAGGAACTGAGGCAAGGGAACATGATATGGGAAGATGGACAAAGGGAAAAAGCAGGAAGATCATGGGGTGATTCATGCCAGGATTTGAGGGAGCATGAAGCCCTGCACTTTGGATGGAAGCATGAATTCAGAGACAAGAGATTATGGTTCTTAACCTGTTTAATGCCCCTACCTCACTCACTTTTCTAGTATATTCCTCATTTAAAAATACTCATTTGCAGGTGAGCATGGTTTAAAAAAATACCAAAAAACCCCTTCTCCCACTCTCTTTAAGCAAGGCAAATAACACACTATTGAACCACACTGCACTATTATTTCCTCTGCAAGGAGCAGAGGCTGCAGACAGCATGTCCTGTTCATCCCTGCTCTCAGAGAGGAAATTAATGAGGACAAGTTTCCAAAGGACCCTTATTGCTTTTCCTCTACTCTAGGTCACTGCTGGGGGGTGGAGAAGATGGACAGACCGGCAGCACAATCCTGTGAGTTGGCTCTCCCTGGGAAAACCAGTGTGGCAGCAGATGCTTGGGGCAATCAAAGCAGCTACTGAGGTTTTCCCATTAGTCAGTTTTTTTAAACCTGGTCTCCCCCTTAGGCAGATTCACGTTCCTTGTGCTTGAACTTCTCAAGGCAGAACAGATCAATAAAAATTATGTTTTCCACTGTCTGATCTGCAGTTGCTGTTTCAGGTGCCTCAGCTGCCACTAGAAATGTCTTTGCAACTACGTCTGGGAGAGATTTTCTTCCACAAGTGAATTTTTTGGACACATTATCCCGTAATTACTCAGTTCACTATTCTGCTAAATAATCTGTCAGAGCATGAAAAAACTCTTCAGTGTGTTCTAGGACAAGAGGAAGCAGTTTATCTCGCTTTAAGTTACATTTCCACGTTCTGCCAATCCCTGTAGTACATGATGAACACAGCTTTGAGTCATGGAAGAATTGAAGGCACTTTTGGTAATTAAAGGTAATTCATTTAACCAGATATGCTTAAAAGTCTCTCTGGTCAAATGGGGATTAACATAGATACTAGATTTAATACAACTAAAAGGTAGAAACAAAAATTTCTTACTGTCGTGTTATTTGTAGCACAAAATATTCATTAATAAATGCAATCAAGATTTGCATGTAATCCATTTAGTGATAGCTCTTAGTTCAGTAAATTATATATTTATTGTTTTCATAGTAAAAACCATTTATTTGTTTAAATACTGCTACTTCCTCTTAAGCCTTTTGTTTTTTAAATAATTGTAAGCAAATATAAGATACCATCACTGAGATTAATTATAAAAATGAAATGGTCCAGTCAGCTGGAATACAAGGAATAATTTCCTATGGAAATTGTTGATTTAGGAGCTTTCATCATAATGACTTCACATCTGAATATGAAAACAGATTCATTCTTACATTAAAACTCTCTCTTTTTCAAAACCTTAGTGTACACTGGAGTACTGAAAGGTGCAGCAGGTATTTCCAATGAGCATGGATGTGTTTTCCTGAGCTTGCACTCCAGCTGCGAGAATCCAAGTGATGCCTGGGGGAGCTGTTTCCACGCAGCCCCATCCACACACTGCCCAATCCCACCCCAGTCCCAGGCACACACACACTTTTAGGGAAGTCAGGAGCCCTCTGGAGCCACCCTTAGAGGGAAGAAGCAGCACAGAGCTTCAGTGGGGTCTGACAGCTGCCCTAGGACCAGGAATCCACTGGATTTGCCCTCAGGGAGTGACAGCTCCAGCTTAAGAGAAGGCAAATATTCAACAGGATATGAGTTCCACAGTAAATGGGTCTATTTTAAACAGGCAAGACAGGCTCTGGGTAGTTTTTCTGCAGAGCCACCAGTTTTTCCTCCACATAGTTCTGCCTCTGAGGAGGATTCCTGCCTCCACACCAGTGCTGACCACTCAGCCCCACCATGTGCCACAGCTTTCCCCATCCCATACAAGCTAACGAGGGTCTGCACTGGGCTCCTTCCCAAAATCAGACAGCACAGTGGAGTGACAGGGTGATTTCCTAAATTCTCCCGTTACTCAGACTTCTCATGACTGTGGTTTGATATATGATGTAACCCCATCCCTTTGCAAAGTCAGATCAGACTTTATTTTCTGTAAAGCCAGCTCACTGCAAGCAAAAATTTTGCCTCCTCGCAGAAGCTGTTTGCAGGTGTTACCCTGGGCTAGAACACAGACAAATGAAAACCCCAGTACTAAGGTTAATGTGGAAATCCTCCTGAGGCAGTAACACAAAACAATGTGCATTTCCTCCAGCAGGCTGTTTAAAAGATGTCAAGCACACAGATGCCACTCTCCCCTGCTCAGAGACACCGTAGCTGTGACCAGTGAGCCATACTGGGCAGAAAGAGCACTCCCAATGGCACAGAAGAGGAAGGATTTGCTTCTGGAGGAGGATCTCTGGAGACACAGCATCTCCATCTTATGACAACTGCCAGTCCCCCGCAGCCCCAGTTGATGTTAATATTCAAACCTCGGCGAAAGGAAAACACACACACACACACACGAGCCACGAGCACCCCAGCAGGGATCACAGTACCTAAAATAGCCACCACCTCGTCGTCCTGGATGACCTCCAAGGATCCTGAGACCACGAAGCAGAGGGCATCCACGCTCTCCCCAGCGTGGTAGATGAGGTCCCCCGGGGCGCAATGGATGGTCTGGAACTCCACGGCCAGGGCGCGCAGGCAGCCGTCGCTGGCCAGCCGGAAGGCGGGGTGCTCGTTGAACACCTTGCGGTTCAGGTGCACGCAGATGTCTGCTCTCATGTCCTTTGGGCAGATGGAGAGGACCTGGGTGAATGAAAAGATGGGGAGAATGATCAGCTGGGGATGCGTCCAAAACAGTAACAACTAGAACCTGATAGATGGCTTTAACTGGCTAGCAACTAACCAGCCTTCACCCAGCCAAAGCCTAATCCCAGCATAGGCTTGAATCCCACCAACCACATGCTTCTTCTTTCCCCTCCTTTGCTCTCAAAACTAGTCTCAAAAGTGTAAAAGCTAATATGCAACATAAACACAATGAACAATTAAGGATACAAGCATTAAAAAGTCACTCCAGGACAGGATGTGACACCAAAGCCACCGCTGTCTGAAATAACCAGATGTGATGATGTGCCTGAGGGCAGTCTTGAAATCCATCCATCCATCCATCCATCCATCCATCCATCCATCCATCCACCTATCCATCCATCTATCCATCCATCCATCCATCCATCCATCCACCTATCCATCCGTCCATCCATCCATCCATCCATCCATCCATCCATCCACCCACCCATCCACCCACCCATCCATTCAGCCATTCCATAAACCTTCTGGTGGGAGTTTGACCCTGATTTGGGGTAGTCTTCTCCTACCCATCTACTGCTCTCACTTTGTCTGAAAGGGTGATGTGGAAGACAGGACTGCTCTGTTACACTGTGCTCATTCCTAATGGTTTTCACACTCGTTTTCCAGAATTGCAGGTGGAAATGCTCTGTCCTGTCTGTGGGTGTCCCTCCAGACCTGGTGCCCAGACTACCTGCCTGCTGCAGGAGCACAGAACAGACAAACAGAGCTGAAGGAGCCCGAAGACATGCAAAGACAGACCACCCACAAGAGAAGAACACCACATTTTGTTCACACTCAGAAAATCCAGCTTTCAGAAGCCTTGATGTAGGTGACCACTTACCAACATGTGTCCAAACACACTCAGGGCTCAGTTTCAGTGAGATATAGAAGGAATCACCTTGCCCCAGGAGGGCTTACAGACTACAAAACCCAAAGAGATTGGAGGAAAAAGGAGGTATAATGAAACCTCCTGAAATGTAAAGTAAAGGTGAGTGAAGATCTGTCCACTATGAAGACATCTTCACTGTAGATCAATTAAATAAGGCCTTCAACTTGTTTCTTATCTTAAATAGCCTTCCCTATTGAAACAGTAAGACAAACACACCTGAAGAAAGAAAGTGAAAACCTGTGGGTCCTGTTGGGTTTGTAAACTCTGTGTTTAATATTTGCACACCCTCCTAAACACACTAACATCCTTATAGCCCCAAAATGCACAGTAGCTAATTGCACTGAGAAACCTACAGCCTCTTAATGCTTTTTTAGGATAAATAATAGAAAAGAGCATGAGACTAAGAGCACCCTGGAAGTCTCATATCAAGAAGACTGCAGATCAATAGTACTGATTAATTTCTCATCGCAGGGAATTAATCTGGCAGCTTGCTCTGCAGACAGTGCAGGAGACAGGGACACTGGGTTAATGAGTTGACTATCATGGAATAATAGCAGAGGGAGACTCTGGTAACCCTGACTGAGCTTTGAGGCAAATGGTCATGTTAATGAACTCAAGCCACGATTTTAATTTCTGTTTAATGCAGGAGAGGTATAAAACAAATTACTGCAGAGCATTACTAAAGCTCCTAAAGCATAGAATGTGAAAAGAATAAATAACTTCAATTTTAATAATAATATTTAGTCCTTTTCTTATTCAGATAGATCAAAGTTCCTTTTGGATCAAAGTCATAACGAATGAGAAAGGTGAAATAGAAGTTATTCTCCCATTCTCTGTATTATGACAGTGTGTGGTGAGAAGGGGCTACTGTAACCATCTGCACTAACCTCTTCCACTCCAAATGTCCCCATGAATCACAGAATATCTGGTAAAATTACAGCCTAGAAGGTCTAAACTCAATGTTTTCAAATGCTACAGGGTATTTGTTCCAATGGACAGCTACTCTCCCTTTCAAAACATGTGTTGTTTCTGAACTGATTTTTAAAAAAGTTTTCAGCCAACAGCCAAAGAATCTATGACCTTGTTTAGATAAAAGACCTCCAATAATCATAAATCTCTTCCACATGTAGGTGCTTGTAAGATATGACCAGGTCACCTCTCAGTCTTGAGAAACAAGAGAGATAGAAGATGTTTTTTCTGCCTAATGCTAAGAAGCACAGGCTTTCTTTGGAAACTTCCCCCTGCATGAGATTTTCTCACTTACAACCAACTTCTCAGAGCTACCAGATAATTAGTTTTTATTTTCGTTTACACAGAGTAAGTCAATTTAGGTTAATGATATTTTTCTGCAACAAAATCTTGTACAGAACACATTAAAATCCCCTGCATAAGTATGTTTTATCATAAAAAATAGTAATAAACACATTTGACAGGGCATATTCTCTATAAGCCATCATTTGCATTAGTAATAGTATCTTGTCTGAGTCACTACAGACCATATTCTATATCACATTTCCATAATTTAGTAGGGGCAAATGTCAATTTTACAAACATCTATTTACCTGAGTCATTCCATTTACCAGCAGAAATATGGGCACACCTTTGTTTCTCAGTTTAAAAAAAAATTTACTTTTGGGAGTGATTGTTTCACCTCAGCCTTACGTGTGGAAAAAACCAAAAAGTTTGTCTTTATTACAATAAAACAGAAACATGCCATCTTTCTTCACCTCAGTAGCAACTTAATGAAAAATTCTGCTTTCTTTTCTACCATGATTGATGATTTTTAACATTTTTATCTACTCTTGGGCCTGAATCATGGTTATAAGTTTTTTATGTCCCTTTAATACTTTCAGAAATTTAAGTGCTTTTGACTTAACAAGGCCACAAGCTAGGAGTTCTCAAACATTGCTCTTAAGAAAAATGTCTGTGTTCATACATGACTGATTACGAAATTTTAGCTTTTGAGCTTCCAAACTGCAGAAAAAAAAAAATCAGTTAAACTATTGCAGACGTTGTTCCTGTAAGATTCTGAGATGTTCCAGGATGCCTTGTTTGTCTGGAATGTAAAATAATTGTGATCCTCAAGAATAAAAGCCACTTGGATGCAAAGCAGCACACCATTTCCTCACAAATACAGACTTAAATACAGAGTATTAAAAGTGAACATTCAAATAATTACTCTTTTTATAGACACAAGCAGCATATCTATCATTACACACTGTAATATGAAGAGACAGAAAAAAAAAAAAAAAAAAACTCCACTGCACAGAGAAAAGCCAGTCTTAGAAAGCATAATTCAGGAATTTTCTGATGCCATGATAAAGTGACTCTCCTAATGACAAATCACTGTACAGAGATAAATGGAGATATCAGTTACCAATGATATCAGCAGTAAATGAGTAATGATCTGAGAGTAAGCCAAGAACAAATATGCTTAATTTGAGTTTTCTTGTCTGCTACATAGGCATTGAGAACAGAGAATGAAATGGATGAAAAGTAAAACAAATATTTAATATCAGAAGATTTGGCAAGGCATTGTTGACTGCTATAGATAAATGTAGATATAGGTAGGGGGAAAAGACAGCAAAGATAGATGATTGCAACATTCAGCTATGTGTTTAACGCATGCTCTTCAGATGAGCACTTCAAATTCAGATGAATATCCACCTGAAAATGACCCCTTACAGATAATACAAGGCTTTGGACATTTTTATTGTGAATTGCTCTCCCTGAGATCTCAGCATTTTTATGGCAGCATGCAACCAAAGAAATACAAACTAGTAGCACCACGTCTGTCCCTGAGTCCATATTGTGTACAAATGCACAAATATGAGTGCAAAAATGAAAATTTAGGTTAAGGGAGAGGACATCCTGCAATGCTCAGCCAATCTTTTCACTGAAGGAAATGCCTCCAACACATCCTGGCGGCAGAACCAAAGCTCAGCTTGGACATCGGTTCTGCCCAAGACAAATTCCTGAAGAAGAGATTTCCTTGGAGATTCTGTGGCCTTTTTCACCAGTGAAAGCTGCAGAGTGTAAGGCAGGCAGGGTGTCCAGGTAATGATGGCAATGCTTTGCTAAGTGAGGGCTTGGGAGCACTTGGAGGGGGCAGGTGCTTGTGCTGCTACAGAATTTGCTCCGTAATAAATCTGCAGCCACAGAAGCCAGCTCTCCCCTTTGTGTCCAGGCAGCATGAAGGAACAGATCCTGCCACACATCAGTGCAAAATCTGAGGAGAAAGATGAATTCTACCCAGAGGAGAATCTCTGCAGGCTGTACCACCTCTGATTTCACCAGGAAGGAAGCAAGGCTCCCTGAGCAGCACACAGGTATCCACAAAGACCTGAACAACTACGGAGCTGAGGGAGGAGAAAGGAATGCACAGAACAGTATTTATCACTTTCCCTCTTTGCACAGCAAACTGAATCTCCTCCAAGTCAGTGTAAGACAATTTCTGAGCTCTGCCATCACCACCTGGCACCCAGCTGATACAGACCCCAGCACGACAACTCCCAAAGCAAAGACTCAACAGCACCATCATCTCGAGATCATCTCACATGGAAAATGCTGACAGTGAGAGAATGGCTTGTGGTTGATGCTACAGATTGGGAAAGGCAGGAACCAGCTCGGGAAGAGCCACAGGGAATTGGCACAAAACATCTTGCAGTCTTTTCAGCTCGAGATCTGTAGGGGTGGGGAATTAAACCCCCCCAGAGGGTTCCATCTGATTTTTCAGCTCTCTCATCCATCTCCTCAGCATGTACAGGCAGTTCAAGATAAGCTTCCTGAACAGCTCAAAGAGCTCCAGGGGGAGCAGGGATTATAAAAAATTCAAGCAAAAGCAAATGAATCAAAACAAAAACTGCACAGATTAAAAGGACGCCCAAACAATATCTTTCAGGATGGCTTTACAGGTTTAAGTATTTGTTAAAAAATCTTCCCCAGCTAAAAAACACTGCAGGGTGGCTTAGCAGGTATTACAGGATCTGTTTAAGGCTTGTCAACAGAAAGGACAGAGGCCAATGAATCATGAACATGAGCCATCAATCCTCTTTCAGCACACAGGATTCCCATATTTTGGGGGTTGTAGGTAGGGAACATACTGACTGACGACCAAGCCAAGAGCTTTGACATTGTGTGGTGTAATAACTAGGGCTATTTCCTAAATGAATAACTGTAATAAATACCAGAGACACTAAAAATGCCAGCTTTGAAAATAAAGAAAATAAACTCCTCCAACCTCAAACCCATCTGAGGCCACAGACAGGTCTCTTTATTTTGTGGAGAAAGGTCCCTCTGGGTTTTCAGACATATTCATCAGCCAGAATCAACATCAGCTCTTTCCAAAACACCCACAATACTCACTAGGCAGCTGACCAAGTTACTCAGATTTTTAGAAAGATTTGGCTCATTTGAGTATGGAATTCTTTTTTGGGCCTGGCTAAAAGTGTTACATTTGGCACTGGATGGAGGCCAAAGAGACAAAGGTAAGGAAACAGCTGATTGGCAAATCACAGCATTTTTCTGTAGTAATCAGGTAATTTTGAAAGGATCTCAAAGATGATGTATGGAGCTGAGCAGTAATTAACCCTGCATGCATTAGGGAAGTCTTTAATACATCACTGAGTGTCTTGGCACTAGGAACTGAATGTCAGCAGCAATGGTGTGCTCTGTTTTAACTGCAGTAAGATCCAAGGTCACTTGGATTTAAATGCTCTGAAATCGAGATCTGAAAATCACATCTAAGTTGGGTTTGGCTTGTTTTCTTATTAATAATATATGAGCTGAACCAGTGATCAAAATGGATAGATTTAGTAGTACCATAACAAAAAATAACTTGGTTTTTTTAATGAGTAACCTGTTAGAGACATTTAAAAAATCCCTAGAAATTGGCTGTAGAGTCCATTAAATTCAGTTTTGTCAACACAGATAGAACCTGGCTAAGGATTTGAAAATCAAGGCAGGATGAGAGGCAACAACATGTCTTTTAGGGAATCAAGTGGTTCACCAGCACAGGGGCTGCTGATCTGTCTAATGCACTGAAAAGTGGCACACTAATAACATCCATGGATGGCCCCAGGTAGCAGATCCCAGGCTGCCTAAAGGTTGCATATTTAAAGGTTTTGTTGTTCTCAGTTTTGTTGTCATATCTACAGCAAGCAAAATTATTGCACGGCCTTCTAATGGGGCAAGGGATAGCACGCTACTGGGAAATCTATCCTTAAAAACCAGCTTTTTAGATAAAACAAGAAAAAACAAACATCAGAAAGAATGTGAAGGAACTTCTCAAGTCACAATAGTTTCCGGCACTTAAGGTCACCCTTGGAAGAATGGAATTGTTCAGTGCACTATTTCATTTTGTGCTTCTTCTGGAGGAGCCTTTATTTTCTCACATGCTGCATTATGTAAAGACACCCAAGGAAATGAAGGATGAAAACAGATGTGGAGAACACCTTTCCTGAGATGCGGTCTGGAACTGACAGCCCCATTGTCCGCTCCATCCCTTTGGTGGCAAAGCTCAGGAAACTGCCTGGCCCATCCACTCAGGGACTTACTCCCCCAGGAATTAAGCTCATGAGCTGCTCCATAGCCCTGACATCTCATCAATCATGACAAGTTCACCATTTATTCTGTATTAATCCCAAGATATTAAATCCAAGAGGCAGAGATAACTGAATATTCTTTCCTGGTCCTGCGGCGTGCATACAGGAGGCAAACAATCCATAAAGGGGAAACAGAAAGCCCCACTGCTGGGGCTCACGGACCTGTGGGAAGGACAGTGAGATCCTGAGCATCTCTCCTGCATCCCACTCTCCAGAGATCCACGGATTCCAACTGCACCTGCTCCTAGCTCAGCTCTGTGAGGTGAGGCACAACTCCTTGTTCACCTCATCCCAACCTGCAAGGAATGATCAACAACCTCCACAACAAAACAAAAATACTTGTCTGAAGGATTTTTACCTGCCCTTTCCAGCAGGGAGCTGTGTGCAGCTGTCACAGCTGGTGGTGTGGAAGTTCTCTTTGGCCATGAAGCTTGGCAGCCTTCTGCTCCTGGTCATCCACAAGGAAATCCAGCCAGCACTTACAGACCCCTCAATGTGATAGGACATGGCAGGAATGGCAGCCTGATTCCTCTTTGTTGTCTCAGGGTATCACTAATTATTTCTACAGCTCTTGAAGCTCTTATTAACAGCAAACATGAATAAGCTGCACTGCCCTCATGTAGATTAATGTTTAATGAAGTTACAACCTGTGTCTATTTACCATAAACCCATCTCCTTTATGAAAGCTTAGTGGGCCAGCAGTGAATAATTCTGATATTGTGTTATGTTCCTGTGATTTCCATTTCAGTCAGTGCAATGGGGAATTGCCTTTCATTATCCCAATTGCCACTGATGTTCAGGCTGAAACTAAATAAGATGGCTTTTTTCTCATTCAACTTATGGCTTTTCTGAAGGAAACTACTGTTAAAACATGATAGACATTTATTTAATTGCTTTCTGAGCAAACTGTAAGCCATACAACAGCACAGAGGTCAAGATGAGGAAATCTTTGGGTTTTACAGACATTTCAGAGTGTTATCATTAGATAAGACCTTGAGACATCTGCATGTTAGTTAATGGTTGTTCTGCTTTCCTGGATAATGACCTATTTCTTACAGGAGAGCTAATATCTATAAATTTCTCATTTGCTGCCTGGATATTTTAATAAAAACTAAGATATTTGAATTCAGTGTGTTTCACATAACAAATTATTACTGCAAAGATTTTTTTTTAGTCTACTTAAAAATGGTCACATACACAGAAAGTGTATAATTGCCTCTTTTTTACCTCTCACAAAAAAACCCCCGGGTTCTGACAGATGAGGGATACTGTTTAATGCATAAAGGCTTTTCAGTTTTGTCATGTTTTTAACCCTGCTTGTTATTGGATGAGTAACCCCAAAATCTGTATCACTAAACATAAAAAAAAAAAAAATTAAAAAAAAAATCCCATCATGTTTGGGCCACTGTTACACCAGGAGAGAAGTGTCCTGGTATTACATATCTCATCCCAGCTGTCAGAGGAGTATTAGATGAGTAACCCCAAAATCTGCATCACTAAACATTAAAAAAAAAATAAATAAATTAAGAATTAAAATATCCCATCTTGTTTGGGCCACTGTTACACCAGGAGAGAAGTGTCCTGGTATTACGTATCTCATCCCAGCTGTCAGAGGAGGGCTCTCCTGTTTAAGTGATTTAAGATTATGGATCAGAGGCCACCTTCTTCCCCTTAGGTAATAACAATAAATATGCTAATGCTTTTAGTGTCATTGTTAATTCCTTGTTTGTGAGCACTCAGAGACAGGCTGAAGCAATGTGGGCTGAAGGCAGGATTTGAGGATGAGCTATTCCCAAGGGAATCAGGAAAGCCAAAATTCTGAGCTTAAAGCACCTCCAGTTGAGTGTGAGAGACCAAGTCTTCTTCCACATACAAGGAAAACACACTGAGGTGTTAAATTCTTTCCAGGACATCCTGCTGCACAGGCAGCAAGGACTAGATCTTCATTTAGCCTCCTTCACTCTAACTTCTACTTTGCCTTCAGTTCTCATGTAAGGGCTCATCAGTTTTGGCCAAGATCTTTGGGACTTCACACACCAAAATGTGTCCTTCAGGGATAAATATTTGAGGCAACAAATCAACACATGTGAAGTGGTAGTAATTTCAATCAAGTTTTTAACTTATATTTTGATTTCAAGCATAATAATTTAAAAGCTTTACTTATCAAAGAAACACGTGTTAACTCTTGCTCCATCAATGCTAGGACCATTCAACACCATAGAAACCTACTGTAATACTCATTAAAAACCTCATTCTTCCTTCTTGTTCTTTACATTTGGGTTTCAAAACAAAGCCATTTCAACATGCTGAGTGACTGAATGAAATGTATTACAAATTTGGGCCAAGTGACGTCTTAAAACACACTCCAGTGTGACAATGGAGATGTATTTGGAATAATTTAGGACGTAACAGAGTGTGTTAGGTTGAAAAACATCCTTGGATGATGGAAACTGTCTGATCTGCCTGATGGAAAATGAAAAGCTGAAATTCCTCAGTAATTATCCTGTGTCACGAGCACATGTGTGTTTTGCAGGATAATGAGAAGTTAATTAAAAGTTCATAAAAATTAAGGAAAATGGGAAATCATGTGATGCAAATATATCCTCACAACAGACTGCTCAGAATGTCATTACTGGAGCTTTGGAAATGAGACTGGCAGAAACATCTAAGATCAGGTCCAGGCTGTCAGAAAAAGCAGTGCAGAGGAGCAATCTGAGACCTGGAACAATAATCTCCTTTTCCAAGCTGGAGCACTGCCTGGACTCAGCAGATCAGCTGCAGGTGCCCCTCTGTACCCACAAAATTAAATCAAGGCACCTTGGGGGTCCCTCTGCTCCCATCCTCTCGCTGTTCCAGGTTTGGTGCAGATGGATGCAAGTGCAGGGGGTCTTACAGCAAGGTTTGAAGGGTTCATGAAGGAGCAAGAGAAACCACCCACCCTAGATGACCAATCTCCAGGACTGTGCTGCTGTTTCTGAGACTTTTTTTCAGCTGGAATTTATAACCATTTCCCATTTGTTTGGGTGATGTACATCATAACACCTTCCTGAGTGGAGATAAATGTAAGACTGGCTGCAACACAGCTTTCCAAGCTTTTACCAGAGGCAAGGTTTTTGCAGCAGAAAGCAATCTGCCTGATCCTTGTCCTCATACAGACCCTGGGATGCTCTGTGCAGGCACTACAGGCCACTGGAGCCGTTGCTTTTGCAGACTTGCAGGCTGTAAAGGACAGAAAATACCAAAATATCCAACCCAGTGCTCAAGTCCTTACATTTCTCTTGTCTCTGTTCTTCTGTACCACGGGCTTTTCTGGGAAGCTCGACGTCCAGATGCAGAGGTTCCTGAAATCCTTCAGGATTTAAAATCTAAAATTTAAATTTAAAATAAATCCCAGTTTTAAACTGGGTTTGGATCCAGGCCGATGTTTGGGCAAGTCTTCACCAGGGGAAAACTGTTAAAAAACCCTAAGTCACAGATTTTACAGGTAAATTAATTATCTAGCTAAGCAGCCACTCCATCTTACAGACCAGAGAACAATGCTTGCCATGAGTTGGAGATTACGGCTCTAACTGCGTTTTTATCATCCATAAAACCGGACATGCGGAAACCGTGGCAGGAAATTTCAGTAATTAAAGCATAGGTTCTCCTAATTAACTGCAAAGCGTCATTAAAATCTAATGAAACTGTAGTGGAGTAACACAGGGCTCTGGCTTAACTGCAAGGAGATAAATGCAAATGGCAGTTGAATTTCCATCTCCAGAATTCCAGTTTGAAGTTTATACAATAGGGCTGAATGAATTTAGGGTAGTTTAGAATAGAAAAGCTCACTTTTAACACGTGGGAATCAGGATTAGGAAGTTAGGGTATTAGTGTAGAAGAAGTTAACATATTAAAGAATGTGGCATACTGAAGCACAAGGATCAAAGAAATGAAGATTCTTGCTACTTAAAGTAGGTGTATTCGTGGTGGCAAACTGAATTTCTCGGCAGATGATAAGTAAGAGAACTGGTGTTGCATCAGCATGATGTAAGATGAGATTTTTCAGTGCAGAGACTTCATCCAGGCACACCTTAACAATCTGCATCACCCTTCCATACTGCACCAGAGATTCAGCTGAAGAAAGAACTTTAAAGCTCTGAAGCACATTTCAAGAGTCATCTGTCACCTGTCATGACTCTCCCTTAACTCCTTTGGACCCTTGGCCTCTAAGTCCTTAGGAGGGAAATCATGGATACTGGAGCTTGAATGTTTAATTTAAGCTGACGTGTACCAGGTCCACAGGAGCTACAGGAGCATTGCTGATCCTCACTGAATAAAAATCTGTACCTAAAACTGCTTTATCTTGCCTTATGCTCAAGGCATTGCAGGTGGAACCCTCCCCTCATCTGACTTCAGCTCTCTGAAATACCCAAGGCTGGACAGACTCACTGCAAATGAAGAAAGAGAGATCTTGAGGACGAGTCATGAGGTCAGTCCTGGCACATGATGAATCGCTCTCCAAAGATGACCTTCTCAAATCAGCTTTTGAAGAAACCTAAATGACCAGTCCTTTCTGAGGGCTAAATTCCCGCAGGACTTCCACCCTGGCATGGATGCCAGCAGTATCACATTCTCTGTACCTCCCTCCCAAAGGCCTGAAGTGCCAGTCCAGAGATTTGATGTCAGGGAGATCAATCTCTACTGCCATTAAATCCTACACTAATTATGCTGATGGATACACCAACATCCTGGGCATCAGCAAAAGGTCCAAGCCAATCAAACTCATTTAATTGCAAGGCACAGATGCCAATGCTTCACAGGATAATACAGATGTAGTTTAGACACCAAATTATGTTCTTGGGCTAATTTGAAGACCAATTTCCCATTGATTTCAACAGTTAAATGCACTAAAATTATTTAGTATTTAGACAAACTAAGACTGGAAAGCAGAAAACATTTACCACAATGAAAAATAAAGGCATACATTCAAAGTAGCAAAACAGTCCATTTTTTTAAAAAAACAGCTTTTTTTCCAAACACAAACATAATAAAGGCACAGCATGAAGTTAAGAATTTGTTAGTAAATTATAAGCTGCTATACAGTCCACTTTCTGAGCAAAGCACACAATGGACACAAACTCTTGCTACCCACACTGTTACCTTGGGTACTCATACCTTTTCTGTGTCAATTCCTTTAGACATGGACCAGGTCGAGACAATGTAATCCATGACTCTTTCACTAAGGCCTTTTGGGACTTGATATAATTTTAGGAAATCCCTCACGTTGTTCAGCATCTCATGGTACCGGTTGGTGTTGGCGTACATCTGCTGGAAAATGGTAGTGACGTTCCCAAAAATAGTTGCATAAAGAAGAGCTGGGGGAAAAAAAAAAAAAAAAAATTAACATGTATGCTCTAGTAAATGCTAATCATAATTCAAGTATAATGTCAGAGAATTTAATGTTTTACATTCTTACATTAGACACTACAAGCTTTTCAGAAAAGAGAAATATTCTGGAGCACCAGTGTGCTCCACTACGTCTGTTTTTGACATTATCAAATACACAGAAATGTGCCTGTAATTTTTAATAATCTTTGTCAGAGGTACTTTATAGAATTCAACTATGCATTTCCATATTGTTAAAAAAAAAAAAAAAACAACTGCAGTGTAGAAATGGCAAGAAATAAGTCACTGTGAAAGGAAAAAATGCCTTCCATCACTCAGTGCATGTCTTCCCTCTACACAATCCATTTCTACCTCATTCCAGAAATCTTACTTTTTCCCACCAATTTACTATTGTACATCACCCCTATGTGAGAGGTGGCATTTTTAAAGAAACACAGTGCTCTCCTAACACTTATCCAATAGAAGAATTGTACTTCCATTTCACACAGTGCTTTTTATATGTCCAGGTGGAAATCAGATGTCAAAGTTCATCACAAATACAGGATCACACCAAACTAAGTCACACAATGTGTGGCACAAATGAACACAAGATTTCTGTTTAAGAAAACACAGCAGAATAACAGTCTGTGTGATGTTGCAAGGGCAGGTTTTTTTCCTTGCTTTTCTGATTGCTGCACCACACCTGCGAGCTGCAGAAAGATTTTCTATACCTCTGTAGCCATTCAGACATGTATCAACAGTTAAGAGTACAAGTATATGAATTATAAAAAAGATTAGATGGATGAATGCCACATGAGTTTTCTATTTCTTTAGCTTTCTCCGCTCTTTTGGACTTTTGCAGCAGGACAAACCTGATGAAATATCACTTCTCTTAAGTGCAACATCCCTCATCCTTCTGAACAGTTCCTGATGTATCATGCACTCATCTCATCAGGTATGTAAGGGCACAAATATCTCTGATGTTAGATGCTACTGCAAATCTTTATAAATGTGAAGAGAAGCCCTAACTGCCCCCAAAATGCTGTCTTTATGTAGCAGCAGAATTTCTACAACCTGTAACTACAGCTGGACTGCATCTGCAAATGCAATGCCTACAACCCAACTGGCCATGCAGTCCTACCCAGAGGACACAGGCTGATTGAAAATGTGCCCTGTAAGGTTTGAACAAAGAGATTCAGCTCTGACACCTGCCAGGTTGGAAACAGCTAAGGATGCCATGGTGAAAACAGCCTGTCTGAAGCAACTGGCACCTATTATCTCCTCTCGGCAGAGAGGATTTGTAAAAAAAAAAAAATATGGCCAGAGAAGAAATTCCAGTCCTGTGTCTCATAGTAAAAGGTCCTGGTAAAGTTGTACTTTAAGAAAATTGTTTCTTCAAGAAATTAAGGGTAGAATAAGTCACTGGATTAAGCACACAAAATCTCTGTAGACACCATCCAGCAGTGCCTCGCTAAGCCAGAACCCACCAGGCTGAGGAATCTAAAACCCAGCATTATCCCCTTGCTGGAAACCAAAGCCTTGCTTTAGAACTGGAAATGGTAAAAATGGTTGAGTTCACCCAAATACTCCACTCCTCTCACAGGTGACTGCATGGGGGATGTTTGGCACAGAGTTAAAGGAAACCCACTGAGACCTTCACAGCTTTGGAGCTGTGCTCAGAGGCTCTCCTTGCTCCCCATGTCCACACCAGTAGCTGCAGAGGGTGGTTTGCAGGTGTTGGGAGGAGACAAGATTTTTCATAATTTACGTCTCTCTTTAAATCCTCTCCCCATCCCTGTTTTCTACATAATAACTAGAAGATGAGGTCATTTATAAAAAGCTGATTTTTATTGTTTTGCAGGTCTTGGTATGCAACAGAAATTTGGAGATGCTGACAATCATCTAATGCTGCTGTCACCTTCAAAGGGTTAAGGCTCTCCATCAATAACCCATATTGTCCATAATTAGCAAGTGAAGATATCTCAGAGAACCTCTATTTAATGAGCAAATATCGAAGTGACAAGTGTGAGTCTTACCCCTCACCTACAAAAAAACAAAGGCAGATGAGTGCTACCAAGGGCACTGCACTTTTGCTGTATTTTAATTATTTTTGGCAGGTGGAATTGGCAGTAAAAAACATTTGCAAAAGGTTCTGAAAGAAAATAAAATGCTGTGCCTCTCTTTACAATATAAGTGTTTAAACAACATCTAAAGAAATCGCTAAAGTTATTTATACACTTTAATAGTTTTAATTTAGTCTCTCAGTTTACAATAAACAGGAGACATGAGGTTGAAGGTGAAATTACTGAATTTCATGAAAGGACTGCTTAGGTCAAACTGCATTTATTCACCTTCTCTTTAACGACTTGAATTTCTCCAAACATTTCCTGTTATGTTCCTACAGTCATGCAATGCTCATTAACTCAGTTGTTCCATGTGTGTAAATCTGGAACAGTCTTCACCAAATTTTATAGAGACAAATTCGATGTAATGATGCAGAAATGTTTTTTCTCAGTCCTAAAGGTGAGGTAAGTGGTCCAACTGTAATTGCAGTTTCTATTTTCACTCTTCAGTGTGGAAGATCTCCTCAAAATTACATACAAGAACCCAAGTACTATATACTTTTAAATATAAAATTTGTTACTATATTTGTACTTTTATACAACATTTCTGTATGATTTAGCAATGGTGTTACATAAATGTTTTTGCCTATTTAAAAATAAGGAACTGTCTGAAAAAAAAAAAAGACTCAGAGTTACCTAAATAATCCCAAAGCATTTCAGATCTCCTATTATCCTGACCGTATGCTAAATACATCCAGACAGAACATCTGCCTTAAGGAACTGAAGGTTTAATTGAGAGATCTGATTTTCCTTATGTCCTAGAGTATTATTAATACAAGCATCCACAACTTTCCTCTAAATTGCAATTGTAAAGAACATTAGCAAGAGGGTACCAGCCTTTTCTCCCAAATATCAAGCGACAGGATAAGTGGAAATGGCCTCAAGTTGTGCCAAGGGAGGGTTAGATTGGAAATTAGGAAAAAAAATCTTCACTGAAGGAGTGTCCAGCAGTGGAAGAGGCTGCCCAGGGCAGTGGTGGAGTCACCACCCTTGAAGGGGTTTAAAAGACACGCAGATGTGGCACCGGGGGACGTGGTTTAGCGGTGGGCTGGGCAGTGATGGGTTAAAGGTTGGACTCAATGACCACAGAGGGCTTTTCCAACTTAAACAATTCTGGGAGGAAAAACATAGATTTTCATTTCTGCATGTTGAGAAATGAAGGCTAGCTGCAACTTCTTCTTCAACTAATTTTTGATATTAGCTATTCCTGCAAGATTTTTAGGTAAGTATTGTTAAAGTGCTATCATACAGGAGAGATTTGACAAAAAAACTCCAATATACGTTTTTGTATTGGGTTTGCACGGCCTAATTTTGGTACTGAGAGGGTGGCTTCTGTGTACACAGGGGTGGCTTCTGTGAGATGCTTCTGGAAGCTTCCTCCACGTCCAGCAGAGCCAATGCCAGGCAGCCCCAGGGCAGATGTTCCACTGGCCGAGGCTGGGCCAATTAGAAATGATGGTAACACCTCTGTGATATCATATATAAGAATAATAAGGAAAAAAAAGGTGTTGTGCAGATGTGAACTGCTGCCAGAGAAGAGCAGGGTGAGAATATGTGACAGGAACAGCTCTGCAGACACCGAAGTGGGTGTCTGGTATGCAGACAGGGTCAAACCACTACAATTTACTGAATATAAATAGAGAGAAACCCAGTACCCAAACATCTGATTTATGATTTTAGAAGCTGAGCAGTTTTTTATTATATTTTTCCACCTCACCTTGATACCTCTGCTCAGACTGCAAAATGTTTGCAGGCTCTGTTTGGTGCATCACCAGGCAGTGGCCATCTCCTACGTCAAACAGCCTCGCTGAGATGCTGCAGCAGCAAAAAGCTGCCACTCTCCCTAACAGAAATAGCTTTCCTCAAATCCACCAACACATTTCAACCAAGTTACTACTTGGGAGGAAATAAACCTCCTAAGCCCCTTCCCCCATCACTGTTTGATAGCACTTCTTTGATGCCAGCCCCAGCCTCCCACCTCTCCCCCTCAGGGACACTCCTGTCTGCCAGCTGTGCCAGGGAAAGCATCAACACAGCCCTGTGCTTCTGCAGCTCCTCAAAAGGCCAGCCTTCATTCTGAACCCTTGGCCCCACCAAATATTTTGCTGTTAAAACCCTCTCCTCCCCATCCCAGCAACGTTTTACATCAGTGTTCACTGTTTTCTGCCATTTACAGGGAGATGCCAACACTAGAGCACACTAACTTTTACATTTTTCTTCCAAAATCATACAAAGAAAAAACCAAAACAAAACAAAACAAAACAAAACAAAACCTTCCTCCCCTGCAGCCAGATCACTGTATTATCCCATGACACATCATCCAATGTATTTATCCCCCTATAAGCCCCAACAGTGCTTTCTCACACCCACTTTGCAGAGAAGCTAATGGGCAAAGGTCTGGATTCAGCAACGAAATTCAGCTCTGAGCTCCTCACCAAAACCGTCAGACTGCTGAAATCAGGGGGGAGCTGCACACAGCTGTGTCTGGTCAAAAGCCCACCACGACTCCAGGTCCAGTCAGATTCCACCACCCACTCCCAGCAGTGTGTCCTGCATTGTCC
>VZSR01000520.1:43821233-43852987 GCA_013398615.1 Brachypodius melanocephalos | reverse complement strand
CAGGGTGCAGGTGGCATTGTCCCTGCAGGGTGCGGGTGGCATTGTCCCTGCAGGGTGCGGGTGGCATTCCTGCATTCCACTCTGCAGTCACAGAAGCTGCACAGCTCCTCCCTGCTGAACATCCACCCCTGCTTTCCTGGCCCAGCAGCTTCCTGAAACTGCAGTAATGCAACTTCTAAATCAAGAGGATAGTGATAATAAAGATAGGCCTGTAAAATCCCTGTTAACATTGATATTTGCCTGACAAGATCTAAATTATTATGTAAATTAGATGATTATCAGTGGTAAACTGTAGGAACTCACACTCACTGTTCTTCCCCTTGCAGGGGACACTACAAAGAAGAAAGTGGACAGCTGCTTTGGAGGCAGTTGGGCATTTGGCATTCCTTATGCATATATTCTTACTAAAATGAAGAGTTTCAACTGCACTTGTATGGTCAGTCACTAATTTTTAAATGCTGAACCTAGGACCTTTTTTCTTTTTTTCCATAAGCCCACTCAGCTAATGGAAAATCCTGACTTTAAAGCTCCAATACCTTGCCACCATGCAGATGTGACGACCTGACCACCTGCACTTTTGCACAGAGCTGCAAGCCAAGACTGGCTGAAAAGTTATTGCAAAATACAGTTTTAAATTAAAGCTACCACTGTCCACAGCTATCAGGGGGTTTGGCTTCCAGTCCTGTGGCAGTGATGGACAAGAGCTGGACCTGGCTAAGGTTACTCAGCAGCACAGACAACAAAATTCCTCATTTCAACACACTGAGGATGGAGGGCCAAGGGCCCTCTCCTGGTTTAGGGCAAATCTGGGAGAAAGGTCTGATTCTAAGCAGCTTCAGATCAGTTTGCACACATGTTCCCTGCTCAGCATCCCTTTCCACAGCCACCTCAGGTTATTAGATTACTTTGTTCCTTCACCTGAGAAACAGTGCCAGCCATCAGAAAGAGAGCCCTGCACATGCTCAGGGGGGTTCCTGTTGGTATTTTGGATTCAATTTCCTGCATTTCTTTCCATCAGAAAGCTTTACAGGTCTTGGGACTGCCAGGGTCTGCTTTTTCCTCATCAGATTAGTCAAGGGTGTTGAGCAACGTGCAGGAAGGCACAGCCTGAAAAATGGTGGCAATCACACCACAACAGGCAGCAGGGCAAACAGCAGAACCCTGTGTTAACTGAATGGTAAAAGCATCACTTTGCTGGAAAAATCCTTATTTTGCAGTGAAAAGGCCTTAATTCTAGAACCTTTTTCTCTAAGAGCTCTGAAGTAAGAGGCTGATTAGGGCTTCTTTTACACATTTCATACGCAGTGGAAGTTGGGTTTAATGGGTCACAGCTTTTGATGGTGACAGTTGGGGCAGGAATATTTAACTTCCCATTTATCAGAACGGTATGACACAAACACAGATAAGAATTAACTAGTGAAATGAGTGAATCCATCTCTTATAATGATGCTTCATCAGTCCTGTTTCTTCAGAAACCCATCACCTCCTTGCCAAGTGGCATTTCACACAGTGCACAAAGTCCTGTGCAAAGGTAAATGTTAAATAAAACACAATAGCTTCCCTAAAGGAATTACAGTGGGTGCAGAAGGAAAACAGAGAAGCAGAAGTTAACCAAAGTTCATGAGAATTATGTTCACCATGAATTCCAGCAACTTTTGTGCCTCTAGCACACTTTGCTCCATCCTTATTTATCACTTTCTCCATTTGGAATATTATCTCCAACACTGCCTCATTTCCATGCAAATCTCTCCAGTATTTCAGAAAAAGCTGAATTGTCTGTCAGACAATCATCCACCTATCACACAAATCTTTCTCTTTCCTTTTTTCCACAAAAAAAAAAAAAAAAAAAAATATTCCCAGAGTGCTGTCCTCACCCTTGTTACTGTCCAGAACAAAGACCCAGGGATCAAACCCGCCCTGTGCCTTCCTCACTGTGTCAAAACTGTCACCAATAACAAGCACAGGACACAAAGGGTCTCCAGCACCACTGAACTGCAGCACAGGAACCAAAGGGAACGTCTCAAAAATAAAAAGTTCCCTGAGCAAAGTCGGCAGCTGTCAGTATCCCTGTGTGAAAAGACTTCACAGCTCCGTGCTGGATTTGAGCCACCAGGCTTTTTTCTCTTGTTGATTTTTTTCCCCCCTCTTTAATGCTTTTAAAGGATTTTTTTTTTTTTTAGTGGGACACCAAGTTCTTGTCACATTAAGCTGAACTCAGGGTAGCAATGCTGCTGGAGGCAGGATGCCAGAACATCACTCGAACACTGAGGGACACCACCTAAATTGCCTGTCTTGTTAAAATATAATGGAAAATTTGTAAACACACCTTCAAAGTACTGCACTGTAGCAAAAGATGCTTCTAGCTCTCTGCTCCTAGGTTCTTTTTTTATGTGTACGTCAGTGTAGAAGTTTGTGCTGTATAAATCTGTGTGCTGGTGTGGTTTAGATACTCATAAATATACATACACAGTGTAAAGGTGAACACACAACATCAACGAGCCCAGAATTTCTCCAGCTGCAAGTTTTCCTTTGAGTTTTCTAATTTGCTCATTCCTTCCAGTTCTTTCAAACCCAATTTTGCTTATTCATTTAATTAAATGTTCGGTTTTATCTCAGCACAAATAACAAGAATGGATTTGGGACAATTAAAGGAATTATTCCAGCTATAAAATACCAGCCATGTACAGCCCTGAGCAATGTGGTAAACACACCTGTTACCATAACAGGGAGATATTTATACAGTATCTGTCTGAAAACATTAATGGGACAGAGAACAGGTAAAGCAATATTGCTTCTATTCAGTAGAACTCAGCCTGAACTCTGTGTGAAGATGGATTTTTGTGAGTAATTATAGGGTATTTTTAGGAACAAGTAAAGTACTTAACCCTTAATATTAAAAGCCTCAGATTTGGAGATGATGTTTCCATCCTATTATTTTCAGAGTAATTCTGCTTCATAAAATGACCACAAAACTGATTCACTGCACTCAACCATAATATTTCTTACTCATCTAAGTCATCTACAGAAGCACTTGCTTTCTAATCCTCCATCCAGCAAATTCAGCACTTCTAGTAAGAAGCAAAGTTTTGTATCCAAAATTTTCCATCTGATGATGACAGATTAGCTCTGATTAAATTTCTGTTCCCTGACATGTTTGCACTAAACCCAATGGAAAATAAAGAAGAGTTTCACAAAAAGTTGAAACAATTCTCCTCCAGCTTTCATAAAACTAAAATAATTCACAGCAAAACATTTTTCCTCCAGTCTTTTGATTCTGACTATTAGAAACATGAACAATCGAAGAAAATCACATTTTGATGCAAAAAAATGAGTCTTAACAGCCTAAGAAAAAGTGGAACATTAATTATCTTCACACATACCCTCAGTTTATATTGCAATGGAATATTTTCCACAAAACCAAGCCATGAGTCCCTAGCACACTGCTGGCAGTAATGTCCAATCCAAACCCCTTTTTGCCCAACTTATTAGCACCAGATTTCCATTTTATCAGTAGATCTGTGCACATGACTGGTGTGAAGCCTGCTCCCCACTCCCACTCTTGGGCACAGCTCAGGGCTGCACCTCAGCACCTCTCTTCTTTTGCTGGAATAATGCTGGTTTCGTCTAAGAAATTTCACACCAACGTTTTCAGACTTCCAAGGTGAATTAGCTTTACTCTGCTCTGATTATTCACTTTGGGAACCTGTCCTTCATGGCAATATTGATTTAGCTGTGGCAGATGCTGAGCTGTCACCGAGCCTGACAGCTTCTTCAGAGCTTCCTCTGTGGTTATCTTGTAAAGCAGTCAATAGCCAAGTGAAACCCAACTGTGAAAACAAGCACATTTCCCACTTTCATACTCTATGAAATCACATGTCCTGCTCCATGTTGCATCCTTCTGGAAGCAGGAAAGAAGCTGGCCTCCCAGTTTGGCACTCAGCACTATCAATTAACCCTTTGTGTATTCAGAGCACATCCAAGCCCTGCCCGACACGTTGGTGGGACCGTGTTCATCACAGGTTTGTGGCTTGGCAGTCACTCAGAGCTGTCACAAAATCACTTCTTACCAGGGGAGATGGGTCTTAGGGGAAGGTGAATGTGCTTAGGAAAGGGTTCCATTCCCTACACAATGCTGACTTGAATTCCAGCATATTTGGGTAATTCTTCTGTCACTTCAGGGAACACCTACGGTCCTACGAAGGCTCTCTGTGTTCACCTTGGCAAAGGGGCACAAACCACCCTCGTGAAGGGCGAAATGGCAGGCAACACCCCAAAAATCTTTTTGCATTGTTCATCAGAGGATCACAAAGCCAGAGAGTAAAATATATTTTAACATTATTATTTATTTAGATATTTATAGGTAGAACTGGACATCAGCACTCCAAAGGCTATAAAAGGATCTTTTTTTCAGGTGAAACAAGCTGTGCAAACACTGTACCATTCACATTACCTCCACTTCTCTCCAGCAGTCCCACAGCTCTGCACCATCCCCTTCTCCATAATACCAAAAATAAAAAAAAACAAACCATTCCTGGAAACATTGCTAGCCATTAATGTTGTCCTGGCAGAAGAGGTTTGAGAATATTCAGAAGAACAACAAAAGATTGCATACACTGTCAAACTAAAACAAAACAAAACAAAAGCCTGGCTTTTCATTTTGGCCTCAGTGCATGTATCGCTGAACTCTCCATGACTATGTGAGACTGGAAAAGTATCTTTATTTCCTGGCAGCAGCTCCTGGAGCTCTTCTCCTCCCTGTCCAACTCCTTCTGATCAGCACTTGTTTCTATCTGATTACCTCTCTGTTTTCTTGCTCACTATTCCAGGAAGGAGATGCTGGAATTAGATTTGCTGCATTTCCATTCCTACATTAACACTAATTTCACTGAAGTCAATGAAATTACATTGATGTCTGGAGAGTGTCTGAGGAGAATAATTGAGTGTATTTTATCACTTTCCTTCGACTTTTTTTGGTGACTGTTTCATGGCATTTTTAAATGTCCCATTTCACTAAAATGCACTTATTCAATGAAGTTGCTCTTGGGACCATGGAGTTCTCTCTGTAAAGCTCCAGGCACTGCCTGGAAGATGCCTGGGATGGGAACACAGAGATGTGTTCAGTGATAAACGCAACACGCAGCACCACACTAATTGCTCATCCCGCCAAAATCTATCCCCTGACTGCAGCCCCCTCCAGATATTTATGAGAAGAGCTCAAGAAAGAGGGTGCAGAGTGCATCCTTGCCCTGGGCCACTCCTTTCCAATTTCCACAAACCCAGAGAGCCCCGGGACTGTACCCACATCACGTATTAGCCACCGACCATCTCCACCAAGAACACCAAATACCGCCCCACAAATCCATTTCTAAGAATTTTTCCTCATCAAAACATTAACTTTTTCTTGCTATTCTTCAAGCCTGGCTGCCCCAGCCTTTACACTGACCACCCTCAGGCACCCTCTCTAGAAAGTGAGTAATTGCTCCTCTCCACCTCCTTCGCACCACTCCTGTTTTTTTAAGCCATCGCCCACTGTGTTTTTCCAGTCGTCATCCCATGCCTCATTCCTGTCACCTTTTAGACACCCTTTTTCATCTTACAGCATCTTGCTGCAGAGCAGTGCAGTGTGGTTGAAACAACATCAATTTCAATTGCCTGCCCAGGAATCCTATTTGCCTTTTGTTGACTGCTACTGAATATTTTCTCCAATATTTTCAAGGAACTCTCAGCAGTAAGAGTCAGGTGTCATTCCTCAGCTTATTTAGAAAACATTACTGTGTAGGTATATCTACCTATTCATTTGTATGCACTGACACTGAATTTCATCAGCCCTTTTCACAATCATTTCTGTGATGGGATTGCTGGATCAAACTAGAAACCCTAATTCCAGGATTCAGCAGACCTGCAGCACAACAGTGTTTTCTCCTATGCTTCTCCTAAGCTAAGTTGTCTCCTAAGTTGCATTTAGATACAACTGGGGGTTAAAAATAAAAGTCTCTGCAAATTTTAATTGGTTTAAAGTTTTTTTTTTTAGGTTTATGCCAGTATCACAGCTTAGGTCACAATAATTGGGAAGATTTTATCATCTTTCCCCTACAAGCAGGATTGACTACTTCCCAGAGCAGGACAAAGCTGTTCTTGGATGTTATCCAAGAGTGACTAAGCCAACTCTGAAAGTCCAGTGAAAATAAATGAGAGATTTGACAGAATAAAAATATCGAGATTTGACCCAACAGTTATAACAGTTATGGGATGGGATACCTCTCAAACAGTAACTCTTTAGCAGCAGGAGAAAACATGAATTTCTAAAAAAGCATGTTCAACCCTCCAGTCTGGTTGCCCCTGTCTGCCATTAACACTGAACATATTGTTGTCTTTATTCACACACCAGTGAGATCAGCCACGAATACAAGAGGTTAATTTAAGTGGCCTCGATGCCTTTGACATATTTGTTCACATGTTAAGAGCTGAGGGAATGACTGCAGGGTCTCTCCCCCCACTTATTTTGCCATCCTCAGTGGTTTCTCAGCACTCATAGCTGGTCATGTGTGCCAATAATGTCCTTTTTTAGGGACAATGACATCTGAAATTACACACAGAACAGGCACTGCGCATGGAATGGGGAGTTTGACAGTAAATTTATGTTTTCTGCGTGCTGCTGAACACCTGCAAGTATCACTTACATTGAGTTGTCCTACACCAACTACTTCTGTGAGTAAGAAACTGCTGCAAGCCCTGCAGGATGGAGACTTCAAACCCCAGGAAAAATGATATTCAACATCCCATCTATTAGCACATCTCTTCAGGCCTTCCAGCCCCCTTCTCCCCAACCCTCTCCAGCATGGTACATTAATTTCATACTGAACTATTAATTGCAGTTGACTTTGCAAAGCTCTTTTCTTTACATTTCTTATTCAGTTTCGCAAACCCAATCCCAAAGGAGTTCCTCTTGTTCCCCACAGCTGTTTGATCAAATTGCAAATATTTCCTTTAATCTTTTCAGGCATTCAGAGTTACTAACTATGGAGCAGAGCCTCTTCATCTTCCTCTACTGATGGTCTAGGAGAAACAATCTTTCACATATTTCTCATTTTACACAAGTGCTTGATTCCTGCAAGAACATATTAGTAAGCATAACATTAAAACACGCTTACCTAACCTAAATAAAAACACTTTGAACCAAATTTGCAAGCTAACCTGCTTTAGCTCTTAATGATATTAATCTGAAGTCATTTTTCCCAGAGGTTGTGGTCCATAATTCACTGAGGTCAATAAAAAGTAGCTGCTGAGGTTAAAGAGTTTTAGAGTTGGCAATAAACACATGTGAGTGTATTTTCCTCTGAGAAGCTGTATGAGAAATTTCCCAAAGGCAGGAGAAAAGGCCTTTGGGACACAATTTTAATTTTCTTCATACCTATTCAGAGGTAGAATTAGGAATAATAATAATAATAATAATCATCATTTCACAGTCACTTCACATTTCTCATTAATACATACATTTTACAAAGAAAGGTAAATTATTCAGTTTTGTTCCATACTTAAACATTTATGATTAAGTTCCACACTTAATCATTTATGTCAATTGTCCCTGCTCTATTTTTTATTAGGAAATTCAGAATGAAATATTTTCTAAAATTGAGACATGCACTCATGGTTTTAAAAATTACCATTCCCCACTTTGCTATTTTGCTGGTTTTATTCTATGAAATAGGATAAGATTTAGGGAAAAAAAAAAAAAAGTAACACCTTAACCTGAGTTTTAGTCTGAATTAGTAACTGTAGAAGACCTTCTAAAGTGAAACTAGAAGTCAAATGTCTTTTTTTTTTTCCTTAATATGTTCTACTTTTCCGTCATACACATGAAGTTTTTAAAAAATAAAATAAGGTTTCCTCTCATTTTTAAAACCTTTCCAGCAGAAAACCAAAGGAACGATTTTTCTCATTTAGTTGTAATGTGAAAAAAAATCTGAAAAGCAGAGGAGTAAGAGAATGAGCAAGAGAGGACTTTTCAGTTCTCTTGAAATCAGGGACATATTAGTTTGGATGTAAAAAAAACCCAAACCCTTTTGTATATTAATTCTTTTCCTCAAAGCACGTGATTTGAATAAATTTTCAGCAAAACTAAGGATTCTCCCAAGCACTTTTCATTTTATCTGAGTAAATTTCCACCATGAGGTTTTTTTTCACTATCTCATTAACTCCCTTCATTTCTTCCTCCTCTCCACATCTCCTTTCAGCCTCTGCTGAATTCTTCCAGAAGTGATAACAGCTTATTTTTTATTTTGTTTAGCAGCTTAGCTGCCTCCCACCTGACATGACTCTAAGCTCTTTCTCTTCATTTTACTCAATGTTGTTGGTAATTATTTAACCTAATTGATAGGATGCCTCCTCTGGGTAGAGCCGGTTGCCATGACACTGTAAGAAATTACTCCATATTTCTCCATTCCTGGATCTTCCTGAAGAATTTATGCAGAACATCTTGCCTTCACCAGCCCCCTACCTTCACACATATCCACAAAAAATAATTAATGAGCTAATGCTTGCAGGCAGATTTCACTGGAATAATAGAGCTAAAACTGGGGGTGTTTTTTGTAAAGCCTCCTTCTGCTGATACTGACCAAGACTGCACAGCTTTATGCAATCACAGAATTGTTTAGCTTGGAGAAGACCTTAAAGATCAGCAAGTCCAACTCTTCAGCCAGCTCTGCCAAGGCCACCATTGAACCATGTCCCCAAGTGCCACATTCACACGTATTTCAAATCCTACCAGAGATGGAGACTCCACCACTGCAGCCTGTGCCAGTGCTTGACAATCCCTGCCATGGAGAAATCGTTCCTAATACCCAATCTAAACTTCTCCTGGAGCAGCTTGATGCCATTTCCTTCCCTCCCATCACTTTTTACCCAGGAGCAGAGCCTGACCCCACCTGGCTGCATCCTCCTGTCAGGGGGTTGTAGGGAGTGATGAGATCTTCCCTTGAACCTCTTTTTCTCCAGGCTAAACACCCACAAGCTCCCTCAGCTGCTCCTCATCAGACTTGTTCTCCAGCCTCTTCCCCAGCTCTGTTCCCTTCCCTGCCCATGCTCTGGCCCCTCCACGTCCATCCTGTCACGAGGAGCCCAAATTGGACACGGGGTTTGAGGTGTGGCCTCAGCAGTGCCCAGCACAGGGGACAATCCCTGCCCTGCTCCTGCTGCCACACCACTGCTGGTGCAAGCCAGGATGTGATGGCACACAGGCCGTGCTTGACGTGACAAGGACAACCAGAGGAAGGCAGCAAGCAGTGAGGTGGCACAGGCACAGCACCACCAGCATGAAGCAGCTCATGAGGACGTGGTTTAGGAGACAAGCTGGGTCACAGCTGAGTGCTCTTGCAAAGCTCCTCAGCATTCACACCAGCAAAAGACATGGAGGAGAACACAGAACACAGGTGCCCAAGAAGATGGAGCCCAGCCCTAAAAGTTTCAGGCAACCTCCCTGTAACTCCAGCAATGAGATCTGAGGCAGTGCATTTCAGAACAGATAGGAAAGGCCCAAATGCTTTTCAGAGCTTTCAGATGCTCTGCAGCTCTCAAGGAGCTTTACAGCTACAGAAAAAGGGCCACGTTGAGAGGAGCTCCTGCAAAGGGCAGGGGCACGGTGAGGAGCTCCAGATTAATTTCACATCCCACTTAGAGGAGTGGTCCTTGGTACAAGTTCCCCTCAATTTGGGCAACCCCAACCCCTCCTGCCTGGCCCCTATATCACTCCAAACTTTAATCTCAATTTTCTCACAACCTCCTCTACCTCCTGACTCAGACCTTTCCAGCCAGGACGTTCATTTGAAAATATGAAATGAAGCCAAAGCATGTTAAGTACACATCAAGCAGCACCCCCAGCTCAGTCTCTACAATCCATTTTGGCCTGGCTTTGGACAGTGATCACGCTGCTGATATTTGGGCAATTATGAATGCTTTAGAGAACCACAGTTTGTACCTAAGGCAGTCTGAAATATACAGCATGGACAAAAGTGTATTTGTCCTTGTGAATGTTTCTAGCAAAACAGAATATTAACTATATCCATTATTTTTACTTACACACACCACTAGAGCTGTGGTGCTGCTCTTCAAAGCTGCGCTCAATACTGCAGAAATTATACAGATTTGGAATAGCCAAGCTTTTCATGGTAAGAAAAAAAATCCATTTGTTTTCATTTATACATTATTAAGAAACTTGCTGAGCAAAACCTGCTTTTATTGTTGTTGATGAGGATTCATTCACAAGGCTAGGATAAAAAGCTAATGAAAACTTAAGGAAAAAGTCAAATAACAAAACTGTATCTGAAGTCCTTGATGCTCTCTTTCACACTTCAGAGGCATAAGACTATTATGAAATTTCTTTTTTATTATTATTATTATCATTTGGGGCAGATTCACACCAGATTCAGGGACTGATTTATTCAGCTAATATATTTATTTTCATCTGCGAAAGACATTTCCGAGCACTGTGACCAAAGTAACAGCAAATTAAAATTCTCAAAAGCTACAATTTACTGATTATAATTACTAAGAGCTTGCCCATCTCCTGTCTCATTTACACAAAATGAATTTACAGTCCATTTCCAGGTTCCTCCCCTACAACCAGCCAGCCAACATCGAGTATTTCAAAGAACATAGACTTAGAGGGACTGTGTGGAGGGTGAGAAATTATCTTGTTTGACCCTGCACAGGGCCCACAGATAATTTAGGCAAACCTGTGCCTACCCCATAGATCTCCTGCCACAAGCAGACATGGAGCCATTAATTTCTCCATAATTTGACAAGTAAAAGAAGTTAATGTCATCAAGAGTCAGTGTGAAGCACACATGGCAAAGCACGTCCTCTCATGGTCTCCCAATTAACAGGTACCATATATATTTTTATATTTGCCTTTGATATATCCTCCAAAAATACATAGAGATTGATATGGCTCAGATTTTCTTCTTCCCAAGAAGCTTTGATTTTGAGTCCAAACGGAAGAGAAAGAATAATTTTTAGATTTAAAAACTGTGGGCAGGTGGGGGTGGGTTATGGTGATAGGAATTAAAATTAAATCGGTTTTGCACTATTTTATATTCCCCTAGGTAACATGAGACAATAAAAAACTCAGAGCTAAGGATGCTTAATGACAAAATTGATAGGTCAGTTTGTCCCATATGGGATTTATCAGCCCATAATGGAATGAAGGGGACACAGAGTGCTAACAAGTTTTTAAAAGACATTTTGGCAAGATCAGTTAAATGCCTCCTTCTTTGGCAAATTGGCTTCTTCTGCTGAAATCATATTCTCCCTCAAAGATCTTAACTGGCCTTAATAATCTCCCAATTTGTTTCCTAGGAAGGGGTTTCTGCAATGCTCCAATGGAATTTGCATTCAGGGCACTCGGGCTCATCAGGGCCACACTGAATATCTTTGTATTGAAATTCGTGGGGATGCTCAGGCCAGTTACCATCGTGGCACAGTCCAGGGCTAAACTACTGCAAGTGATTTGAAAGCAGTTTTTCATCCAGTATCTTGATTTTTCTTAATTACTGGAAGAAGAAAACTCTTCTCTTTTTGATCTCATGATCCTCACACAGGCTGAGACGACATCTGGGAAAGGCTACTGAACACATTTACCACCACTGATCCCCACACGACATTTTTCACTTTCCTTCAGAGAAAAAAAAAAAATTTAAAAAAATAGAACTTCTCAGTACCAACTTCTAAAAATACACAGCACAGTCTTTCCGAAGCAAGTCTATTTCTCACTGTGCTTCACCTACTTTATTTCAAATAGAAACTGAATCATTAAAACTCCTCTTTGTTAAAATCATGACAGGGGCAGCACACCTGTCCGCAGAGCAGCTGTGGCTTTGTCCTCTGCATGGATCTCAAAGATGACTTAATACTGTACTGCCACTGATGAACTGGAGGCTCTGGAGGCTGCTCACCAGCTCTTTGTATCCAGCAGCTGGTCAGAGAAAAGAACATTACCCAGTGCTTTCTTTTCCTCACTAAAAATAATTTGTAACGGGTTCTAAATTTACGGGCTTTACATTTAAATGACAAAAAGACAAGAAGAATCTGTATTAAGGGGGATGTCTTCTATTCAGAGAAGAGTGACAATAGATGTTCAGGGGGAAAAAAAGTTACATAAAACTGGAATCAGAAGGTACAAACTCCAGTGTTTGCAGCAGTCCTTCCCTACATGAGCTGACAGAACTTTTCAACAGTCCCTTGCTGGGAAGGGAAAGGAGGGGAATGGAAAAGGGTAAAAGATGAACAAGGAGTACTGAGGTTAGACTAAAAATATGTAACAATTTTTCCCGTTGTTGATGGTAATGGGTTTAGAATCTTTTTATCTTCATTTGCATGAACTTTTCGTGATCCATTCAAAATCAAAACAGAAAAGCTGCCGCCTATTCTGAGAACCCAAAAAGTGTATGTACGCCGATGGTTTGACATTGTCTGCTTTGTTGGAGGTGCTGAATTATCACCACTCTGACAACAAATCTCCCAAGTGACTCCTTCACCCCAGGCAACTCCAGAGGTGTACCCAGGAGTTGTGTATTGATTTTAGCACCAGCAGAAGCAAGGAGGAAATGAAAGGGAAAAGGCAAAAGGATTTAGAGAGTGCTTTGTTTTGCTAGCCAAGCACTATTTTTGACTGAGAAAAGAAATGACAAACCGGGGGAATCAAAGAACTTAAGAAGTCAGCTGCACTGGGATGCCAAGCACAGGTGCGACCTTCTCCTCTCTGCCTGTATCCCCAACAACCACCTGACCATGGTTATTTTAAGCTGCTTGTTTTCAGCTTTTCTTCCCAAGGAACGTACTATAGCTGCTGCTTTTCCCATAGATAGCAGTAAACACGCAGTGAAAGGCATTTGACAAATAAAAGCCTATTAACTTATGCAAAACGTATACCTTTTTAAAGACAAAACATTATCTTCATTTTCTCCCGTCTTAGTAAGGAGTATAAAGTGGCTATAGTGTTTTCAGATGTTTTTTCCATTGCTTGTTAATGTACTCAACTGTTTTTGCAAAAGTTGAAAAATAAAGCCTTCAAAAGTAGGAAGCATTTGCACAAAAAATACCATCTTGGTAACTTGATTTTTTTTTCAAGAAGCAGGCTTTTTTTCGAGTCTTTTAAAATGCCAATTTTGGAAGAAGCATTCCATTTTAATAATTTTCTTTTTCTACTAATGCAATTATGTAATTGCATTAAATGCTCTTAGTCACAGAAATTTTTTTTTTAAAAAAAAGAAGCCAGGGCAGGGTACTGCAGGGAAAACTGGTCTGTACACACAGCTTTGCTGCCACGCCAGGGTATTTCAGCATAAACATTCAGGACACAGAACTTCACTTGGATGAGTGCCTTGCAAAGTGAAAACCGAATCATTGTTAGGGTCTTTGGACAGCGTGGAACAGATCCACACTAAAAAACAGAAGCAGAAAACAAACTTTTAAGAAAACTCTGATGTCTGCATCATTGCTTTGCCATAAGGACTGACCCTGGAATTACTCAGAACCATCAGCTGCTTCTCTTTTTAATCTAAATATTCCCAAGTCACCTTCAGTGCTGCTTTTCTGCAGAGACTGAGATATGGGAGGGACCAGGCAGAAGGACCTGCAACCAGTGGAGGCTGCTGATAACTCGGAGGACGTGGAAAAGAGTTCAGGAGAGTGGCCAGGCTTGGTCATAGATGAGTGAGTTCACCTGGGAGAGAACAGGCTGGAGCCCAGGGCAGGGTGCAGGGAGAGGGATAAGCTGGAAAGGTGACCTGGAACCTCTGGAGGGCGAGTGATGAGGGACTCAAACCCCTCAGACCATGGATGGTTCTTCAGGGAGATTTCCCTGGGGGAAATGGATGAGCAGCTCCCCCTGAGGACACAGGGGAGACTCTGCCATGAGGAATCACCCCTGGATCCTTTCAAAGAGCAACCTGTGACTCCAGCTGCCTTTGTGGAGCAGGGTCTCAGCTGGGCAGAGGATCCTGGTAGCCACCCTGCCTTACAACCTTCTGTTCATGGGGTTCCCAACATTTCAATACCCATTGTGTTCAACAAGAAATCCACTAAACCTTGGCAAACTCCTTCTGCCATTTCCATAGGGTTCTGCTCCATGGTGCCACACAGGAAACAGGCAAAGGGAGCCTTTCCCTGGGCAGGATTTGTAAGGTTTGTAGCTTTGAAGATTTGTCCTGGTGGGGCTTTTTTTGTAACCTCTGGTGTTTATCCTGCAAAACAAATCCTTGGAGAAGATCCTGTGGATCCAGTTCAGCTGTCCACGTTTACTCACCCTTGAAAGTGGGTATTTATTTTTGTCTCCAGATAACACTCCAAAGCTAGTTTCCCTTCACTAATACATCTCTATTAAATTTCTCTGCTAATTAAAGAAGGCAAGGCCAAAGCTGAGGAATTGGAAAGTGCTCTAATGGAATTACTACTCTGAGGTGGCTCGAATGTCAACATTTCCTTCTCCAACATAGCAAAATCTTGACAATCACCTTAAAGATGAAGAGCAAGAAGAAATGCTGTCGGCTTTTTCAGGGGAAATATCATTATGGATATTAACACATTCGGTGATAACAGTAATACAGGCATTAAATATAGCAGCCTTGGTGATTGAAATGCCTATAAAGCATCTGCCACAAGATAAAGCATTAAAAACCCTCTGGGCTGAGAACCACTGTCACCCTCAGTTTTTGCCTTCTGATATGTTTACATTGTTTAGTGGAGCCTTCTCACGAACTTTCATGTAAACTATGTATAACTTTAGAATTATCTATTTTATTTACATATTTCTTCTCTGGGAGGAGTCAATTGACAAACTGTGATTTTTGCCAATGGACTGGAGAGGTGGCAACTTCCTCATCCAATCCTTGATATTTTCTAGAAATCCATATAAACCTAAAACCCAAATAAACCTTTTTCTTCTTCTTCTTCCTCGCATGAACTCAAGTGCAGTCTCATTCTTTTCACCCTGGAAAACTGCAATTAAAAGATCTCCAGCAAAACTAAGCTATGGCTTCCATCAGACTACAAACAAAGTCCATTTCAATTCTTCTTCGTATTTAAGAAGTTATCTAAGCTACTTTGACATGAGGTTATGCAGCATTTGTGGTTTTGTCACAACATCAAAGCTTCTTTTCACAGTGATATTACTGTAAAATGGGGATACAGGCTTTGCACTATCACATCATCCTAGGGAAGAGGTTAAATGATGCCTCAGCTTTACCCAGTGAACCAGGGCATGGTTAAAGAGCCAGGCTGTCTAACATCAGGGCTCTTGTCTTTCACACCACTGCTTCTGCATTTAACAAATGAAACACAACTAAGACCAACACTAAAATGCTGGGTGCACTGACATCCCTGGTTTTGGGGAGGTTTTTCCCAAGGGTTTTCTGCATTACAGCTTTTCCAGTGTATCATCTCTGAAAGTGACTGTACTGTAAGGTATTTAATGTTTAAATTGCTGAGGCTGTTTAGTGGATACAGAGCTGGCATTTAATTTTTTAAAAAGAGGAGAGGTGGAAGAATAGCAGACAAAACCTTCTCTTTAATTAAAAAGAGGGTTATTTAAGTAATAATGGTGGTGATAATTTGCACTGATGAATTTTCCCTCAAGTCAGGCAAGTTAGCTTCTAAGAAACAGAGTCATCAGGATGAAAAGGAAGGAGAGGATGTTGAGGAACAAATTTGACAATGCATTTCCTCCTCTTTTTTGTTTGATACCCTTGATGAACATCTTGTCAGCAGTTTTAATATGTAGCTCTAGAGCTGATCAAAAGCTGGGATAAGCAAATGGAGATGTTTTAAAGCAGTAATCTGTGGGTTTTCCAGGAAAGTGAGAGCAAAAAATAAACCAGCATTTGAAAAATACCTTCCTGCTGTTCATAGGAATAATTGCTTAGCAGTAGTTGAACATCAAATCCCAAATTTACTCAGATTAACCTTTCCCCCTCCCTACATCTTCTACAGAAGGTGGAACACAAACCAGATCTTCAGAAGGCACAGAAAACAAATTACTGCAATGCTGAGCTCAAGGCTATCCTGAAAACCAGCTCCAGGCACAACAGCACAACCCTGCAAAGCTGCTCATGTGAATGCAGGGAGCCAGGACCATTCCCAGCCTCCTGCACTCACTCTGCCCTTGGAAAATCAACTCTGAATATCAACTGCACAAGGGTGTGACAGGAGCTCCAAGCCTCCCTGTGTTTGCCAGCCACTGGACTCACCACAGACAAACACAGAGCAACCTCCAAATCAACCTTCCAAATACTGTGATTATTTCCACAGAGTGACAGACAGAAGGAAACAAAATAAAGAAAGGGACTGAGCATTCAAAGTGACAAAATGTAAGCAGCAGATGGTTTTACATAACTGGCAAAAGGGGAAGAGTAAATGAAAAAACCCAAACTTTCATTAAAGGGGCTAAAATATCGTGGATTGAAGTCTCATTTTAAAAATTGATGTATCCTGGGAAGCTGAATAGCTCAAAAGGAGGGAAATTAGAGGATGCACAGGCTTTCATCTCTCCATCGTCAGTCTCTGCTTAGTGCTGGCCACTAAATCCATATTCCTGGCCAGGTTTAAATACAGGCAAAGTACACTTGAACCCAAATCTTACTGTTACTCCCTGAGCCTCGACATCCAAATCATTTGCAAATCTTCCTGACTCAAATCCTCCCAGAGGACACACTGCAATAATATGATAATCACGTTTACAAGACTCATCCTGGGAGTAGTTTAATGTTCATCTAAGCCAACAACACCCCTGGCAAGGTAACTTGCCGCTGCTTGCCTACATTTCCTGCCCTAAATGCCTCACAGTAACTTCTGGGATCAGAAATAGCTGGTTGTCCCTTGGAACATATTTGGGTATGTGCATAAAAGCATTTTCTAATTCTCTTCCCACCATGTCAGCCTTTAATCAGAAACAAGGGAGGAAGGCACTGTACCAAAGATGTGCTTACACAAAACTCCACTCAACCTGGAGCAGAATCAAAACCACGAGATCAAGGAATAAAATTTCTGATGGAATTAGGATCACGAGGTAAAGGAATAAACTTCTGGAGGAGGAGGAGAAAGTGCCTTGAAATTCCCCCCCTGCATGCTCCAAGCAGAAGATGCTGTCCCTCTCTTTTCCTCTTTCTCCCACTGCATTGTTTTTTTTCAGGCCAATAAAAGAACTGACAGACGAAAAGCTCAGAACATTCCAACCTGGCTATGCTGGTTGTTTTACTTATGGAAATTTTAGAATTTAAATGCATTTATTTTATCATAAATAAAATAATGTCCTTTCCACGAAGGCATTTCAGTGCAACAAGCCCCTTGCACAGAACAACCAGTCCAGTTTCACCCAGGTTTTAACACGAACCCAGGTCACTACTGACATGCCAAAGTCTGGGCCCTTCTTCCTCCATGAGGTCTGGATGAAGAAAACCACTTTTCTCTGCCATTTTTCCCTTGGGCCACCTCTGCCTGTAGTTTTGTTCATTCCTCTGCAGAGGTGAAAACTCCAGGATCTGCACAAAACACACAGAAACGAGCTCTGCCAATGCAACCACTGGAAGGAAGAGGCAAACTGAATCCTCCCCCTTGGAGAATTCAGCACAGTTATTTGGTACTTGTATTTCCTTAAAAGCAGCAGTCCTTTGTTTCTGAAACAAGTTTGCTGGGCTCTCTACTCAGTGTTTGATAAATGGACAGCTCTGTAGGTACTGACTGCAAAAAAGGTGGGAGTCTGTCCTTCGTGTGCATCAGATTTTCCAGTGAAAAATGGGCAAGATTAAAGCCAGAGCAAACAGAATGACTGCTATGAAAGGGGCCCAAAGTGCCTTTTTAATATATGCTTAAAATGTCTCCAGTATTCTGTACTTAAAGACTTTGACAACATAATTCTGTGAAAAGGCTTATTTATCCTGCATAAAGAACACAGAGTGCTCACCTCCCAAAGGAAAGAAAATACTTATGGCTGTTGATGTAATAAATGTTTCAGACAACAGCAGAACCTCTCTCCTCTACCAGCACAAAGAAACACAGGCAGCAAACCCCACATCCCAGTTCATTTGCATAATTAGGGTTGGAAAAGAAGAAGGAAAATTCCCAACCATAATTAATTTTAACCTTTTCTAATTTCATCATGATTCATGTTCAAAAATATTTTCATTAACTAATCCATACAATAGTGAGCCACATACTTAGCCTAATTAGATTACAGAAATGGTTTTAAACCAGGAAGGTTTAATTAGCAGCAATTATTTCCCATGTTATTTCCACCACATGATGGGATCGCATGGATTATTTCATAACGAAAGAAATAAAAAATTTCTTGCAATTCCATATTCTACTGTGATGCACAACACAGGCTTCACTCTGTGCCTATATGAACAGATCAGCCATAAAAAATAACTCTGATTTGAAAGAGGGGAAAGAGAAGGGGAAGGGGAAGGGGAAGCGGGAAGGGGGAAGGGGGAAGGGAGGGATTAAGGATTTCCTTGTTTTATTGACAGGATGCCCTGCAAGTCAGCCTCCAAGATAACACACTCCATGCTCTACCTTGTCACAAGAAGTGAGCTGAAATTATTATCACGTTGCATAGCTGAGCCCATTGAACCTGTAGGTCTCCCCTCATTGTCAAAGCAACAGGGGTAACATGGAAATCAGGATTTTGCCCTGGGACAACACAGATGGCCTGATCTCAATTATAGCCAAACAACTCCCTATCTGCTTGCACAGTTCTGCCACAACAGCAATTTGGGGAGAAAAATTAGGAAAAAAAATTAATTATCATCTTCACAGAAAGCATTTCAAGAGAAACAGCATATGAGGATAGAGTTTCTGAGGATAACAACAGAATAACTGATGAAACATCTCAATCTGACCTATGAGACACCCAGACTGCTTAAATGGATTTGAGTAAAGTCCATTGTTTAGTACTGGGTTCTGAAATTAACTAACAGAATCAAAACCTAAGAAATGGATTTGTCAAAAAATTAAATTTGTCCTCATTTTGTGATACCCTCAACCAAATCTTCCGAGTAGGATATTAATTTTCTTGATATTTTTATTTGGGCATCTTGAACGTGAAGCGACTACAAAACGAAGGAAAGAGGATATTGCAGACATAAAGCTGAGTTCCAAATTTCATTTGGGGCAGGAAATGGAAGTAAGGCAATACTATATCTCACAAAAGTATATTCAGCATTGAGTTTGTTGGTTTTTTTTTTTTTTTTAATTAAAATGTAAGAAAAGTTAAACTATCATCTGCAGACTGAACGCTGCATTTCCCAGCTGAGACAGTTTCACCTCCCACTCTAAACTTCCTTCCTTTCATCAGACTAATTTGTTTTGGCCTGATATTTTCCAACGTCAAGGTGAATGTTCCCAGGAAATTTGAGGGAAAATTATTTTGGCTGGTTTTCATCTGCTGTAGCCCTACACGAAAAATACAGACTTTTTCATTAATTTTTGGAAGTATGTGTAAGAGTAACAGCAGCTATTGGCACACACCTCAAATTCAATGTGATTACTGATCACATTGGGATAAAATGCATATAAAAACTTTGAAAATATCCTTCTAATACGAAAAGCATTCAAAAACAACATTTGTCCATCTACAGAAGAACTGGATTTATTGTGGGGTTTTTCAAGCTTAATCCAAAATGTTTCAGACAGAAACAGGCTGAAAGAACAAAAAACCATGAAAACCTAATGCAGAAAGTGTAAAGCAATATAAAAATGAAAACCAATGAGACTGTGCACTGGTTTCCTGGTTTTTATGAAACAAAAAAGAAGTGTCTAGTATTAATTTACTCTTAAGGCTTAGCACTCCAGGACCTCATGCTCAGAGGTCAGGGGCCTCTGACTGGTAGCTTGATGGCTCATCTTAACCTTGCCATTATCTCACATTTCCTTTTTGTGACTAATATTTCTGTGCTGGTTTGGAGAGCAAAAGGAGAGCGAGGAGCAGATCCTAAACCAGTTTGAAATGTTCTAATGCTGGTTGCAACTGGAAAGGCTTACAGAAAACAGGAACATGATTTAAAAAGCCAAGATCTCTCTGACAGTGAATGGGACATAAAACTCCCCAAAGCTGTGTTGGTGTTTTCAATATGTGCATGTTACCCTACACAACTCCCATTTCCAGTGTCTTTTAGGGACTTTTGCATATTTACAGCAGATTCCTGTTGTGGCTTTGCCATGTCAGCCAGGTATTTCTTGCCATTCTACTAAATAATATTGGCTCTGCCTTAAACAATTTACTCTATCAATTTAAAAGATCAGGATGTATCAGACCATTGCCTTGATGCCTACACACGTTCATCACTTGTCTGAGAAGCATGAGACAGGGACTAATTTCAGCACAAATCTGTACTGTTCCCATGTACCCTGCCTATATTAATCCTGGAACTATTTACCATGGAACACACTGCTCCTGGTAGAAAGAATTGCCTCCAGCCCAACTTGTTAGGCTCCATCCACTGAAGCAAAAAAAAACCAATGTATGTATTTTATTATTTTTTAAATCAGGATGAACCACAAAGTTCACCTGATTTATTCCCACAAATGCTACAGCCCAGGCCCACGTGAACTCTTGGCTATCATGGAATACCCTGATTGCAGACAATTAGACCAACTAGAGCAATGCACAATATCCTACATATTTACCTCTGCCTACACCTCAGCTTTTAAGCTGTAGATTGGCAAAAATTAAATGTCTTGTGGATTCCTTGAATTTAACCCAAGATCTGAACCAGTTATGTAGAGTCAGCTAGAGAAATTCAGATTAATTCAGTGGAGTCATATTTTTTTTACCTTTTTTTTACTTTTTTTTTTTTTTTTTTTCTTTTGATTCCTGGAATATTGTAATTTGTTTTCCTTTGCTCCTTGTAACTTGGAACATGGTTTGGTAGGCACTTTACAAAAACATGTGGAGCTCCTGCCCCCAGCCATTTAACATTTAAACCAACAAATCATGCATGGGTTTGGAGAGGAATAAACCACCACAGTATTTATCAAATGCCAAAGTTCACGATTCTACCAAATGTCAGATCTGGAAATGAAACCGAAAAGTTTCACTTTGCTAGATGAAAGCCTCAGCCTTTAGACATCTCTACCCAAAAGCTCCTGTTTCTATATTAAACACTGCCAATTAAAGGCAGCCACAGCTGAGTCCTTCTCCTTTTAACACACACATGAAAACACAGCAGTAAACAACCTCCATGTGCAGCCATTACACCTGACCATGCTTTGCTGCTGCAATTATAACCTGACAAACAACGAATTTATGAGGAAGTCTGATTAATTCTGACATTCTCATTGTAGTAACACAAAAACCATTAAAGCTATCGTGGCACTGCAGAGATGTCTGTGTCATACTGACACGATCATCTGCCTTTATCCACAGCAGAAATTTGGTTAGAAACAGAAGAGCAGCACACAAAGGAAGAAAGGGACAAATGCCTTTTGCAGAGATAAACAACAGAGGACTCTGCTCCCTTTGAATTTATAATATTTCAGCAAACATCCTCTGTGGTGCCTTCTCAGCTGGCTAAAAATGGATTAGAAGGTGAGGATGCACAACTTCTCCATGGCCCATTATTTCTTATTATCATCCAGATGGAGCGTGGCTATCAGAGCACCACTGAAAACTCTAATGAACTGCAGTGTTGTAGATTACTAATTCTTCAACAGCACGTTTGTGTGTCAATAATAGACTGTAAAAACAACAACAACAACCTGACTAATTAGGCTGGATCAAATCTGCTCAGCTCGGCTTCCCGTCCCTCCTGTTCTGGGCGCTCGTGTGGGTGTTCAGCACTGGTGCAGCTCCCATTAAACGCCTTTCAAGGCCTCTGGTCACCTCATGTAATATTAGAAACATTTAGAAACATTTGTTTAAATGCTGATGAGAAGCATTTAAACAAGAGCACACCCATGTTTAAACCATATGAAGAATTTTCTCGCTGTTTTGTCAGTAATGCAGGGGAGTTTGAATCTCAGTTGTTCCTCAGACAGGAAGAAGTGGGAGGGCACCAACATTTACCATCAAGTCCTCTGTTTAGCAAGGCACTTAGGATTTAATTCATTAATACTTTCTGCTATTCCTGGGCTTGTTTGGGTTTTTAGCAGGGTAAACAGAAACTTGTTCTAAGCTAAGCTTGTGCTCTCATTTGCTTTGCTCCCTTAGCAGTTGGTGGAACATAAAAAAGAGCTGCAGTGCTGGGCCTCACTCGGAAACTTTGGGAAAAAATACTTTCTTTAAAAACATCCAAAGCAGCCTGTGGGATCTGTGAAGTAAAATCATAACCCTGCTCCAAAGCTCATCCATGCACACACAAATAAGGTGCATCTGTTGCAACCCCTGGAAAATATTAAGGAAATTCAGCCAATGAAGAGTTATTATTTTGAAACAGAGCAATGTTTCAGATGATCCTCTCCAGTTCTGTCATTTTACATCCCATTTAACAGCCAGTGCCAGCCCTTGACTTCCCAGAGGAGACATGAAGTGAAACCTGAGATGGGGCTCAGCACAGCATCCCTGCCATGGAATCTCACAAAACTCAGCCTGGCACTCACTGGGCAGGGCTCTGCTAAAATCACCTCGTGCACGGGGCAAGGGAGGCTTGGCCAGGAACCTCCAAGGGCTGTGACTTTGCCATAGGGTTTGTAGGGATCTCACACACTTGTCTTCTCCTTCTCTCCTCCTTCATTCATCTTCAGACAAGGAGATTTGATTACAAGATCCTTCCTGCATGATCAATCTTCACCCACATGTAATTATTCCAGACTCACAGCCATTAAATAGTTTCCAATACAGCACTGATGCCAGCAGCTTTATTCCGAACTTCTTTCTTATCTCATTGACTCGCCTTTTTTTTTTTAGTTTCCCCTCTCAAGTGCCAATGTAGAAAGATTGTGTTTGATTAACTATAAAGTTACATTTCCTTTAGCTAAGGTGGATTATCACTTTCAGTGGGAAACACTTGCATTAATGAATCTCAGTAGTAACCTTCTTTATGCCTCAGTCTCCTATTCCAAAATAAGGGAATGGAAGCAGGCATCAGATTTTGTGCTTTGAAATGTTCCTGGTGGAGGAGGGAGAAGGGCAAATGGAGCTTGTCTTTTCACCATACACAGGAATGATGCTTTGCTCCCGTGTCTTTGCCAATCAGGTGTCATTCAAACATACCATGTGAAAAAAAAAAATAAATCTCCACACATGAGACCTCATTGAAATGGATGCTGAGGTTTTTACAATACACCTACATGGATTTTTGGCATGAGCCCTAGTGACCTTCCAATGGGACCTATCCCTCTAATTCCCTCTTGCCCATACTTGGAAGATCCACCAACAAACCTGAAATGTCAGAAATGTTCCTTTCACCATGGTTTGTGGCCAGAGAACACTTAAAGGCAAGTTCTCATTAAGCAACAACGAGGTCAGTGAGACTATTCCAGTGATTAAAAACACACCACAAGTTTAAAGTTCCCAGTTCAGGAAGCACTGAAGGACTGGGTAAAATTAATTTTAAAAATTAAATTAAATTCATCACACCTCATTCTGCCCTCCTAGCCTTTAACTTCACATCATTTGATCACATATGAGGTAAGAGAGATGAGACCTAAGGGAGGCAACATCATTCAGAGGGTGACAGTGTTTGCCTGTGTGACACTGATGCTGAGTTCAGGTTGTTCAACCTTGCCAATACAATGTAAGAATCACAGTTTCTCTGTAGCTGACACCAGGACTGTTGGAATGTAATGCAAAACCACAAATTTTGTAGGGCTATGGATATGACTGCTCCTCCCAGTCTTCCAGCTTCAGGAATAATCCATTTTAAGCGGCTTTTACCTCAGAACTGACCATCTTCCACTGGGGAAAAACTGGCACAACTCTCCCAACACGATGCCAATCCTACAGAGCTGGGCTTTTCCTGCAGAGGAATGCAGCCTCCACGCCATCTCCCACTGTCACATCACCATGCAGAAACCAGCAGCAGATATTTATAAACCCTTTTCCATCAACTTCATCCTATTTCAATTCTGATTGCACTTCACAACGGAGCTTTGAAATGTGCTTTAACTTTCATGAGACACTTTAGGAAGAATTAAATATTCTGCTCTATTAGAAAATCCCTCATGTTGTTACGCAATAAAAATGTAGACAAAGTAAGATAAAAGCTTACTAATCTTTCAACTTTTTAAAAATATCTTTTTCTATCTGCTGGTCTTCTTCCTTTTACCTGCTTGCTTATCTTCCCCTGGAAAAAGAGAGAAATGGCTGAAAACAAGAAAATTGCTCCCAAATTTCTCTTTTCTTCTCAGTCTTTAAGGAAAATTTTGTTTCCATCCTTCTACTGTATTTCCAGTGTGTTATACAAAAAGATGCAGCATTAAAAAAAGCATTAAAAACAAAAAGATGCAGCATTAAAAACAAACTTTAAAGAAATAAAGACAAGGAAACAAAAAAAGGGGGAACAAAATTTCTTACATATTTTTTTTTCTTTCTCTAGTGTAAATCTTTATTAATGAGAAAGTCATTATGAAAACCCAGAGGCAAGAACCTTTAGCTCAAAGCTGTATTTCAGATACAAAAATCCTTAAAGCCAAAAAAAAAAAAAAGTCAGAACTCCTGTACTGAAATTAATCATTAGATACTTAGGGATGGTCAACCACCTAGAAAAAGTGAGTTTTGCTAGCTTGGCCTTGCTAAGACATAACAGGGATTTGTAGCTGCACCTTACTCTCCCTCCAGCATCATCAGAGATTTGTGGGCTTGGGAGGGAGCTCCAGGGAGAGCAATCCTGAGGGAAGAGCAAGGATACCTGCAGCAATGCTCATCAATGAGCTGGAGTCTACCAAACCTGGTGCTGGCTCTGCCCATGAGCTGCAAAGTTTTGCCCAAGATGAAAAATTTTGGTGGGCTGGTGTTGGAAATCCCTTGATTTGATGGTGTTTCCAACACCATTTTTTCATTCCCTCCTAAGTGACCTGACTGCCCTCCAGGAAACACAGAAGACCAATGTGTTTTTCCCTTTCAAGCACACTCTTTCCATGGTAGAAGTCAATCTTCGTGTTCCCCTTAAGCTTCCATCAGCTTAAGCCAAAGTCAATTCTTCCAACTGCTCCCCTGAGATCCTGCCTTGCAACACATTTTTATGATCTCCTCTCCCTCCAGCTGGTCTACAGCTTCCTTAAAGTGCTGTATCTAAAAAAAAAAAAGGAAAAAGGTGACTACCCAGTCCTAGTCCCAGAATAAATACCTTTTCAGCTTGTTTGCAGCACTGCTCCTGATACCTTCCAGAGTGAAATTTTCAGGTTTTATGCCATTGCTCCATTGTTACATTCAGTCTGCAGTCACCTACCCCTTTCCTCCTCCAGTATCCTCCAAAATCCTCTCCAGCTTCGCAGCAACAGACCCAGTTATTCCATAGAATAACTTATGCATCTGATTTGCCCTCTTTGCACGTGGTGCACTGCATTTCCCTCCCTTGACATCCACCTTGCTGATTTGGGGATGCCTTTCCAGTTTAATGGGATCATTATGGATTCTGATGCTGTCATCTCAACTGCTCACAGCCCTCCCCATAACCCCCCCAATGTGCTCTCTCTGTTCTGTCACTCAGCTCTGCTAATGAAAGTGTTGAACAGAATCACACACAGGGCAAAAATCTTGCTGGCAATTCCCTCCAAGCTTGACAGCGAAGCCTTTGATTGTATTTTGAGAGAGATTGTTCAATCAGCTATCACCAGCTTTGTTATGACTGTGTTGAGATCCTCTTTCACCCATTCACTGTGAGGCCACTAAGCAAAAACTGTCAGAAGACTTCTAAAAAGTTGAGATACATTGCATCTACTCAATTCCTTTTATTCTCCAGGCAGTTATCTTGTCAAAGAGAGAAATCAGATTAATTTGCCATGAACTCATCTTGACAAATCCACGCTGGCTGCTGGCCAGTGGAAGAAAACTAGTCTTAATCATTCATGACCAAAATATTCCCACTGAAACGTGACTGGATTTGACTCAGCACTGGCAGGGATGCACAGCAGGTACCCAGGGGAGAGATGCCAGTTTGGATGCTCTCCTGTCCTTCCTCCAAAATGGAAGGGAAAGGGGTAAAGCTCCTCAAGGAGGAACCTACAGTCATACTCCCACACACCAGCGGAAAATTTTTCCCAGTTCTATCAAAGTTCCTGCAGAAAAAGCTACAGGAAGGATGAACAAGGATGAGAGACATGCAGGCTGAGTCCTCAGTGCTCTCAGGATGTTCAAGAGGAACATGATATTGTACAACTTCAGACCTAAGGAAAGGAAGTAACGAGAAATCAAGAACTGGTATCTGTCATCTTTCATCCAATTACCTGGTATCTCCAAGCACCACCAAACGTGTTACAGCACCACAGGCAGCACTGTGATAATGAAACCTCCCAGAGACTGGGGCTTTTTATGTATTTTACAAAAACAACACAAAACCCCCAGCTCTGTCAGCGTCTCTGGATGTGTGACATCTGGATGTGCGACAATGTCACATGGTTCTTCAGCTCTGAAAGTCAACCCTAACAAAATTTAAGCACGGAAATCTCTTGCTGGACATGAAAAATAGTATTTTAAGGCCTGATTCAGTGGCATGATTCAAATTTTCTATGACAGGGCATTTGTCGAAACAACTTTCCTCCTTGCTGAACTGCCCATCCTAACTTCCACTCCAGTTGATAAAATACAGCAGTTATCTGCAAGCAAAACTGGGCCAATCTTAATGAGATTTAATAGAAAATACCTGGTTTTCCCACTGAAAGCAAGGCCCAGTGAGGAGCACATCTCCACTAATATCAGGCAGGACTCACCCATTAACTGGCCTGACTTACTTGGGCAACTCTCCCTTTTAAATGCCAAACACACGGACGTACACAAAATTATCTCCTGGGTACACAAAATCAACCAAGGATCTCTGTGCAGAGACAGCCTCAGATCACTCTCTTGGCTCTCTGAAACTCCAGAACAGGCAAACACAAAGGATCTCCCAAGCCCCTTCCATCCAAGCAGTGTGATACCTTGGGGGTTATCTCTTATCTCAGATTTGTTTATCCCTCTAGCGCAATATGCCATAAAACAGAGCTGGTTTTGTGTTCTTAGCCAGTCAGATATATTTGCTGATCCAGCTGGGCTAATTAAAACTTTCTGTGTCTTCAGAGATGCAGTTGTTGTGAGTAGTCCAGGACTACCTGATAATCCCTCTGGGACCATCTCAGGTGATTGCTTGCACTCTGTGTGTGACCATAAAGGTTAATTTTCAACATTTACGTATCATTTATTCAATAACAATTTCCAGTTGTTTTAAATAATATAGCTCAACAGCATGAAATAACATCTCCTTCTTCATTGTCACCCCTCCCACTCACTGTCCTATCTCTCTTGATGCCATAATTTCCTTTAAACACATCAAGCCAATGACAATAAAAGTAAACCTTATATAAACACATGCTAGCTATAACCTTGACGAAAAAAATCCCATAAAGCTTCCCAAGGAGGCTGTTTTACGGTTTTAAACCTCTTTATATAAAGACACATGTTTTTGCTATAAAGTCGAACCTGAATATCTAAAAATCTCCTGCTCTGACAGAATTACAGCAAAACAAGGCACATATGGCCTTAATCTGGTGGATACAACCAGGTGCTGGAGCATGTCCTGAGAAGGGAAAGGGAGATGGGGAAGGGTTTGGAGCACAAATCTGATGAGGAGCAGCTGAGAGAGCTGGGGGGGGTTTATCCTGGAAAAGAGAAGGCTGGGAGGGATCTCACTGCTCTCTACAACTCCCTGACAGAAGGGTGTAGCCAGAGGGTGGTAGCATCTTCTCCCAGGTAGCAAGTGGCAAAACAAGAGGAAACAGCCTCAAGTTGCACCAGGGGAGGTTTAGATTGGATATTAGGAATAATTTCTTCATAGAAAGGGTGTCAAGCACCAGATCAGGTCGCCCAGGGCAGTGATGGAGTCACCAACCCTAGAGATATTTTTAAAATGTGTAGATGTGGTACTTGAGGATGTGGTTTAGTGGTGGGCTGGCAGTGGTGGGGTAATGGTTCGGCTCAGTGACATTACAAGTCTTTTCCAACTTGAATGATGATTTTACGATCTCACTCTTACACTCAAGTTCCATTAAAAAGTGGATGATGCTACATCTTTTACTCCCTAAGAGTAATTTGGGTGTTTTTTACTGTAGGCTACTGAGATGTGATTATACTCTTAAGGCTTTTCCATGAGAATATTCTATTCCAGAGAATATTGAGATTGCCAAGTTCGACTGCTGCACTGACACCAATAACCTGCCTCAAATGCTTCATCTGCCCCAGCTGTGAGACATAAGTAAGATTAGTAACAACTAAAAGACAGCACAGAAAGATCCTGATATCCTTTATTTGTAGAGCTAATAGCACTTAGGCTGTGGTTCAGCAACCCAAAAGTGTCAAAATGCTTTTTCAGTGGCACTCAAGAGGGGAAATTTTCACTTGCAAGGCAACTTCTTGTAACTTTCTGTGCCACTTTCTTCTTTTTGCACTAATGGGTAAATGTGAATGAACAGTTTTACTCTCTCCTGATCTGGATGCTGAAGAACTTATCACCTTTCTCATTGCCTGAGGATTACATTTGTTTGTAGCAGAACGGGTTGCACGGTGAAATTGTGGATGTCCCATTCCTGGAAGTGTTCAAGGCCACTGTTCAAGCAACCTGTAGAAGGTGTCCCTGCCCATGGCAGGGGTTTGCAACCAGATGATCTTTAAGGTTCCTTCCAACCCAAAAAAATTATCATTTTTTGATTCTAAGAAACCAAGGAGCTGGAGCGGGCTCGCTAGCACGGCTGTATTGTTGTTGGAGGAGACATTCCCCTCACTGGCCCCCATTTTAAGAAACTTTAAGAGCAGCACAAAAATTGGCACCTGTTTTCTACTGCTGAAGAGATCAGACAAACCCTTCTGCAGCTCCTTGGTGCAGAGCTACATCTCTCTCACATTCCAGACCTCTGCAGGAAAAAAAAAATACCCTTCTACAGGACTGACTCTTGTAGGACACCCTTAGGAGAAGAGCTGGATTTCAACCACAGCTAAACACTCAAGCCTGTGAACTCCTACAGCTGCAAAACCGTCTCCTATTAATATCTGTTGCTGGGAAAAATATGATTTAATCTACATTGCTGGCAGTGATTTTTGCTGGAAGGTGCTATCCTACACACATACACTTTCCTCAGGATCAAAAATTAAATCCTATGGGCTCCTGGGATTGCTTGCTTGTCTGGGAGCCTGCCAGACAAGCGCTTTCCTACAATGATACACTGTTGTGTCAGCGCGTGGGCTCAGCCGCTGCTCCACAAATTTGCTGGATAAACTTCCATGATTCATCCCAACGGCATCCAAGTGGCTAACTACCATCTATTGGCAGGGAACTGACGCTCAAACAATGAAAGGACCCACTCAAATAATGAATTTGGTTTGACAGATCAGTTTGATCGACTGACAGCCCCTGGCACCCCACGGGGGATGCCATGAGCCATCAGCAGCCTTTCAGCATTGTTTGCCAAATATAGGGGAGTTTAGGGGCAGAGGTGGCTCAGATGAGAGCACCTCACTGGCTTTAAAAAGGAAAGAGCAGGTCCTGTTGTCTCTGCTCAATAAAATTAGGAGGGCAGTGTCACCCTTGATTTTACATGTTTTACTCTGCCTTCTGATGTTTTTATATGCCTTCTGATGTTTATAGAACTTGGAGCTGAGTTCTCACACTTTCTCTTGTAAACAATGAGATGTTTGCATTCTTCTCCTCCAGGAGCAGCTTCTTGAGTGATGGTGATGTTCACCAAAGAGATTGAAGAGGTGGTGACACCTTTGACCAAACTCTTACCATTTTGTTCAGTTGTATATATTGGAGTCAGAAATTTGAAGTAGAGAGAATTCCTGCTGACCTCGAGACTCGCCCTGCCTCGTCCTTTTGTGTCCTATTGCGACAGGGCAGGACATCTATGTTAATTTAGATAACTCAGACATCAATGGCATCTGTATTGATGTGTCTAGCAGACAGCTTTTGGTGAAATACATCCCAGCCCATGGCAGGGGGGTTGGTACTGGATGATGAAAGCTAAAAGCCATTCTGTGATTCTGTGATATCAAGAGGAACCCACCCACACTCTCCATCATTTCTCCCCTGAACAATAATAACTTGGGGTCAAAGTGACAGCAATTGCATCTGTCTCCTTTTCAAAGCTGAAAATCATGAACCTGGGTATTTTAAGAGGGAAACAAGAAGTTAGCACTTTGAGCCATTAAACTAGAAACTCTCGGAAAGAAAAGTCTAGAAATTCCTCCCATTTTCTAGAGAAGGTATCCTGTGCAATCACTACAACAAATTCTTCTGCTCAAAACCAGTGTGAATTGCCTGGCCTGTTTTCACCATAATTTAAAACCACTCACTGAAAAATATCATCTCTCACACAACCATCTCCCCATAAAACTGGAGTAAATAGAAGCCAAAGTAATTATGTATACAGACAAAAGTATTTCCCTAAAGGAAGAACAACAAAGCGCCCTCTGCTCAGCAATTCTGGGGACCAATGATTAACTAAGATATTCTTCTGAGTTTTTCATAGCCTAAGAAGCAGTGAATTATTCAATGTTCATTGATACTCCTGCCTTCAGTATCTCGTTCTGACCTTCCCTTGCTGCACGGATCATCGGAGCATTTCAGCGCCTGGTGGAATATACTGGATCTCTCCAACTGCCTGGATGTACATGCCAGGTCCACTCAGCTGGACAAATAAACTCCTGTAATTGCTGTATTTATGGGGCCAGACTGATGCTGCAATCTGCTCTGTGCCGTACAGAGCCATTTCAGTGTTGCACATGGACAGGGGCAAACCCATTACTGCAGGTTACACCAGAGGCATGAAATGTGTCAGAGACCCTCTGAGCACCAGGCTGGGTGTTGTGCTTTAACCTAGCAGGCAGCTAAAACTCCCCCTTCCTCTCTGGAACAGAGGAAAGAATCACAAAAAAAGGAAAAACTCATGGGCTGAGATAAGCACAGCTTCACAGGACAGAAAAGGAAGTGGAAAAAAATGACAATAATTACTTAAAAAATACAAAAAAATGAGTGGTGCACAATGCTATTGCTCATTACCTGCTGACCAGTCCCCCTCCAGCCCCCCCAGTTTTATTGTGCAGCATGATGCCATATGGTGTGCAATGTCCCTTTGGCCAGTTTGGGTCAGCTGTGTCCCAGCTGTGTCCCCTCGTGGCTCCCTGTGCCCCTCAGCCTCCTCCCTGGCAGGGAATGAGGAGCTGAAAAGACCTTGACTTCATGGGAGCACTGCTCAGCAACAGCTAAAACCTGTTTTATCAACATTATTCTCATTCTAAATCCAACACAGAGCACTGTAGCAGCTACTGGGAAATAAATTAACTCTATCCATGCCTAAACAAGGACTTTGGGAAGCTGGCTGCTGTTCTCACAGTGAAAGTACAGAGGGAAGATAGCATATGACTGTACTCCTGTTGTTTAAACATTCACACTTGTTCCTTCAAAAAACCCCATCTCTCCTGAATTTTTCAAGCTGTTTCACCCAACCTCACCTCTCTAAAATGCTTTTTCCTTTTTATTTTCTGCTCAGTAAAGGCCTGGCTGTGCTGAGTTGCAAGGCAGTGATAGTGGGGTATTAACCAAAAGTTTCTTTCTGTTCTCTTTCTTGATACCTTTTTTTTTTTT
>VZSR01000520.1:43765849-43821192 GCA_013398615.1 Brachypodius melanocephalos | reverse complement strand
GGGTTTTTTGGTGAAAGACACAAACCCAGTCCGTTTTTCATCTGCATCTATGGCTGTGCTGCAGGAGCCTTAAAGCTGCTCGTGGACAGAAGCAGAGCAACATGCAGCAGCACAGGCTGAGGTTTTGTTCGGAGGCTCTGAGCTGACAGAAGATAGTGGGAGGTTTACAACAAAGGTCCTTCCTGAATGATAAACGATTCCTGGTGCGTTCAAAGGATCTCACAGACCTACCTATTTGTTCTGCTCTGCACAGAGAGGGGATGGAATGACCTAGATCAACACAAAAGGCGCTACAAAAATCAGATTTTCAATGCATATTCAGCAACTCCAGGCAGCAAATGCACAATAGGTATTTAAACAATAACCCTTGTAAAAACCTTGCTCCTTTGTCACAGGATGCTTTATTCGCTATTTTTAGCTTTTCAAGCGCCAAGAAGCAACAGGAAAAAAAAAATATTGCTGAACAGCACTGGACACCAAGATAAAACAAGTGAGGCAAAAAAGAAATCTGAAGCAAGCTCCACAGGATGAGTTTAAGTTATTCAAAGCTCTCTTTCCTGCAAGACAGGTGATGTATTTCAGCTTAAATATCCCACTCGATCTGCCCTCAGTGAACAAGCAAGTGACAAGCTGCCAATCCAGCTGAAAAGCTCCCCATCCATCAGGGCTTCCCCCGCCCCTGCCCGCACCGAGCAATGCTTTATCAGCACCTACAGAATCTGAATCTGCCTATTTTTAACGAGAACACACCATCCTGCAGTCCTGCCCACCAGAAGGATTTGCAAATCTCTCCAAATACTCCTCCCAGGCTCTGATAACTTTGCCAGCATGAATAGGAAACTTGGGGCTCTCAGAACAAGCCGCAGCTCGCTGACAAGGCAGGGAAGATTTCCTTTCCTATCTGCAGTTTGCATGAGTAGGCAGCTGGGATTGTGATGAATGACTATCTCTGATGCCAGTGCTAAGTTTAAAACATTTATTTGGCATAGTCTGTTAGGGAAAAAAAAAAACCCACTGCCACTATCAGCTATTGGTATTAGTAAACTTCTTCAGGAGAACTACCAAAGGTATTTCACAGCCCCTCTCTGCTTGTCACAGGAGCGTGTTTGTGGAGCAGACATATTTATTGACTGAATTGTAATTGAATTTTCCTGAATGTTTATCTCAAAACACTGTTTCAAAAGGGAAACTAAAACATCTTGGTTTGAAAATAACTCAGTTCTTAGTTACACCTTTTCATGAGGCCAAATCCCTCTCCTGAGCTCAGTGGACACTCTGAATGCCTGGGAAATTGCATTTTCCATCAGGCATTTGTTGTGCCTTCCTCTTTCATTTTGGAGCTCAGAGCACCAGGCTTTCAGCAGCCTGCTCTGCAAAGCATGTCTCTACAATCCTGCAGGTCAGATCTCTCTGCACAAAAATTGCAATTATTAAGCCCACGACCAGTGCCTGTTCCAAAGCTGGTTTATTTTCTAACCAGTGGAAAAAGATCAATCACCGTTCGGATTTCAGTCAGGAGCACTCATCACACTGATGTCCATGGATCAGAAATCTTCGAATTCACACTGATGTCATTGCAAAAGATTCACTATTTGGTGATAATTGAGCATTTTTTACTTGGAAATTTCACTTGTAAATAAACCAAAAAGGTTTCTCCTGTCTGTAGCCTTCCTGCCTGCCACAGTGCTCTTCACCCCACTCGCAAGAGGAGGAATATTCATTTTGGTGTTATTATTTTGATGCAATAAGCAACTCAGAAGTCCTTTTGCCACACTTCTTAAATTTTAGATTCTACCTTTGACTTTGTCTAACATCCTACACACAGTTTCCCAACTGCTAAGATCACGGTCGCTCACACTTATGCATTTGATGTGAACATTTAGTAATTAATTTTGTAGGCAATGTTTATGGAAATTATTTGCCATTACCACATACACAGGCTGTTGTCAGGGTCAACTGTGATCCTGCTAATTGTATTCCCCATCCTTAACATGAATTCCAGAGATGAAAAAAGCAAGGGAACAATCCCCCTAGAACAGACAGAAAGCATGTTACAATCTCCCCTTCCTTTTCACCTGCTGAGGCCATGCATGTATTTTCTTGTTGTTGTTATTACAAATAGCAGTAGTGGCACTCATTATGCTTTTATGGGTCTCATCACACCCTAAGTCATTTACCACTTAGATTTTTCCTGTCAAATCCCCCTCAACAGGACAACAGAAGTCCCTACCAAAAAAAAAAAAAAAAAAAACAAACCAAAAAAACAACAAACAAAACAACCCAAAACCCAAAAGAAAACAAGGGAAGCAAATATTACAATGTATAAAAAATGTTCTATATCCACTTTATTGTCCAAATCCCCAGCTTCTGTAAATATCACAAATCAGTGTCAACAAACAGCGTATCAGCTCCTATGGGCTTTTGATGACCTATCTGCAATAGCTCACTAATGCTCTGGCTTGGGGATTTGTTTTTTACGGACTTAGAAATGTTTTGCAACACATCAATCCATCATGTAAAGATGGTGTTCAGCAGAAATTTCATTGCACCACGCTGCAAGAGTCCTAAAAATGCAACCTCTCTTTTTAAAAAGCATTTTAAAATCTCCAAACAAATGTCTTTAATCTTCTCAAGATCTAGAAAGGCTGTGGCAAGAAAACTTCCTTTTTTATAGTTCAGTATTTCTCAGAGATGGTAGCTGAGATAATTATCAGAGAGATTATGCAGATCTTATTATCAAAAGGTTTTGTTTGCTCTCTTGCTACATAATTGCTTAGTGTTTGCATGGTGCTCAGAAAATAGAAAGCACCAGAGAGATATCAGGAGTTATTGATTTAACAGAAAAATAATTCTCCCAAATGGTATTACCATTTTAAGTTGCCTCTACTATATTTTGAAGATTTCTGGTTATCTGTAGAGCCCCTCAGTGATGTAACCTTGGCAGCACATGAAATGAGAGTTATGCCTTACCACTCCCGATTTTGGACTATTTCAGCAGAGCTGTGGAACAGCAGGAAGCAAAAAAAAAAAAGTTGCAATATATTGTCTCATCATTTCCTTCGCTTCTAGCTTTGCTGGTGACAAAGGCCACCACATTCAGAAGATAAAACCAGGATTTATACCTCAAAGCAGTGCCATAAAGTAAACAATCAATTTATGGAATCACTAAACGTTTCAAGAATTGGATAAAACCACATCAAATGATTGCAGGCTTGTGTAAGTTTATAAGCAAAACTCAAACTATCTGAATTCAAATACACTTTGTAACTTTTAACCAAATTAGAGCAAAGACTTTACAAACACGATAAAAGCCATCTTTAAAGACGGCCTCAAGTATAAATTTGAGGCTCCAAGATATAAAGATGAGGCCCCAAGTATAAACTTGCCATTGGGCACACTCAGGTACCCAGACCACTTAGCCTTGCAAGCAGTTTAAAATGTACAGCAACTACGTAATTTCAATCCCTGTTTTCAAGAATTCCAAGTGCATTTCACGATTATTTACAGGTACCACATGTTTTACAGGGTTTTTAGGATGACAAGAAAGCTTAAAGCAAGCGCACTCTACAAGCACGGTACTCGCCACGGAACGCCCCTCCAACACGAGGAAATCGGATTTTACTTACAGCCAACCATCATCATGGCCACCGAAAAAATCTTCTCCCCATCAGTGGTGGGGGCTATGTTCCCAAATCCGATGGTTGTAAGGCTTGTCATGGTAAAGTAGAGGGAGGATATGTACAAGGAGTCTTTGCTGGGCCCTCCTTCCCACTGGCCCGAGCCCGTGGTGTTGTAGCGGTACGGGGTCCCGATGCTCAGCGCCAGCTGGTAGAGCCAGCTGTCTGTTTTGATGGTGTTGGTCAGCTCGTCGATGACTTCGTAGTCCCCAATGCTGTACCAGATGCAGGCCAGCCAGTGGGCCACCAGCCCAAAGACACACACCAGCAGCACCAGCACGGCGGCACCATATTCCAGGTAATGGTCCAGCTTCCTGGCCACCCGGCCCAGCCGTAGAAGGCGCACCACTTTTAAGGAGCTGAAGAGGCTGCTGATTCCCTGGAAAGGAATTTAAAAAAAAAAAAAAAAAATTCATTATTCGATCTGAAATATCCCTGCTGGTTGGCACAGAAGGTTTTACAGCAATTCCTGCATCTGCTTAAAATCTTTCCATGTAATTTTTTCAGGCCTCAGATAACGGAATACAAGATCAAACCCTCCTCCCCCTCCGGTGCTTTTGTCCTCGTCAGGCTAAATTGAGTTTGGCACTCACTAGGTGGATAAATTACTTTGTTCCAACTCAGTCTTTCAAAGCAACAGAAGGGTTCTATGGAATCCAAAGTGGAAACAGCAAGTTTATTACAAAAAGGAGTGGTTCAATGCTTCACCAGTTTGAAGTGAATTGGAGACTCTGCTTTGATCTCAAGAAGATAAAAGGAGGTGGAAGAGGAGTCACAGATGGAACTCCACCAACTCTGTGGAGTCTTCCTGAAGTTTCCCAAAGAACAGTATTCTATTAAATCCAAGCAGAGGATTGTTATTCTGGCCAAAATGAGGGCATGCCTACTTCAACAGCCCTCAACTTTAAGAGATGCTCAAGAGAAACATCAGAACAAAATTGCGGTGGGAAACTAAGAGAAATCTGCCTATTGTTACTCTCATCCACCAAACAGGAGCTGAGTAACTTCCTCTACTAAAACACTCTCCACCTCTTATAATCCTTCAAACATAACTGTGGACATTTTGTTATTTACAAGAAGCTTCACTGACTGAACATGGAATTAAACAACTGTGGGCACATCACCTTCCTGAGCAAGGGAAATACAGACCAAAAGGCACATGTCTTTGCACACAGGGTTCATTTCCTTTCCAACCAACAGGCACTGCAGATATTTTCCTAAAGCAAGTGTTGGTGCAGTGTTTGTTGTTTTTTTTTTTCCTGTCACACAAGATAGATGACAAACAAATAAATGGAAATACAAATATTTGGGGAATAAGAGCACAAGGACCATCAGAAAGTTAATAGAAACATCCGAGAGAGGATAAGAAATGTGTATGTCCTTCTCAATGCAGAAATGGCTTGGGAGTTTAGAGATGCAGAAAGAGAACAAAAATATGCTCTTGATCTACTGCAATCCCATGATATAACTAACTTGTGCATTCAATTAATTAGTGGCTCAAAATAGAAGGTTTGTAAAGGAAGGTTTCTAATATAAAACATTCAGAAGCTGAAGACATTTAATTTAAAGTAGAAATTAAGACATAGAAAGCAATGAGGCAAACACTCCTAGTTACTGTGCCAAGATTAAATTGCCCTTTTCTGTGCATCATTATCAAATCAGTCTAGTCAAAACACTGGCTAATTATATTATCAAACAGTAAAAGACTGGAGTTTCTGGAGTTTTCCATGCCAGAAAAACATTTTTCTCTTTTGCACCTCTGTTTCTTCTTCTTTTGCACCTTCTTTCCCTTTGCCCAACATTTGAAGGGTAACATACATCTGATATCTCTAGATGTAATTTGTTTGGCACAATTCTTGCATGCTTTTCAAATCCTGTTGGAATGCATTTCAGATCCCCAAATCCTTAATAAATTGAAGGTCTATATTTGCATTCAAGCTCTCATGATGACTAACACCACAGAGGGAAGTGGAATTTTCCCATTTTGCTTTCTGCATTTTGCATTTACACAAGACAGCGATCTAGTTTATCATCCTTATTTCCATCTAAATGTATATCTACTTATTTCCTTTAGGATATATGGCTGAGAGAGCAGACAACTTTTCCAATAAACTGGGAAGCCCCTTCCAATATTCCTGACACAATGGATTGTGGCCAATGAACCACTGAATGAGGGTCCAACCCCACAGAAACAATATCTACATTTAAAAAGAAAAGGAAAGAGAACTTCAGAGTAGTTCAGCAGTTATTCTGCAGTACGTTTCACTGAGTGAACCTTGATTTTGAAAGTTTACAACTTTCAAAAGAGGGAGAAAACAGCAGGGTGTTTTCCTTGTAGGACCAAATCTTGTTGCATTGGTCAAGCAGAAATGCATTATTTCTGTTTTAATTAAAGAATCACCATTCATTTCCAGGATTAACACTAGGGAAGGAATAGAGACCTGTAATTCAAACTTGGGGGGCCCTTTTTTGCCCCCAGTAGTGTAAGTTTGTCTCAGTGGCACAGCTTACACTGCACTTTTTACTGCACAAATAAACCCTTGAACAGAAGAGTTTACAGTGCGACCTCCATCCCCCACCCACACTTCATCTTCTCTAAGTTACATGGATAATTTAGCAGTTACACAAACAATACAAAAATACAGCATTTATTTCAAAGTCTGGGAGAAAATTTGTGCTGTCATTTTTTTTTCCCTAAGCATAGGTAACAATCACATCTCTTATGTATAAAACAAAGAGAAATATTTCATTTTATCTGACATTGAAACGTATTATTTCCAGAGAGTAATTAATTTAAGTAAGTTTCATTGTAAGTCTTAAAGCCAGTTCAGTTTGACCCCTTACTTAAGGTCAAAAAATCAAGAGATGTATTGAACATTCACATTTCATGTCTAATCTTACAAAATAGAAAGACAATACAGGAAGCTTCAAAAGCCTCTTCCATAAAGCACTATCAAAAGCTAAATGAATATGTGATGTATCACATATAGAGTATATTATATATATATATATACATATGTATGTATATGTATCAATCACATATGAACTAAGTACTGATTGGGTCAAGTTGGTACCGTCATACTTATAAAACTGCCAACAATTAATGCACAATTGTTAATATGCAAAGCTCTGCCTCAGATTCAGCAACAACGTCTTTCATAGAAGTTATGTGAAAGACTAACTGCCTTGAATTACATTTGGGCAATTAAGAAATTAGGTTTTCTAAACTCGATTGCAGGCTGCCTTTAATTTCATTTTTCTTTTAACTGTATTTATGCTCTGTAATGAATACTTTGGAATCTCTTCTACTGCAGGATGAGCATCTGCTCTGACAGAAGTAACTCCAGCACTCAAGGAACAGAGAGGTGATTAGAAATTGTGAATGGGGCATGTAATCCAGTTTGGCACTGGCACTGTGTAAATAAAGCACATGCTGGATGCTGGAGATCCAACCTTCTGGGAGGAGCATTTGTGTCTCCATTGCCATTTCAACTGGGCCAACTGTCTGTAACAGCTGCTGGGCTGTGTTCTCTTAACTGAGAAAATCTCCTTATGTTATCAGCCATCCACTCCAGCCCCTTGGGGTTTTGGATAATGTATTTTATCACGTCCTAATCAGATGAGGACACTCAGCTTGCTCATCATCAATCATCTCAGCTGCAGAAATCTTTACACTGAAGAAACACCTACTCCAAAGCTGTGTTTTGGGTGTCAGGTTTGGAACCAAATTCCCATCTGATACACATCATTGATTTAACTATTCCAAATGTGAGTCACAGAATCCTTCCCAGGAACTTCTAAGGCCATTGGATCAGGAGAGGAAAGAGCAGTGGCTCTGAACCAGCCATTTTTTTACCACCACTTCAATTTATGAGACAGCTGAGGCTATAAAAAGAATGTAGACCCTGTCAAATTTATCCAGAAAAGATATTTTTGAGGGATGGATGTTTAACTTTGGAATTAAATCAGACACTCATGATTAAACAAAGCCCAAGTTTCTCGACACAAGCACGTTGCAAGGTCTGTGTTCTCAAATTCTCTGGATACACTAAGAAGGGAAATTAAATTTGATAGTGGAGGCACAACCGATAACAGCAGTCAGTCTGACATGCAGAGGGACCAATCCTTCCTTTTAAAACTCCCTGACTCCTGCCATTTCAGATCCTAGATATTTACCACGCTGTCCAACTGCCGTCTTCCAGGACAAAAGAAGTGTCTAAACTGTGTGCCTGCATCCAGCTGAACTTTTCCAGCCTCAGGACTGAGACAGATGTTTCCCAAAATTGCCATGCACGCCGTGGGAACAGATCTCTGCACCTCCAGCAAGAACAGGCAGCAAAGTCCTCTTGCACTTAATGAATCCCTGATAAGCCAGGCAATAGGAAGGATGAAGCTGATAAAGTTGTGTTACACAGGGGTCAAGAGCCAAACATGCGAGAGGATGAAGGGAAAATTGTCACCACAGGAAAATGAAGGTTAACAAAGGCAGGAAATCATCTGAGTCCACAATAACTCTACCTAAAACCTCCTAAACCAGGGAAGAGTGGGAAGACTGTTCTACACTAAAGGAGCAGCAGAACAGCAGAGCTGCACGTCCGCAAAATCCGAAAAAGAATAGCTGGTTACTTGCTAATCTAATTAATCTTTTCTGAAGTTGTAAATTATTGCATAAATCTTCTTTTAAAAGTAAAATAAAAACAAAAACAGCCATTAGTTTCAACCGTCTAAATATACACAAAATCTGCTTAAACCTCAAAATTAAATCCCAGTATGCTGAAATGGTAAATCATGCATAACTTTTTCTTTCTACTAGGGAACAATGTGTTTTTAACTCTAGGCACTTTTTCAATTAGATTTCACTCCATGATTTTTTATTTATTTGTTGCTAGCTCTGGGTACGCACGCAACAGCAACAACAAAAAGAAACCAAACATGCATTTTAAATGCGTTCTAAAACCGAAATACTCTGAGCTTTGAAAATGGGGGTCGGTACTGCATCATTTGATAGGAAACATTGGCTCAGAAAAGGTCAGAGGAAGAAAAGAAAAAGTTTTCACTCAGTTTTAATGTTCAGCACAGTGTGGTTTTGAAGAATTTATGGGGTAGTGTAGTGGTTTTGTTTGTCAATTTGAGATTACAAAACCAGCACAGGTGGCCAAGAACTCTGAAATGTTGGTAGGGCATGCTGCCACTGCAGTCAAAGGGCATTGCACCACATACAGATGTTAAACTACATTTAGGCTAGTGTCTTTATGCTGGACACAAGCAATTACAGCAAAAACTGCCACAAAAGTGATCAAATCCCTGGAGGATTTTGCAACGAGGGCTCACCTCTGTGCAAGAGCAAAATGGTTTTGTGTGGCTGCGGCACGGACTGAGCTCCCAGCAGGCTCCTGGATCCCACAGCAGGCTGATGGGCAACCACCCTGTCCCTATGGACAGCCCATCCTTCCTCCCTGGAGATGAGGAGTGGGGCATGTCAGGGAGTGGCTGACCCCATCTATCTCTGACAGCTGGGGAGGGGATCAATCAGCTCCCTTCCCTCCCCCTGGGCACACAGGAGCTCAGGGCTGTGGCTGGCACAGCTGCTGTGAGGAGAAATCAAACCCATCCTTAGAAACCCAGAAAGCTGAACCTGCACAGAGAAACAGACACTGCCTCCCAATGTGAGACTGATCCTGCTCCAGATGAGCTTGGGGAATAAATGCCATTAATAACAGGAGGCTGAGATGCTCTGCAGATGCAGCAGCATTCTTATTCCTTCATCCAGCAGCCAATTACTTCACATAACGTGATGCTACACTGCCTTCGGTTCTTGCAGGGTTTTGCAGAAGCCCCCACTGGCTTGAAGAAGGAATTGAATCAGTTCACAAAAAAAGTGAACAATCGCAAAGCAAACAGGCTGGGGTTCTTGCTCTCAAAAGTGCAAGAGCTGGTAAATTATAAATATTGAACTAAAGATAGTAATAAGTGAAGACAGGTGGACTGTGAGAGGTAGAAGAGTCAGACACCTGGAATGTCCTTACATCAACAGGCACAAAAGGTTGTAGCTCGGAGAAGGGGGGAAACTTGTAAAGCTGGGCATCAGTTATAAATGCGTAAATAATGACCCAGAGGAAGAAAACAGAAACAGAGAACTGACAATATATAAGAAATAAAAGATTGATCAACAGAAAACTACACCTTAGAGAGGAAGTAGAGATACAGTAAGAATTGCCAAATGCCAAGTTGACCATGTCCTTGCAAAGAATGCTAAAACAAATCCCCAAATACCCTTCAAATTCAAAATTGAAAAAAAACAACAACAACAAAAAAGAACAACTGAAGTGATCAAGCTGCAATGAAGCAAAATTAACTCAGGCTTGGGCTAAAAATTAAATTTATCCTGAGCATTAGTTTCCAGAAATGATGTTGATATTTATTTCCGAGAAAATCTAATGCATCAAGAAGGAAATAAACAGATACATTACGTGAACAAGTATTAAAGGAAAGCATAATTAGAAACTTTGAGATAAATCAAAATGCAATCAGTAGAGCAGTAGGTTAGCTAAGCTTAGGCTAGCTGGGATCTATCCAAGGTTTCCTGATAGCATTCTCTGATAACACAGCCCATTTTCTAAATAAAAGAAATGCGGTCTTTCAGTAACATAAGAGGTGAAATTATTATGAAACCCAGGGAAAACAGGGACCACCACTGGGATACCAGGGTGACTGAAGAACTTGTGGACAGGGTAGAAAAACAGAAATCATAAAAAGAGAGTCTAGCAGGGGTTACAAGTAGTTTTGCTGGTTTCTTAGTGACATAAAGAGAAATAGTGAATGGTCACAAAATCTTCAAATGGCACCTTTGGAACACAGTGTCAGGTACAGGGAATAACCACATGGGACTAAAGGAAAATGTGATAAAGCTTGACAATACAGGGTCACGAGGAATCCATTACAGCACAAATTAACAAAAATGTCTACAGCTACAAGGATCTGTAACTGATGATTACTGGGAAAAAGAAATATTTGGGTATATGGGTTAATCCCACATGCCCATCCCACAGGACTCAGGGCAATCAGTGAGCTGCACTCACAAAAGAAGTTAATCCAGCTCCAGGACAACTCAGCTGAGTGTTTCCACCATCAACAGGAAAAGCCAAGCTGCAAAGTGAAGATGAATTCTCCACCTGGAGTAGTCTGTAAAGCTCTACCCTAACGAGGTGTATTTAAACTTCCCTTCCTACAGAGGGAGGCAGCTGGATCAGCCACAAAAATGTCCATAAAATTTCATAAATGAGGTGTCTAGACAAGATCAGTTTGCTCAAACTAAGGAAAGGAAAGCAGGAGTGTTTATGCAGGGGAGAGATGACTCTTCTTTCTGAGCACATCGAGGAGATAAACACGAGGGAGGGAAAAGAAATATTTAACCAAGGAGGTTGGCACAGGGAGGAATGCACAGACTGCAGATTAGGAGAGATTTATGAAGACACCATGAGGAAAGGTGGATTTAGACTGGTTTATAGGATGGGTGGTACAATGAACCTGCTCACCAAAGCTGATGACTCAGAGACTCAAAAAGACCCTCTGAGTTTTACACCTTTTTTTTTTTCTTCAGCTTTTGCTTTTATGCTTTGAAAAAAATCAAAGTGAGGCAAATACAGACTCAAGGGGGAGGATATATTTCACCCCAGCCTAAACTAGACCCCAGAAGAGTTTGCATCTGAGCTAGTCACACCAGTGTCATTACATTTAAGGGTGAGAATGGAAGTTTTAGGGCAGAATGACTCTTCAGATTGACTCTGGATATAAATCTTAGACCATGAGGAGCCATGCCCCAAATGTGACTGTACCTCCTTCTGGACAATGCCTGGCCCCATGTTTCATCAGGTGAATCCCATGAAATACAGTCCAAATACTTTATTTAAAGATGTGTGGGCAAAATTTTCCTTACTTTCCAGAAGTAATTACAAAAAATCCTTACGAAATTTTCCTTACCTCACCAGAAGTAATTACAAAAATAATAATAATAATAATAAAAGAATCACCCAAAAAAATCACACAGCTAATTCTGTATAGTTTAGTACTGCAGCAGTGAAAGAGGCAGGATTTTTGTAAACCTTGGGCAATCTCCACCAAACAGCTGTTAAATGATGGCACACAATGTAAGAGAAAAACAAAGTGCCTACAGATTTTGGGGATGACTGAAGTGGTGAGCCCAGCCAACATGAGCAGGTGAGCCTGCAGGCACACAACCAAAAAGTCCCATTTGTGCAGAGCAGGAGGAGTATCCTGGAGGAGGTAAAGGCTGTTTGAAATGCAACCAGCAAATCATTCCCAAAAGAAATTTTTAAGCTTAGTTACTTAAACACAGCTTAGCTCTAAAATCCCTGGTTAGCTCCTTAATGCTGCTTTACTGGAGTTAATGTTAAAATAAATCTCCCAACGTGAATCAGAAATCTCTATTTCTCGGTAAACAATTAATATAATCAAGTTGCATAGTTACAAATCAAAATGAGCGAATGACAAAAATCAGACAGCGACATTTCTGATTTATCACCACTTTCAGAGCAGAATTTAGAGTTGCATTCAATGATGTGGGTACACACAGGAGTAAAGGGCTTTGCTTCTTCTGCACCAGCTATCTAGATCCCAGGTCCAGATACAAACAGAGCCCAATTAATACTTGATCCTACACCACTGGAAGCAATGAGATGAGTGGCTTCAGTGAGCAAAAATTTGAGTTTTCACAGCAAAATGTAAGCAAGTAGGTTTCTTCGTGCATTTTCTGAAAGTACCCGTAAATTTATTGCTTGGGATTTATCTTCTGTTTTTTCACCAGGGAATGGAGAAACTTTCCTTTTTTTTTCCCCTCTAACACAAATGTCAATAAGCTGTAACATTATAAATAAACTTCCAGTGAACTGTTTATGGCACAACTATACAGTGCAGCACATTTCAAACAGTAAATAACTGAGGTTATAAGGAGAAGAGTGATTTCAAAATATTTCTCATAGATGCAAGATAATGGGGGATGTGGCATCTTGCACTATTTATTTGTTAGTGCACCAGTGTGCCCAAAAAAGGGGAAAAAAGTACCATGAAATATGATCATTTTTGTGCACATAGGGAAGGTGGGTGGAGGACAAATTGGGAATCAGCATCCCTTCAGTGAGTATCTGATCAGATTATTTCATTTCCTCATCTCCTTGGTAAGCCTTCCCTTCCTTTGTGAGCAAAAAGGATCACAAAGGACTCCAACCTTCCCTTGAAACTGCTCCACAAACTATTTCCTCTGCTGGACTCTGCATCAGCTTATATGGCTTTGAGTGAAGATTTGATTTTAATGGCTTGTACCCAACATCTGCTTCCCTGTAATATATACATCACATTAAAATTTAAAAAAAAAAAAAAAGGGAAAAAAAGTACTTCTGGGACATCTAATTACAGTTCAGGGTGCCATAAACCACATCAGAGAGGTGTGTGAAGCTACCAGGTCATCCACCACCCCCTGCACTGGCTCTGCCTCAGCTCCTTCCTTTCACAAGTTGCCCCTCACATCATGGAGACATTCAGGTGTCTCCACAGGGAAACCTGAAGACATATCCCAGACCTTGTACAGCATTAAAGTAGCTGGTTAATTAATTAAGGGAAAAAAAAAAGCTGATTAAACAGTGGCAGAACTTTAATAAAACCTTAGAATAAAAAGCCAAAGAGAAGAGGTGCAATTCTGCAAGTCAGTGCAATGGGGTGATAGAGGTCAATAAGTAAAAAGGGTGAAAATGGTTGAAAATCTACAAAATATACATCTCCAGTGGATACATTTATAACTTAATACCACACCCATGCCACTGCATTATTCTATTGTGGGTTTTCACATGCTACAAGAGAATGACAGCATTCTTCATATTTAATTGTTTTCTGAGTGCATAACAAGGGGTGAAATGCCAGGTTCCAGGGTTGGTGCTTCTGCCATTACTTGCTAGGAATATGCATCATAGTTTAACACTTGGCTGCAGCCAGGATTTAGTTCTGGGAATTATTTTCTCCATGTCAGCCACCTAGATTTAAAGAAGGTAGCTAGCCACAGAGTGTACTTCAGAGCCAAAGTCACCCTCTTGAAATACACCAATTTATCTTCACCTTGCATACACCACTCAGCCTGGTGCCCAAAAAGCCTCCTCCAAATACCTCCAACAAATGGAATGTTTGCAGTAAAGCTGCATGGCTACACCATCTTAATCAGCTTCTATTTGCTTTCAATTTACAGACATTGCAATTTTAGTTTCTATTAATTGCAGTCATACAAAGATGTTTCTGACAGTGCTGAAATAGATCGATAATAGTAATTAAAATCAAATTACAATTACAAAGAGTCCATGCTTTAATGTGCCCTGCATAGATCACTAAATTTTAAAGGCCACTGGGTCATGTAGTCTTACATTATTAAACAACACGCACAGAACTTTGGTTTAGGTCATTTAAATTTCTCTGCTTTCACTTCCAGCCACTGGCTTGCGAAAATTAATTTCTGCAGAAAGGATGATCTTTTATACGATTCATCTGAAAAGCACCTGGACACCACCCTGACTTTGTGTCCCTTTAATAAATTAATTAAATTAAATTAATAAATCGCAATTAAAATTCCCAAGGAAAAAAAAATCTTATTTTTCAAAATATCAAGAGGCTTTTTCAGCTGAATTTAACCCTCAATTTGTGGAAGCATTTTCCATTTGGCCAAAAGCTTGCCCATCCATCTAGTCTGGGGAATATTTACTCAAAATACTTATTTGCAGAGGCTCAAATGCATGTGAAGACAAGAACCAAACACCTTCCCAACATCCTGATGTCCTGGAATACCAATCAATGTGTTTAGTGCCAAAGGGAGATTTTAGCATGGTTTGACCATACCTGATCAGCATCCTTGGGCACCTGCAAATTTGCTGACAATTTCATCACAATGTGAGTCTGATAATTCTGATTTGTATGGGAAAAATGGTTACAAACAACTTTTTGGTAGCACAGACTGAGAGAGGTCGAATATTTCTCTCTCTAATAGGCAGAACACATATAAAGGCTAAGTCTTGAAAAGCAGAGAGTCATGATTTTATAAATTTTATAAACTGGTGCATACAGCAGTGAAAGAGCCTTCACATACAGCTCATAACTCAGGGAAAAGAAAATTAGGAGCACTACAAGCAACATGTAATTCCAACACAAAAATCCAGTTTCCAGTCATTACGCATTTCACATCTTAATACCTCCAGGAACTTCAGGGACCAAAATATTTGGATCCAAAGACCATATTCCCCATTAATCCAAAGTTTTGTGTCTCTCTTTTTTTTTCTTTCTTTTTTTTTTTTTTTTTTTTTTGGCATAATGTTAAAGAAGAGACAGGCAGACACTTCTTTTAGACTAAATCTGAAGTTTTAGAGAACTCTTATGCTAAAAAAAAAAAAAATCAGCCAAGTTTCAGAGACTGAGCACACACACACTCTGTTCTGGTTTGCTCCTTGAAAACTGCCTGGATTCCCCAGTATATCCTACACTGTCCCCTGTCACATTTCTGTGTAGGAAAGGTTTTCTGTATGGTTTTGGTTTAGCCAGAACAAACTTCAGTGCAGGATATGCTGCCCTGAAAGAAAAGATGAAAAGATGTCATGCATTTTTCTGATTTTCTGGGACTATCCTCCTAGCAAGTTTCCTAAATCAAATATCCCACTAAGGATTCTGCTTTCCTCTTCATTAGTTAGTTTTTCTCCATCCTATTTTACCTTGTTTTCCTGCTCTTCCAGTACCACTTAGCCACTTAAATCCTCATCCATCAGATCAGCTTAGCTCACCCTGTGCTGTGCAAGGTGTCTCTCTCTATGGCCCCTTTCCCCCTCCCTCTCACACATCCCAATCCCCCTGAGCAGACTCCACCATCCTGGCTCTGCCACTCCAGCCTTGGAAACCTACACCTCTAATTCTGCCTCAAATCATCTTAATCCCCCTCAGTTCTCAATTTGTGTGTCGTAATCCTCTCCGACAAATCCTTCTACCACGGCTCTACATGGACTCAACAATGAAATAACTTTGATTTGCAGTCGTGTGTGCCTCAGGTGGGAACTCCAGCCTTTGCCTAATGTCTGTGAGGGAAATGAAGTGGTTCCAAGACTCTGGAACTGGCTCTGGCCAAGACTGGCTGCATTTGAAGAACTACAACCCTTGGTGAGAAAACACACATTTCCTTTCTTCAACTTTTTTTTTTTTAATTATTTTTAATCTTTCGATTTATCTCCCTAATTTTGGCATTATAAATAGCACTCTAGTGCTTAAGGCATCTTAATTCACTTCAAGCACCTGTATCACATAGAGCTGTCTACATACACAACGAAGAGACAAAATCCCAAACCTCCCTGGCTATATCCTTCTTCATGAGTTAGGGATTTGGGAGGGAAAGAATCCCCCTCCAATGGCATTCCCCCTTCTCATCTAGCTCCTTAACCACCAGCAAAAAAGCATTTGATGTTTTATGTGGAACAACAAGGGTGAGATGTGGGTAAAACAAAGGAAATTTGGAAAGTCACCTTTCACTCAGGTGGCTTTTAGAGCTGTTCACTCTGGTTTGGGTCCATCCCTCACCACCACACCAAGAACTCAAAGAGCACCAGGACCTGCACCCAAGGGCTTTTCTGCTAAGGTCATTTTCTGCAACTTTATCTGAAATGCCACTGAAATCATCAACTTTAACACTTTTATCCAACACCCAGGGCCAAGACAGAAAGCTAAAACCTAGCAGAATCAAGAGCTAAAAGAACTCTCCTCTCTCCTACTTGCCTTAATAAGGAAACACCCACTTTCTAATGAGAAACACTGCTTTTAATCAGAGTGTGTCTCCCAAATTAAGATTATGGATTTACTTAGTCTTTACCTATGAACAGTGTTTGAACACCCTGCTGCTGGGGGGCCAAAAAAGATAAACCCCAGACAAGAAGCACCAGTTAAAATAAATGTTAAAAACCAAGTGAAGATAAAGAGCATTAATAACTGCAACCACCCAGAACACACTGACCAGCTCGAAAGACTTAAATGTCACAAATGAAGAAGTATTACACAAAAAATAAAAATATCTCCCCTGAAGGACAGGGAAAAGAGAAAATGTAGACCCAGGGAGGAAAGGCTGACTGTTTACATACCTGTTTTCAAAATCACTTCAATTCTTTTCAGACACTAGGGAAAGCTGGAGTTGGAGGGGATGGAAGGCAAGTAAATATAAACCAGTACCTGCTGGAGGCTCCAGAGGCATAACACAGAACTTTATGACAAGGGAATCTTAGTGTTGGCTCCTTTATTAAAAAGGAGTTAATGTTTCATTTGTTTGAAAGTAAATGACAGCTGCTCTAGGATCACTGGAGTTCATGATACCTTGCTGCTGTTATTACATTTTGATTAAAGTTTGTCACTTTAGGTGTGTGTCAATTATAATGCGCTGTGCCAAGATCCTCTTCCCTGCCACAAATATTTCAGATGGTTTATTTTCCATGTATGTGTTAGAGAAAGAGGTTAAGCTCATCCTTGATATCTGTCCTGCTTGGGCACAGAAATTTTCTGTTTGTTTTACATATTAAAAGCACGAAAATCTGGAGATAACGCTGCGTTTTTAATAAAAAATCAGGTTTCTCTGAGTCTGAAACTGGTTATCTTAAAAAGAGGTATAGCCTTGCTAATATCACCTCCTTACACAGCCTGACTGTACAACCTGGTTTCAGATGGGCAGCCCTCAGAAGATCTTGAATTTAAGCTGCAAGTATTATCACTTCTGTCGTGTTTGCTATAAATAAAATGGAACAATGTCAAAAGATGCTACTCAGCACACAGAGGCAGGGATGGAATTTTAAAGGAGCTCTACAAAATTTGCAGCAAAGCCTGCATTTAAAAAAAAAATGTAGGTTTTATATAGTGAGGATGTGTAAGTGCAGAATTGAGAATTAAAAAACAAACAAACAATCAACCCCACTAAACGGTGCTCTAAGAAAAAACTGTTAAAATGTTCAAAAATGAACAGAGCCTTTTTCATCTGTTTATGGCCCTGAAGATAAAAAAAAAACAGAGAAAAATTAAAACAAGTCCTGAAGCCATTACAGTTCCATTTTAATAATGAATTCCTGTACACTGACTCGTGCATGCATTATTTGTTGTAGTTATTGCTTGTTTTCTGTATTAGCTTAGGCCACAAGCTCGACTGCATAAATGTTAACACACTTAGCAGTTAAAGAGCTTTAATTCAGCATCCATCTATGATATTTATGTTTTCTCTCCTCAAACAGTTTCTCAAATTTTAGCTGTAGTTGAAGAATTTTACCAAAAAAATGGAAATAAATCTCCCTCTCAATCAAACATTTAAAATGGCATTTAAAAAAAAAAAATAAAAATTACAGCCTGGTTAAAAAAGTTGTCCTAGGGCAGGATTAAAAAAAAAAAATGTTTATTCAGAATCATTCCCTACTTTCATATAAGTGACAAATTTGTCAGCAGCTTCAGCCAGAGCAAACACAGAATTGTAATCAAGCTCTGCACTGGGTCAGAGCTGCCCAAAGACTGAGCTGAAGAGGAAGGCTGTGACAGGGGACATCCCAGTTGGCCCAGCCCACTTACACACAGACTTGCACCAACGCTTTTGGATGACATTTAAACCATTCTAAAACCCCTAAACACCAAAATAAACACCCACAAGTGGTACTGGAACCCTAAGACAAATGCCCACCAACACAGGAATGTCCTGTTGGTAAATCTCAAGGTCAGTGTTTGCACAGAGCTGCCTCACTGGGGAACAGGCTCCTAAAGGAATCCTCCTAAAGTTAAAATAATCCTTTAGAGACAGGCTACAGCCACTTACCTCATCCACATTCTCAAAGGCATTGATGATGTCATATGGTAAACAGGACAGAAGATCAATCACAAACCAGGTCTTCAGGTAGTTCATCCGTATGAGCTTGGGGTCAGATATCACCTCTCCCCCGGGGCCAACAAAGGTCGTGTGAAAGTTCAAAACAATGTCAACCAGAAAAATAACGTCCACCACGCTGTCCAGCACCAGCCAGGCAATGTTGTTCTGCTTTGTCTTGAAGGACACGTTGTATGGAACCATGATGGCTGTGTAGAAGGTGAGGATTAAGATGACCCAGTCCCAGGTGGTCTTGAAAGCACAATAGTGGAGTATAATGTGTGGTGGAGTCTTTGGAGCTTCTTGCTTGTACTGAGGAAGAATATCAGATCCCAGCTGGAGAACCTGTGAGAGGCAGAGAGGAAGATGTTACTGTTTTCAGAAGATGGGATCCAATGAGGGGTCTAAGAGATTCCTGCGAGGAGCAGCCGAGACAGGACCGTGCTCATTGGACATTGCAAGGCAATCCACAGGTTCTCGATAATCTGATTTATTTAGGATGTGTGGAGGCAGCTATCACTCATTGAATGGGAGCAGCATGGCATCTGAGGATATTCCTGCAAAAAGGGAAGTCTTTGCAGATGGACTGAGGGAAAACCATTCCAAGAGCAAGGGAAGAGAGGCTCCATAAAGAGGTTTTGGGTACTGCCACGCCAGCTTATGCTTTTTGCTTATGAACATAGAATCATAGAATGGTTTATGTTGGAAGAGACCTAAAAGATGATCTCCAACCCTCCTGCCATGGGGAGGGACTCTGCCACTAGATCAGGTTGCTCCAAGCCCTACACAACGTGGCCTTGAACACTTTCAGCTTCAGCTTCTCTGGCAACCCGTTCCAGTGCTCACCACACTCACAGTAAGGCGTTTCTTCCTAACATATGATCTAAACACAGACACTCATTCAGATTTGTAATAGGTACAAGACTAATTCTTTGTGCCTGACCTCTCTTTTAAACCACTCCCGAGCCAGAGCAACACCCTCTCAAAGGTGAAGCAGACCCCAGCCTCGCTGGCCCACCTCCTAAAATGAGACATTGTGTGCACAACTTCTGCCTAAAACCCTACCAATATCACTCTTCCTTCATATTTTCTTCAAAAAGTTGTTGCTCCCACAAGCTCAATATCACTAGTGGGTTCTCTTTTATTTCCTATAATTACTTCTCTCTCTCTCTCTCTCTTTTTTTTTTTTTTTTTTTTTTTTTTTTTTTTTTTTTTTTTTTTTTTTTTTTTTTTTTTTTTTTTTTTGCACAGGACTGTAATCTCCTGCATGCTCACTGCTGTAAAATTGTGGAACTGGAAGCACTGCAAAAACCAAGCCAAATTCACTTAAGGCATTCCCAGCTAATCTAATTACCTCTTATCTCAGTCCAACACAAGAAACAAAGGCACAAAGGAACACACACGAGGCAATTTATTGCACAGAAAAACTGAAAGAGCCATTTGGGGATACATCTGGGGATCTGAAATCCACACGGGATAAAATAAATAATTACAGCAAGTTTAAAATTCGTTTCAGCCCTACACCTGCCCCACAGTGGGGCTGATGCACCATATTTCCAGGGACAGTTGGATCGAAAACAGCAGACTCAGATGTGTAAAACTGATCAAACAGAGGATGATTCCTCAATGGAGAGGAGTAAATGGCTCTGAATGAACTGTGTAATAACTAAGAATACAAACTCAAGTACCACAGATAGGGATTGTCCATTAATTCCTTGCAGTCTTGTCTTTTAGATGTTTTTAAGGGAAAGCTGTTACTGAGATCAGACAGTAAAAGCCTGGCTCTGCTGAAAATCTGTTCTCCAGGAATCACCAAGGGACAATAAAAGCAGCCTCCCTCATTCTGTGATGGGGGATGTGGCTTCCCAAGATGTCAAATCTGGGCCAATGTCAGGCTGAAGGGATGCAAACCCACTTCTGCCTACCTGTTCCCACCCTCTCTAAGGTCAATTTTAGCAATCATGACCTGTAAGCAAAGTCAGTGGAGCTGACACAACAAAAAACTAACTTGTTACATTGATTAGCCATTTGTTTTCTACAGAGTCAGGTGAATTGCACAGATTTATGCCATGGCCAGGAAAGCACTGGACCCACTACACAGGCAGCAGGGAGAGAGCAGCAGAGACCTCCAGGAGCCTCTGGCTGCTCCTTTTGCCACCAGCCTGGTGTCACACCAGCTCCAGGGTAACACAGAGCCCTCTGTGGAGTGGTGTGATCCCACTATCACTTGTCAGAGACAACCACAGGTGCCAAACCTCTGGTGAGACCTATAAAAACATCAAACTCCAGGTGTCCCTCCCCCAGTGCCCAGGACAGACTCACTATCATCATTTCTATGCTCCTATAAGCACTGCAGCACGCTGAACTTGCTGGGGTGTCCATGGGGTTTTTTCTGGAATTACAGCAGCCATCAACAATCATTTCCTCACAGCAGCCATGTGAAAATTTCTTTCAAAGCAAAAATTTTCACCTGCACTTAGCACACTATTTTGGCTTTGCCTCATAATTTGGTTGTTATCTCCAGGTATCTGTTTGGACACATCAGTGTCCAACACTTCACTGATAAATCAGCACTGGGACTTCTTTCCCTGGTTTCTTCAGGCCTGTTTGTTCCCTGCCTTGTTCACTGGGGCAGGAGCTGGAAACCTCCTCTCTAGAGCTGGAAAAATAAGCTACTCAGGGCTCAAGCAGAATGCTATTAACATATGCTTGATGGTTCCCTGTGCCTCTGGTGCTGGAGTGCTTGGGAGCTCCCACAGTACTGCAAAAGCATAATTATTATTCTTAACATAATATCATGCTGCTTTTGACATGGTGAGTGGGTGGCAAGTGGCTGTGGAGACCACTGAACTATAATGATTATTTCTTCCGTGCTGCATGGATTTTTAATTTTAAATCACCAAAGAATACACAATATCTTGGTAGTCAGCTGCATTCACCACAGACTGTCTGAATTATTCCTGTGTACAGCTAATGAGAATGACTGGTAACTGTTAAGTCTGATAAGGTGAGCGGCACATTCTGCAAGGGATGAGCTATGAAGATAATGCTCCTCCTCAAATACAGAAATGTGGAAAATGGGGTCTGTACAGTGGTGGTGAACCTCCCCTCAGACTGCCTCCCTCACAGCATTTTGCCTACAGAGCACTTCCCAGTCATAAAATACTTTTAAAAGAGGAGATTGCACACTCCACAAGGAACAATTCCTGAGTACAACCTTATCTCACCTATTCCTGAGCACACCTACTCCCTTACCCGAGGTTTTGCTGCTGCCTGATCTAAATCTCCCTTGCTGTGACCTAATGCCATTTCTTTTTCCTCTCTAATCGTCCTGGTGAACAATTTCCTCCCTCCAGTCCATGCAGCTGCGTTGCACTCCTTTGAATATTGCTACCACATCTTCTCCAGCCCTCCCTTCCCCAGGCTAAACCAAGAATGGATATAACTGGATTTACAGGACACTGAAATGTCATTAATTTGAGAAGTGTGAGGCGTCAGTAATCCAGCATTTTTTTCAAGCTATTGGTATGGGATCATTCAAGGGAAAACACAACACTGCTACCACCTGAAAACCCTGGGTTTCCATTCTCATAATTTAATTAGAGGTTTTTAATTATCAAAGTTCACTAAAACCAGAGAGAGAATGAAACAAAAAAAAAAAAAAAACCCAAACATTTAAAGCCACTATCAGTTTGACAGGACAAGTTCTCTGGCATAAGGGCTGTCTTTTTCAGTAGCTCATACATTTTGACCCTGCATTTCCGACCCATTTATTTCTCATTGCCAGTGGACACGAAGATGAAAGCAGTACCTCTGTTTCATTAGTTAACCTGAAGGTATTCACCTGTGGCACCACCTGCACTGTTAAGGAGATAATTGCAACCTGCCAAAGAGTTCATTTCATCAGTTCTGAAGATAAAAGTGATGAGGGAAATATTGTAGGAATGGCTTTGCAAGAAAGTCAAGATCAGGGTATATATGCAGTCCATGGGGACCTGGACAGGGATGCTTCCAAAGTGGTTTCTCAAACAATCCCATTTTCCTGGGAGAGGGACTCAAGGACATCAATCCTGGTTCACTGAGGGACAGCACAGAAGAGAAGCACACTGTGCACCCCAAGTTAAGGAACAACCAGGAAGCTGAGGACTGTGTGCACAGAAACATTGTCACTTAAGTAAAAGTGACCTACAGAGAGTGCTTTTATGACCTGTCCTAAAAACCACGGCTTTAGGACGAGTAGAGGCGAGGCGGAAAAAATCAGAGTCGGAAAATATTTTCCTCTACGAATATCCTTCACCAACAGGAATTAGGGTGGGTTTTCTTCCCCCACCTTGACCTAGGAAGGGAGCAGGCTGGTGTGCACCCCCCTTACCTCTGCCAGGCGGGAGTGCTTGTGCACCACCTCAGCCTTGTTCATGGGCGTCAGCTGCTGCAGCACGCTCCGGCTGTTGGTCAGCGCCCGCGTCAGCCGGGCAAACTTGGTCCAACCTGCAGGAAAAGAGGGAAACCGGGTCAGAAATCACCTCAGAACCACTCAGGCCTCATCCAGTGCCAGTTGAATCACGATTTTAGAGGGTTAAAATTTTAGCCGAGGGTTAGAAGCAATTTACATTGATTAGGATGCAAGTTAGAGAAACGAAAAGTGAGGTAATGATTATTAGATGCTTGAGTTAGAGCTAGATGATGTAGTGCTTGGTATTATGTGCTTGGTTTAAGTTGTGCTTATAGAAGGAAACAAAATAGATGGACCACCATAATGACAAATGGAAACCAATGGGATGTGACCTGCACCTGGACTCAACACTAATTGATCATGAAGCAGGAGGGATGGGATCGTGCCAAAAGGTCATGAAGACCTGCCAGCAGCAAGAAGGTAGAAAGGTCATGGTGATGAAGACTTTTCTGACTTCATCCTTTGAGACCCAATTCAAGAGAAGAAGGACTTTTTATCTCATTTTAATACAAAGCAGGGAGTAGGTGGTGCTGCAATGATGCACATGTATAAGCATTTTGTGTATGTAAGGCTTTGGGAAATAAATAGAGGACAAAGAGCCTCGTAATTCGTGGGCACGACTTTGGGAGATTACTCCTGTGCCACCCAAAGTCACAATAAAACATTCCACTTCCCAACTTTAACCAGTTAGAGAGTCTTTGTCCATGGTCAGATCAGTTTTTTCACAATTCTCTAGTAAATCTCCTTTCTGCTCAACGATATTCAGTCTCAGACCCAAATGGTTTCTCTAACTTGCTGCACAGAGCAGCTTCAGGCTCTGGGCTTAAAGACCTTGCAAAAGAGGAAAAACACTGCTGCTGCAAGGCCACACAGGTAAATGTGAAAGGTATCAAAACTGTCTTTCTTCTGCCTTCTGGAGACATTGTGTTAGAAGGACGGTATCCTGTTTTCAGCCTCCTGGGGACATACTCTGCTGCTGAAATCTAATTCTAAGCCACTGAAGTTCATGCAAAGGCTTCCCAAGTCTGCAAATCCTGCTGAGGGAAAATCCTTCCCAGCTACAGAAAGGCTCCTGCTGATTCAGGACCACTGGAGCAGCCCCAGAAGTCTGATCCTTATGTCTTTACTGGTTTTTCCCCCAACTAAACTTCAAGGATAAAAATAAACTGTAAAATTTTTTTTTAAAAAAGACTGCACCAGCAGCAATGCTTCAAACGAAATTAAAAAAAAAATTAAGCATTAAAAGTCAGATTAAGAATTTGATTTTAAATGGCATTAAGAAATACATTTAGCTATTATACTAATGATAAACAGCTGCTTTAATTGTAGCCTGGGACCCACACACTAAGGAACATTTTCCTGCAGCACCCAGCAAGGAGCAGTTTGTTCCTGACAGCAGCACCAACACAGGAACATGCCAGCAAGTCATTCCTGCTGGAAAAACACCCCAGTGCTTGTGATGGCGTGGATGCATCAGTGGATGGGGCAGATGGGTGCAGCAAAGAAAACACCAGGATTTTCAGCAGTGTGGCACCTCAGTACTGAGCAGGAAAATTGAAAATCCAAGCATCTTTAGGAAGGAAAAACATTCCCAAGGACACGGAAGGAGGTGCTGAACGTTCAGTTTAGCCAGGTATAATGTCATTTTTTTAACCAGAGAGTTGTGGATAAAATATCAAACGAGTTATGGACAGGAAAGGTGCTCAGGAGAAGGTTTAACTTCCATTTAATTTGAATGCTGAGTAGGTTAAAATTAGGGAAAATATTCATATCTCAGAAAGGAAACACAGCATTTCCACATTAGAATCATCACAGAATAGTTTGGGTTGGAAAGGACCCTTAAAGATCATCTCATTCCAACCTCCTGCCATAGACAGGGACACCTTCCAACCAGAGCAGGTTGCTCAGACCCCCATCCAACCTGGCCCTGAACACTCCCAGGGATGGGGCAGCCACAGCTTCTCTGGGCAACTTGTACCAGTGCAAGGCTTATTTTTAAATGCCTTTTGCTGATAGGAGTCAGGGACTTGGAATGTAAAGGGAAGCCCTGAAGGAGACAAAATAACAAGCAGGGAACAGAAAATACAGTAAAACTTCAAGGAAAAAAATGGTGTACAAGCTTGGCTTTGCCATTTATCACATACATAACACACTCACACAAATGTAAATCCACTGTTCATCATTTAACAATCAGAACGGCTTAAAATACCATGACACGCCACCAGCACTGCACAAACATTTGTGTCTGGCTATTTATACATGACCTCAAAAATGCACATAAAAAATTCACTGGGAAAAGGTAAAAAATAGAAGCATTTTATTAACTTTTCAAATGTAAACTTTCAGTGTGAGCTTTGGATATGTCTCATGCTTCTGAAGCTTACAGGCATATTCAATTAGGAATATGCACTTTCTCTATTAAACAAGGTCAAGGCAGACTACAGTGATCTATGAACTATTAATTTCTACAAAAAAAAAATCCTTTCACTTTTCCTTTTCCTAATTGTCTATAAAACTGCAGGAAGGAGACAGCTTTAAGATAGAAGTCAGAACTGCTCTTTATCTTTCTAAACCAGCAATTTCAAAGACCAAGTGAGCCTGGTAACAGCATTGTGACAGCTCTGCCCCAACATTTCCAGTAACTGCTGGAGGCCACATGGCACCCAGGTGATTTATTTTGGGTCACTGCAAACGCACAGCAGGAACCAGGGAAGAAGAGCAGCCCCCCTCCAGGAAAGTGTTCACCCACTTCCAGACCTGGGCAGGTACTCAGTCATGGTCCTCTTCCCCTGGAAAAATATTTCCCTGTGGCACATAAGGACAAATATGGGCCAGCCTCCAATCTTTATTTTGTCCTCCTGCCTCACAGCTGATAGGAGAGTGATGGAAAAATGCTCAGCAAAACCAAAAGCACTGCAGACAAACTGCTGGATACGGCCCCAGCTGCTCTCGCTGGTCACAGCTGAGCGTCGTCAGCTGCTCCAAATCCTGACAGGAACCTGAGGATGTCCAGCGGGGAGAAGTGCAGAGCCCTGTACCTAAGGAGGTACGATCCCATGCACCAATACGTGCTGGAAAGTGGTTTGGCAGAAAATCACAGAATCACCAGGTTGGAAGAGACCTCCAAGATCATCGGGTCCAACCCAGCCCCAACACCTCAACTAAACCATGGCACCTACTGCCACATCCAGGCTTTGTTTAAACTCATCCAGGGATGGTGACTCCATCACCTCACCAGGCAGGCCATTCCAGTACTTTATCACTCCTTCTGTAAAAAACTTTTTCCTAATATCCAATCTATATTTCCCTTGGAGCAGCTCAAGACTGTGTCCTCTCATTCTGTCAGCTGCTCCCTGGAGAAAGAGACCAACCCCACCTGATCACAACCACCTTTCAGGGAGTTGTAGAGAGTGATAAGGCCATGAATGGTTTGGGGATTCCCAGAGGACCGAGCTGAATGTGTCCATGGTGGGAATCCTTGCCTGAATGAGACACAGAACTGACAGCATGTCCAGGAATGTGATTTCTCCCATCTCCTCCTCCCTGGTGAGGCCAGATCCTGCAGTCTTGTGTCCAGTTAGAGGAGGATTTGGAGAAGAGTCAGAGGCTGGCAATGACAGGAGATGGCTTCATGTACCCTCTAGAAATACTTTGTTATGGTGCTTTGCAGGCTGAGATATCCCACTCATGAAAATATGGGGGTTAAAACGTCTCTCTTATAACAGCAGAACTGGTGAGAAATCCCTTGTCACTGATTTAGGTAAAAAAAGCATCTGTCCTGCATTAACCACAAATGCAGAATTCCTATGGAAGCTAGTAAGCTGCACACCAGACAACAGCAACCCTTCTGCTGTAAAAATAAAAAGAAAGGAAAAAGCTACAATTTTTTTTTTTCAAATCCTTCTTTACCACCATGTGAGATCATCAATGTCATGTGAAAGAAAGAAGCCACACATTTTAACATTCAAGGTTACCACACTGCTCATCTGCTCTGACCTCTTCTTTTCACAGGACAGACCATTTCATCGTGTCCTTTCTCCACCAAGACCAAAGGTTTGCTTTGCACCAGGGCAGACCTTCTGCAAAACCCTTCCAGCCTCATTTAGAGACTTCACATTTTCACATTTCTTTCAGCCCTGTGCAGCCCATGATTCTGGAGATTGGAAGCACAGAATACACTAACATGATTTTTTTCCTCCAATTCAGCACCAAGCCCAGCATTATTTTACCTGCTCCAATCTATCCATCTGCAGTAGTGTGAAAAAAAGTTCCAGGTTCTTTTGTCTCCTATTTACAACCTAAGAGAATTAAAAACACAGCAACAGCAAGATGCTGGGTTATGAGTGGGAAGGTGAAAATGCATACAGGCTGCCTTGTGTCTGAAATAATCTGCACAGGGTACATTTCTCTCCTCCTTGACCTTGTTGTAGACTAGACAAGTTCAGAATTATATTTAAAACCAATGGGTATGTTTAAATAGACCGGGGAAAATTTGCATAGCTGCCTACTGCTGTCAATGGTTCTTCAAAAGATTCTCTCCTTTCTTTTCCTCTATAGACAGACACTTGAAAAGAATGGTAATTTTATCCCAAGTATTAGTGACTGCCTGTCCTCACAGATATTTTCAGTCTGGAAGGAGTAAAGGAGATGCACAAATAGCAGGTGCAAGAGGGGCAGAAACAAAAATGTACTCGTGAGAAAATCCAACATTTTTGATGCTCTCTTCAGCTCAGCTGGATTGCATCTTCCATCCACAGCACTGCCTGAACAAACAGCACCCTGAACTTGCACCATGGCATCCAGATTCTTGGGGAAAAAAAGCATCACCATCATCATATCACACACCAGACCAGGCCAGCAGCTGCTGCTCCTCACAAGCACTTAGACTGGGTGTTCCACACAAAGACATGAGCCACCTCAAATGGAAAATTCTGGAATGGCATATAAATAAAATCATTGTTTCCCCTGGTTCTCTTTAATTACTTTCTTATCCAGAAACAAAATAAGAAGTATTTGTTCCCCTGCTTTAAAAAACCCCCTCGTGATCTGCATTCATTCTCAAGATCCAAAGCAATGACCTCTTAGACAGGAACCTAGCAAAATATTTGCCTGTTTCTATCCATTATCCAAAGTAAAATTACTGCATTCTGTGTAAAGTGGAGGTTTAACAGCTACAAGAACAGGACTATGAAGGCGAGCACGCTGATAGACACGGGCTAAACCAGCTCTGCCTTGGCTCAGATGTAATGCTGCCCTTCCAAGCAGGCAACTTCCTTCTTCCTCCATGCATTTTAGGCACAATTAAATATTTTACATCCTCTGTTCCCCGTGTCCTTTGCCCTAAACAGGACTGCCAACCTGACAGCCTCTGACTGTGGGTCCAACTGAGACACAGATGACTTTGTGACATCCTTCACACAACAGCTGAGCCAGAGGTTTCTCTGAAGAGAAATAAAAACAGGAGCACCAAATTATTTTTTAAAGGTATTTTTTTCTAAACTTCATGTTTTCTAAACCTATGTAAACCTTAGGTGTGACACTAAGCTGTCGATGTTGTCACAGGATGCGTGGGGGAGCGCAGGAGCACAAGGGGGGAGGTAGGCAATAGTCAGGTGAAGCAGATAGAGCACCCAAACACCTCCTCAGAGGAGGAGAGGCTTTCCAGAAGGGTCTGAGGAGCTAATTTAGTCACTCAGTGATGTATGAATGCATAGATTCATACACCACTACAGAAACTACACGATGCCTGAGAGGGAAATGATATTTCAAGGTTAGAATTCAATCCTTTTGTCCCTCCACCACCAGAAAGCCCAAACTATCCCACTGAAAACAGCACCTGCCTTTCCATCAGGACTCCTCCAACAACAGCAGTATTGTGCCCACACATCTTTGTCCCTGAGATCCCAAATCTATCCCTGTTTTACTGGGCAGATGGGATGGGCACAGCCCTGGTGCAGCAGCTCTCCACAGACCTCCCCTCCACTGCCCCACTCGCTGCTTTCCCTGAGTCCAAAATCCTTTCCAGACTCGCTTAGAGACTTTACATTGCCCCATTTCTGCCAGCTGCACCCGTGGCACTGCCACAGAGACCCCTCTCTGCCCTTCTGGGTCACCAGCCTCCTTCCCAAGAGCACGCCCTGCGGATGGATGCAGCACACAGACACCCCCACCCATCTCCAGCACCCCTCCTCATCCCTGCTGCCTTCCCTGGGAAAGGAGAAATGCCAGCCACGTCCAAGATGTTGTTGCAGAGGACAAAAAGAACCAGAGCAAAATCTGTCCAAAGAAAATGCAGCAAGGGAGGCTTCCCCAAGCAGAAGTGATGCTGGAATGGATGAGACAGAATCATTGAATCGTTGAGGTTGGAAAAGACATCTAAGACTCTTTCCTAAAGGTTATGTGGAGACAGAACCGTGGAATCAGGATTTCCAAGCTCACAGAGTTCATGAAACAGAAAATATTTTCAAATATAACTAAATGGGATAAATATTCTAAAGGGATAAAACCTTAATTCATTAGGAATTGAAAATTTACAGTCTCCCTGAACTGGGTTTATGTATACTTCCAAATGCAAATCTAACCACACAGCTAGCAGCCACACTGAAAAAAAAATAGTTCCTAAACTATATTGTGTTATTTTAATCAGAGTTTATGAAGAGTTTAAAATCTCAAGGTGAAATGTTAACGTCCTTTATGGTGCACTTGCTCGGAAAAATCTAGACAGGACTAGTTCCCCCTAATAAAGCATCAGTGTAGTTCTACTGGGTTGCAATTAACCTTTTTGTCAGGGTTTGTCTGGTCTTAAATAATGATGACTTTTACATCAGTGTAACAGGGAACTATCCCCTACCCTAGGCTGCAGGGAATACACTTGGGTTAAGAATTCTGTGTGAAAAAAAACAATTGTAGAGGACAATTCCAGCAGTGCTTGTGTTGATTCCTGCCTGCAGGAGCACAGGGAACAGATTCCAACCATGGAAAGATTTTTCTGATGTCATTGTGAAGCACCAAACAATTAATATGCAGAATGCTTAAATAATCTATCATTTATGACTTACCTACAAGAGCAGAGAGCTAGCACTGCTCAGAGTTAGGAAGTGTGGAATTCAATTGGTAACACAGATCATCCCTTGACATAAAGGGTTAGCATGTCTAAATCCCAACTATTTCTAGACTTTCAAGCAGTAAAATCATGACAATGGCTGGCTGTTTGCTCTTTACTGCAGGCAAAGTATGTCTGAAAGAGCTCACTGTCTCCTTGAAAAACTTAATAATCCCAATTATTAACCCCAAAGGGTTTTTAGAGAGAGAGAGAGGAATAAACAGGATTCCTGAATAAACAGATTAAAAGTCAAACAATGTTCAACCATTCCCATGGTACAGTAAAAATATTTCTGGACTTAGAGTCTATTAAAATGAAATTGAAAATATTGGGATAAATTCTCAGAATTGAAACTCTGTGTGTTCCACTGTCTGATAGTGCACTGCACTCCTGGGATAATTTTTACATCCAACCTCCCTTCTTGCTCAGTGTTGTTTTCCCAGTTACCATCCACCCACTGCAACTGCTGGGGAGCTCAATATGGATGAAGAGCTAATGGGTAATCTTGGGCATATCATTTTACCTCTCTGAGCTTCAGCTTCTCCTCCTGAAAATGAAGATAATGCTAATTACCTAATTTGCAAGCCATTTTGAGATCTACTGATAAGAAGAGATTTATATAACTCTAGACTACACTAGGCATACACTTTAAAATTACAATATATTTTTAAATTTTATTCTCAAATAGCCTTAAATGTACAGTGCCCAATTTCTTACATTTCACTTTTCTGCAAATAAGGCTAAACTTTAAACACAAGCACGGGGCCACTGGGGAATTACTTCCCATAATTGTATAAAAAACAGGTGCAAATTTGGGGAAGAAGAAGGGAAGAAAAAAGAAAATACTAATTGCTGTAAATGTCAGTCAACTGGGTTTTAGGAGTTGGTCAGATGGGAAAGTGCTCATCCCATCCCATCACCTCATCCTGGTTCTGCATTTGAATCACTCCAGAGACACAGAGTGGCCAAAGCCTCTTGCACAGCAAATCTTCACCCAACTGACCCTTGTATGACACTCTCAATGAGATACTGAGGCCACACAGTTCAGTTAATTACAGGTTAAATGGATGAAGAACTTGTTACTTGGCAAGTATTAAACAAGGAGCAGTGGAAAAAAAAATAAACTTTATTATTGGGAGCCTTCCAGACACCAATGGCCCAACATCCTACTCAGGGTTTGAAAGTCCTTATCAAATGACTGACAGAAGTGTCAAATGACAGCAGGATTAGAGGAATGTTAAACAGCACTGAGGACAGTCAAACAGGATGGTGTGATTGATAACTGGGCACGTGCCATTAAAACATGTTTTAAATGGAAAACAGTCATCCAGAGAAAAGCAATGGAAACTGTAACTCCAGCACAGGAGGAGGAAATGTCCCAAGCAAAGAACAGTGCTGGAAAGGATCCAGAGGTCCTGGTAGATGAGCAATTCAGCACATAATTGGCTTTGGCAATTGCTCCTGTTACGGATACATAACAGTGAGAACTGGCCTTGGAGGCTGGGCAATAATGAGGAATTAGCTGGAAACCCACCCGGCCACAATAATTGCTGCAGAAACTCACTGGGGACCTGAGAGGCTGAAATCCAGGCCACCACAGCTTCATCCCCACTGCTTCCAGTGAGCTGGATTAAAGGGCAGCCAAGGCATCCACGTATCTGCCATCACCAGACCTCCAAATTCAGTCTAGACAGAGGTTTAAGGAGCTGAACTCATTTACTTTATCAAATGAAGGCGCAGTGATGAGCTGATTATATGTGTAAATGCCTTAGTGGGACTTTCTTAATACAGTGGAAAATAAGACATAAGAAGATGCCACTGCAAGAACCTGAACCCAGGCTAATTTGACACTTCTTTAATGTCAAAAGCGTAATGGAGAAGCACAAAAAAATATTAAGCAATGTAGTGGATGCTCAGCCTCTTCTAAATCAATACTGGATGCCTCCCTGGAGAGAATGATTTACTTAGACACAAGTTCATGGGTTCAGCAGAGGAGCAACTTAGTGAAGTGGAATGCCTTGTGTTACACAGATCAGACTTTTAAACTCCACTATATTTACAGTTATTGTTTCAGATTTGGCTGATGAGTGTTCAGTTTTCTGCACACAAAGTGCATCCATCTACAAACAGCTGCTGCTTCAAAGATCAGCTTCCAGTTTAGTTCAGTCTCTCACAGGGTTAGATTTCATTTCAATGGGGTTTCATTTTCATTGCACATTAAACTTCCAGAAATTTGCAGACAGTTAATGTGCATTGATGGGTTGCTGATGGAGCACACAAAGGGCTCCAAAGGCTGTACCAGATTCAAAAAAAAAAACCTACTTTATTTCTGTGAAAGAAACTAAACAACCTTGGATATGGAAATTCCCTCTTCTTCATCACGATGGGTCTCCAGCAGCAGTTAAAGCAAAAAAGGATACAGACAGGGAAGGGGGAGTGCAAATAAAGCCTTGGAGCATCACTCCTAAAAGTGAGGAAACAAATCTCTCTGTGGCTATTCAGCCTGTGCAGTGTCTGCAGAAAGTGCTAGCAGCACGTCACTGAAGACATAACAGCAATGAATAACATGGATGTTTGTTAACAGAAACAGGAAAAAAAGCAACCTTGGAAGGTCTTCCAGGTTACTGGCAAGCTGTGTCTATCCCAAATGGGTGGTTTAAAATACTGTCTAAAATAGTATTTTATCTAAATATTATCTATCTAAATACTAGAAGAGCTTATCTCTCAGCATCATTGCACAGAGTTGTCTGCTCCTGGCACTGAAAACCCACCTGGTGTCCTGGAAAATGCTCATTCTTGTCATCCCTCCCCACCAAAGTCTTTTTTCCCAGCCCAGGAGTCCCTGGATGCTGCACTCTAGACCCAGGGGAGGATGGAGAAATGGAGGTGATCTCCTTGGTGCCTGGAGGGAGTGAAACTGCAGATCCCAGCAAAAGGAAGCAGCACGAGGATGAGTGAGTCTCCATTGCAGCCAGATCCTTGTTATTACAGCCACAGAAAAGTGCAACAAAAACATGTTAAGGATATCCAAATTGTAACCTATTAAATTACTGTGATGGATTACTGTCAAGTTGATGTACTCAACAGGGTACACCGTGCTTCAGCTAAAGGTAGAAAACTTATTTTCATGCTCTAATCCCTCCACCCACTTCTTCTATTATCACCAGGATTGATACCCCCTCAAGGAAAAAAAGGTTCCCATGTGCAACTAGTTATATATGCTTAATAACTTGCACTTATTAAAGATAAAAAAGGATCAGAATTATAGGCTTAGCAAGGATTAGCAAGCTATAAGTGAGTATTTCTGCAACTACTACACTTTTTATAGCCCTGTCACACTCTGAGATAGAGTTGTATCATTACATAAAGTTATATAATCATAAAGAGTTATATCACTGAAAGCATTACAGCATTGTCCCAGACAGACTTGATTATCAGAGTCTGGCTCTATCAAAAGGAAAAAAAAAATTAAAAAGTAAAAAAGCAATTTCAGGGGTCCTGCTGTGCCATTTCCTGATCCCATCTGTTAACAGCACACCGTCCTGAGTTGTAGGGGGCTGGTTAACACAACTTTGCATCCTGATTCAACATCCCACCAGTATTCACCAGAACTCCCCCATCACTCCAGATGTGACAAGCCTGATATTTCATTCGACATAACCAGTGAGAAGCCAAAAACTTCCAAGTTTACCCAAAGGCCATGTTTTTTCCCCACTGATGATAAAAAAGGGAATAAAAACATTGCACAACAAGGTGAAACTCCACTATTAACCAAAAATGCTGGTCTTTTTTTCTTTTTTTTCTATATGTAAACCTTCTGTTCAATAGAATCGACAGCACTCCTGGCTTCAAATGGTGTTAACATTTTAAGTGGCCCCATTCACCCTTTTAATAGCTAGGGCCCAGAAAAATGGCTTCATTTTTTTTTCCTGACAAATAAACAGAAGATTATTACCACTGTGTGTCTTTGGAGGAATTGAAAGTCTTCAGATGTTTTTAAAAGGCCATTGGGTAAAGACAGAACAAAAGCTCAGCAAGCTGATAAAAGCATCCAACTGTGACCCAACAATGGTACAAACATTAAAAAAAAAAAAAAAGATCCTTTTGGTTTTATTTGCTTGAAGAACATACATAATAGGATCTTTCATATGCCTTGCACCTCTGCTGTGCACAGCCTGGAGCCAGGACACCTGGGGACCTGGCCCTCTGCCACCACAGGTGGGACCTGCTACTTGCCTCTGAATCCAGACCAGACACATATTCCTGTTAGCAAAGAGGAGCAGGAGAAGCAAAGGAGAGATCAGACAAACACAGCACAGCTCCTTCACCAGAAAATAAGGCACTGGCCCAGTGACCACCAAGTGCAGCCATCGCCTCCTGCCTCACCATGAATTCTCACACCTCTTCTTCTCCTGCCCCCATGCACAGCTCATCAGCCACTGGCTCAGGAGCAGGGGCACTATAAACCAAAGACCAAACCAATGGAGGGTGTTCTCTCCATCCTCCAGACCTCCACAGCACTACAAACCAAAGAGCAAGCCAATGGAGGGTGTTCTCTGCATCCTCCAGACCTCCACAGCTGCCAGGGGCATCTTCACCCAGGAGGGAACACATCACCCAGGAGGCTGATCCATTATCATTTTTGCTGCTTCTGCTGGAGTTGCTGGAGGGGTTTTGACACTTTTGAGTGGTTAGACACTTTTTAAAGTACTTTTCCATTTAGAAGGGATGGCTTTACAGCACTTTTTGGTCACTGTTACATTGCCATACATCATAGGTCTCCCACGCATCACCCAGCAATAATAGATGGGAGCACAAGTAACAAGAAAACAAGTCAGTCCAATCTTTAGTGTCGACTGCCTGTACCCTCTCAGAAAACAAGGGTTTTGATCTCTGTCACTGTACTTTATGAGAGGAAGGTGGCTTTTAAATATCCCTTTCCTCCAGTCTTGCTTAAAGTCCAGTAAGTGTCAACAGCTTGCTGGTCTGCAGAAAATTTACAGCCTCCTGCGTGAGCCTGGGAAAAAATTTCATTACAGTTATTCCCTCTGGCAAGCAAAGCTCCCTCCTCCTCCCTTATTCCTCCTCCTCATCCTCCTCCTTTCAGCATTAACAGAGCAAGTGGTGAGCACACAGGTAAGCAGAGACACACACACACCATCTGTCACAGTGTCCCAGACCTCTCTGACTCCCCCTGCTCGCACGGGGTTTGTCCCCGTGAAGTCAACTGCATTTTGTTTGCATTCAACAAACATGTTTTTAAGCCCACACCAGGAAAAAAAAAATAATTCCCACCTCACCCTGGCAATGTGAGACAACTGTTTCATTGTCTGTCCTGTTTTCACAAACCCCACAAGCTGCTTGATGCTTTTGGGCAGATCTGCATCCTCAGCACCACTCTCTGTCCCCCAAACCTGCTGTTCCCTGGCAAGGTCCCCACAAGATGCCAAATCTGGCCAACCCAACCAGGAGTTTCCAGGAGTGAGGACACAGACACTCTGCAGTGTAGACACAACCAGTGGCATGATTTAAATACCTCACAGAAGTGTGGTATACTGAAGCTTCACAACAAAGCAACACACCTTTGAACAGTGCAGGATGTTTTGGTATGGAGAGGTTATTGCATAATGGCATCAATATTTTATCCCTGCTGAATTTTTTATCTCAAATTTACTGCTCCCATAAGTAACACACAGTAACTCATCTGCACCATAGTTATGTATTATGTATTGCATGGTCCTGGCAGAATTTCTTAAGAAATATCCTGCTTTAAAAAAAAAAAAAAAATAGCCCTTTCAATGGCAAATCCCAGCACTCAACAGCAGTATTTTATTGAAACACTTTTCCACCAGACTTTAAAAATTCTCCACTACATTTTAATGTATATGTTTACCAATCTCATAATTCAAAAAGAGGGTGTCCTGGCAGCTTCTAAGCAGATTGTAATGTTATCTGCAGGGACAATGAATTATGTATCTCTCATAGCACCATGTCTGACACAAAAACACTATGATCCCAGTGCCCTGGGATCCCAGAGACCCACAGTGTAATGCAACAGTGCTATTCTCCCACCCTTGCAGTGAAGTGCTGCAAATACTTGAATGTGTTTTCTTTATATCGAGGATGCAAAAGACGAGCTTTAACTAATATAGAAGCAGAAGAAAAATCGGGTCAGTGGTTTGCAATGAGGTTTGTTGGAGGCACAGATCAATGCTCTTCAATGCTCTAAATCAAAGCACCCTGAGCAGATTCTTAAGGCTCCAATTCTATGCTATAAAGGCATAGAATATGGGAAATGTGGCTGCACTGCCTCTGTGATGTTCTGTTTGAGTTTTGGGGGCTTTAGAGTATGACAGAAGTAAGGGCTCTTTCGACATAGAGTCAAACCTCTTTGGCTGCTGAGGGCAATATTTCCTGATGTCCATCATTAATATCTGGCATTTTAACTAATGGTGCCCTTCAGTGCAGAGCAGCAGCACACAAGTCTCACATTTCACTGCTATTGCTCTTTCCCATAGGAACATAAATTCCTGCTCTGGATGCCCCATGGGTTCTGCTCCTCCTCAGCCACAAGATGGGGAGGGGAAGAGCTCAGCCCCTGGAGCACATCCCTGCCTCCCCAGAGAAGGCTGCAGACATTGAATCTCCCAGGCTGAGAATCCGAAGGAGGCAACATTCATCATTTCTGCATTTGAGAGCCACCTTCAGTGTGTTTTCTCTGTCCTGTTGCACTTCAACACTTCTCAGTGTGACTCAGTGGGGGAAGTGGGGCAGAGCAGGGAAAAAGGGGGGATTTGGGAGCTGGTTTCACATGAGACACATCTTGGCTCCCCCAAAAAGCATCAAATAGGAAACCTTACAACAGGATTCTTGCAAAGACTGGCTTTTTCCTTGGTGAGCTCACCCTATGTATTACATACACTGCAGCAAGGAGCCAGTCCCATGCCTTCAGATACCTATAAAGTCCTTTTAATTAACTGGCATTTACCCTAAAAAAACCTCAGATTATTTCCAGGCAGAATAATTCTACATTATGGAGCTGAAAGTGAAATAAAAAACATGTGCAGGTTGCTAGCTAAATTGTAGAGGCAATAAAGTTTATGATGGCTGAGAAGGTATTCCTATATCAGGATCTTATAATTTTATGGATAATACTCTCTAGACAAAAAAAAAAAAAAAGTCATATTTAGTGTTAGCTGGGAGGGAAGTCTTTCATTTTAAGTCTGCCTTTATAAACAAACTTTTCAGTTATCCAAACACTTGTAATAAGTGCTATCTAGATATTAAGAAATTACTTTAAATGCTGTTTGCATTCAAACGACACCAACTTTATCCTAGACAGCTTAGAGCACACCAGCTCCAAGTGAAATATCAAGCCTTCTTCAAGCATGAAGGGAAAAACACAGTAAAGAATTAATCACCAGGAGGCAACTTCCCAGAGAGGTGGATAAAATCCTTCTTTATGTAAGCGTGCATTGTTTCATCCAAAGCAATACACACGTAAACCTGACACAAGACACGTGTTCTGTAACTAAAGCAGAGGATGATGCTGCCAGATCCTCTGTACCTTTCCTCACCATTTTCCCCTTTAAGGCTGCAGGCCTGGCCAGGAGCTGTCCAGTGACAAGAGCATTCCAACAAAATCCTGCCCTGCAGCTGGTAAGTAACGAGCACGATGCCCACTGCCATGCAGTCATCACTCCTGGGCAGTAATAAATGACTCAAGCAGGCTGTTTCTTTCACATTTCACCTCCATGGGAAGAAATATCAGCATCTCATCACAAGGAGCTGCAATTTTTTTTTTTCCTGAAAAGATGACACCTGTCCCGTAACAGAAAAGGTCTCCCAAAACAGCACAGCATCCAAACGACTCAAAACTGCAATTTTTAGAAAGTGCCAGCTGTAGTGATGAAGAAGTGAATTACAAAGAAAAAGGAAGGTTTGTGACTCTAGAAAAACACTGGTAGGGAATTTGCAATCGTGGTGACTTATCCTATTTTCTTTTTTTTAATAATTTAGGACAGTGGCATTGAAACTCTGACAGGTCACAAAACATTTCCTCAGCTTAAGACACAAATCACAGACGTGACAGGTCTGAGCTCAAGCATTTACTGCTACCATTCACAAAAAGTAAGAATACATTTATTTTGTGTTTACCTTTTGTTGAATCATCTTCGATGGGTTGCTTGAATAAAGTGATATCCTTAAAAGTGCACAAGAACAAAACCACTTTTTCGTGCTCATTTCTTATAGGTGCAATTTGCATGTAGAACCAAACTGGGGTTCCTGGAGCAGAGAAAAAAGTGACATTGGAATGTGGTGTAGCACAAACTACCCCCAACCCATAACACTTACACATGATTAAAACACACATGTAGTTTAGGTGTGTATCTCAATATTTTTGCATCTTCCAGAGTTTTTTATTTTACTTCCTCCAAGTAAAACAACACATTCCCATTTTTACAGCTTTGTTAGTCTAACTAGATAAGCAGACACAGGAGGCTGTATAAAAATTCATTCTGAAATAAAATACATTGTTCTCCCCCCTTGCTCTTGTTTTTTTTCCCAGCACATCACACAAACTTAGGTCTGAAAGGTAGAAAGGTGAGAAAAAAACAGGTAGATGGCATCTTTGATTCCCTCTTTACATAATATGGAGCTATCCAATCCAGAAACAACGGGCTATACTGTGAACTGCTCCAAATTTTGTATGACTACATTATTTAAGAGAACCTTAGTTGGACTCTCAATGTCCTATCAGGACAAATGAGATTTGATTTCTTTTTTTGTGTTTCAGGTCCCACCTCCTCACTGCCCTGCCCAGTGCAGCACTCTCCCAGCACAGTCATCTCTACTTAACTCATGAAATGAAACCAAGTGTTTTCCAAATCCTACCACCCATCAAATAAACAGCCCAAAACAGCCCTTGGTTTTGGGGCAGTCAGTTTGGCTTTTGGTAGATGCCTGCTGTTTGCAGAGGGCTCCTGCAGGTGCTCAGGAGCTGAAGCTGCTCTTGCAGGGTGACACACAGGTGACAGTCCCCTACACACATTCAGGTGTGCGCCACAAGGGCTGAAACCCAGGAACACCTGGAGCAATTTTCCTAGAAACACCCTGCAGGGCTGTGAATTTCAGATGTTCTCCATCCAGCAGAGCTCCGTTTCCCTCCCTCCCAAACGAGCACCTACACACACTGCACCATAAATGCCTTCACAGCCAGCTAATTACCTCCAGGATTTGATGTGCTTTCAGCCAGTTGACAGAATGGCATTTCTCCTGAGCTGCCTGAGAGCTGACACATTGACACGAGCCTCTTGCCCACTGTTACCCCACACAGGCACGGCTGGCCCCCCTCCCAAATCTCCTCCGATGCACCAGGTCTGGGAGCTGTGCCAGGATCTGCAGCACAGATCCCAGAGGGCAGAGAAAACCTTTTGGGCTAGGACTACTGTGGGGAAGATGAAAACCCACAAGGGTTTATTGAAATTCAACAGGGATTAAACCAGTAACTCACTACCAGTAAACTGGAGAAGTGGGAGAAGTGTGGGACTGCTTTTGTGATAATTCCAAAGCCATTATGCTGATTACTCGATGATCTTAATTCCCAGTTGCTAACCCAAGACAAAAGACTTCTCATAAGTACTGAAACAGAGTGCTGCAGCTTTCTGGAGAAATAACTTGCACTCACACCTGGGAATCTATTGGTACCCTTTGGGATGAAAGCAAGTAGGTAAAACAGCCTGTACAAGGGTGCTGACACAAATCAAAGACAGAGGAAGGTGGTTACTGCTGTAGAAGCAGCAAAATGAGGAAAAGCAGGTAAAGAGGTCTCCTGAGTATTACCATATATAGAGAGAGGCATGCATAGACATATATATATATGTGTGTATATGCAGGCATGCCTAATGTGGTTGGTGAACAGTTGTTTGGGCAGGGACTATATAATAAGGGAAGGCAGCAAAGCAGAAGAGAGTTGTAGCAAGCTTTCAAGTCTTGACACTGGAACCTCCAAGCTGGGTTGGAACACCAAGGGGAGTGTGAAGGCAGCAGTCAGAGAGATGCTGCCAGAGAACATCAGCCCTTAAATATCATCTCTAACAGAGCAGAGGAGGATGGGAAAACAACCTGAAAACCTCAAAATCTCCCTCTGCCAGAAGCAAAAGGGAATGAGTAAAGGGAAGAAAAAAAAATCAAACAAAACCAAAACAAACAAACAAAAAAATCCCAACAAAACCAAAAAATCCCCACCTACATTGTTCCATATTTTCAAACATGCACAGCACACCTGGACATACAGTTTGAAAATGTGGGTGGGAGGGTGCTCTGAAGGCACTGCAAGCCTCATGTAGGTGATAAACACAAGCCCTTCCACAGAGTAACTACCTACACTCTGCAGAAGGGCATTCATACCAACAGATAACTAATCTTTATTTCCTTCTCTGCTCCAGTTTTCAGCCTGGAGGATAAGCAGGCAGGGTCTTGAAGGGTCATCTTCCACAAGGCTCAGAGAATAGAAATGGAAGCAAACCCTAAGCACACCAGTGCTGAGCTGGAGCCTGTTAGCATTAGTGAGAGGTTGAGATTCTGGGCTTTGGTTGACGGAGAAGAAAGCTGACAGCAGATATTATGGATGGGAAACGACTCAAGCCCAGAGAGGAATATTGAGTAATTTTCCACAAAGTCCTTCTGTAATCCTGCATAACTTATGTAGGCTTGGAGATCTGGGCAAAGGTGAAGAATTGATTAAGGCAACTGCAGCTCAATAAATCTCTGCAGCATCATCAAGCAGACAATGCACAACCCAAAGCAAAAAGCATCTGCCTTGTTACAGGGAAGTCACCAAGAGAAGATTTTTATCTTTTTATACATAAATAAAATAGAAAGGAATTTAATTCAGGCCCATTCTAGAGTAAGAGCTGATCCAGCATTTGCTATGAGAAGCCAGGGCTGTGGAGAGCACAGGGTCTCTGGGATTCACTTTGGAAATCACATGGACACAGGGCATGGCAGTGCTGGGCACCACCACTGACAAAGTCACCCAACATGAGACTGTCCCAGGAAATTCCCCTGATCCAGGTGACCTGCAAAGGAAACAGGAAGAGAAGCAGAAAATCTGTGAAACAGATGGATCCATATGATTAGGAACCAAAAGGAGGTCATTTGGAGGACTCCCCTGGGCACCTGCAGGAACAGCTGGACTTCAGAGCTGCTCTAGCTTCTCTCTTTAATCAATATTTTGGCTAAAATGCCTTGATGCAGGCAGAACTGCAGAACTCTACAGGCATTTCCTGCTATTTTAGTGCCCACACAGGAAGATGTAGTCTAAAAAGGGAAAGCAGAGGTGAAGCATAAGAGGAGATGTCCAGGACACTCCCTTCAATGTCATGAAAGGTTTAAGTGAGTTTGCAGTGAAATGGAGCAGTCAGGAACAGGGAGCTCTTTCCTGAGGCACAACATTCCCTTCCCTCAGCCACAGCATGCAGGGAAAAGCTCTGAAAATCCCATGCCAGCATCAAAACCCACCCAGAGGAAGCATGGCCTCAGATTCTGGGCTCCAGGCAGGTGAACCCCAGGAAAGATCCCCATCCCCTGCACCCAGTACAGGGCACTGAGGGTCAAACTGAAGAGAACATCTCCATCAGGATTAGCCTTGGACTGCTCTTGGCCACCAACCTAGTCAACTGGACTAATCCTGTGCAGAGCAGAGGAACCAGCTTCTCTGGAGCATGTTTAATCGGAGTTTTGGCTTTCTGTCTTGGGAAGATGGTCTGTGCTAGTGAAGGAGGGTGTTCACTTCCACTGACAACAACAGGAATTGCAACCACCAGCTCAGCAGATCTGTCCACCATGCACAATTCCAGCGTGAGGCCACACAACAGCACGGGCTGTGCTCAGAATGTGCTCTGAGGTCCACAAGCCAGCACTGCCTAGGACAGAAAACGTGACTGGAACGGCTCACGGTGAAGACAAAATGAAAAAAATCTCCAGTTCCGGCAACTTCCCTGCCAACCCAATGCCACCAACAAGAAGGAACACAGCCCCTGAATCCCATTTAGCTGTGGAAGTCCCTGGTTTTCTAACTAATCCCTCGGCTACGTGCCAGGCCTAGTACTCTCCCCAGAGCTGGTGTGTGTTGGTTTACAACCACGGAGGCACCGCGGCACCGCCGGGAGCAGCCGCGCGCGGCAGCCAGGGCCGGGGTTCTCACTTGTGGAGACATGGGGGAGTTTCCTGAGGGAGGTGGGGGAACCTCATTCTGCGTTTCTCTTCACTTAACCCAGTCAGTTTCCCTTCAGGGAAACAATCCTCAAAACTAAATATATTTTTGAAAGAAGGAGTCAGACTAGAGACAGCAGGGAACAACTACTATTCTTGGCAATCTGAATGCTTGGCCTGAAAAGAGAGCTCTCTTCCTGAGCTATGCAAACCAAAATACCTGTTTCTTCTCCAAATCTTGCCCTTATGTCAAAATTAAAATTTCTTTCAGTCTATTACACGCTTTAAATATGTTTTTCCACTCCCAGCACCGCACACAAATATATACATACTGTTTTTCTTGTAGAGGAGGATTTCGAAGCAGTTTGACTCATAGTTGTCAAAAGTCTGTCTGACTTTTTCAATGGTCTTCTTGTCTGTCAGTTCACCATACATAAAACTGAAAAAAAAAAAAAAAATTTTCTAGACAAGCAACAACAGTTGTTACAGTTACCTTAAATAGCAAAAGCATTGAAGATGCTACGAACTGTCATTTACCAAGGTTTAATTATGATTTACAGTCCATTTAAATATTTAGAGTGTCACAAGGACACCTACAATAGTGAGTAACCATGACCACCTTCTCACTGTAAATGACTGCAAATAAATCCAACATAATGCTTCATTAAGTGCTTTACTGAGTATATCTTTAAGGATATATGGGTAGAAAAAGAGCTGACAGCTTATGAAACCATTATCACCACAGCTGCAGGCCATGCCAGTATTGCTGTCAAAACAGAGAAAATGGAACAAAACCTCTAAAATCTCCCAAATTTTCCTCAATCCTCCTGAAAATCCTTCTGGAGGAGGGATGTAAGCTACTACAGGTAAAGGCTGTTGGCTGAACTGATGGCTGCAAATCTAATCTTGTCAAGATGCATCTGGGACAATAAGATAATTGGAATTCTTTTACTAAATACCAATACAAATAGAGGTAGGATTTAAACAGTGAAGAGCAATGACTACAATGTGTAGCTATGTCTGCACTACTACCAAACAACCAAATTCACCCTCATTTTCCTTACTGTATACTGAATTTCTTTAATAGTTCAGTGGAAAATACTAAAAAGCTTTTGGAGACTCACCTCTCTCCAGGCTGAGAATATAAAAGTGTAATTTTAACTCTGCTATTTCTTGCCACTTAACCATCTCATCTTTGCATTCTTTTCCAGGTCAGACCTCCAGGTGGTGTAAGCAAACCCAACCCCCTGACCTTATTTCTGACATCCTTTGAAAGGAAACTGCCAGCCTTTTATTGTCATCGTCCCCTGGATTAAAAATAAGTGAAGGCTGCTCTGTGCAAATTCCCAATTACAGAACTGAAAGAAAATGGAGCATCAGATAAAAGCTTTCAGACACTTGGATGAACATACTTTTAATTAATCAGACTTTTTTTTCCCCCTCCTCCCCCATTCTCTTAGTTCACAAACAGTTTGGGCTTCAGCTGAAACCTCCAACACAAAACCCTGAGAATACGAAAGGGAAAAGCTATTAGTGCCTCTGTGGTTTCAGTGCAGCTTCTCTTATTGATCAACAGACCTCCAAAGGTTCAATATACATTTATTTTATGTCTACTGCTCTGAAAGAAACAATAAAACAACACAGTGGTTAGAGGCTCAGCAAGCATTAAAGTACTCAATGAAGGCCAGACCATGAATCTTTTCTCTCCACAGCCAGCCCAGGGAGGCAGGGGAGCTGCTCCCACAGCAAGGTGGTGCCTGGTCTGGGTGATGGAAGCATCAGTGTGGCTGCAACATCTGAGTGTCACCACAGCTGCCTCTTCACTGATAACACAGGTACAGACATTGATTAGATTGGGTATTAGGAAAAACACCACTGAAAGGGTGGTCAGGCACTGAACAGGCTGCCCAGGAATGCTGTGGAATCTCCACCCCTGGAAGTGTTCAGAAAGCATGAGGATGTGGCATTTGGGAACGTGGCACCGTGGTGAAGGTTGGCAGTGTTTTGTCTTGATGATCTCAGGGGTCTTTCCCAACCAAAATGATTCTGTGAGTCTGTAAATGGCATGGCGAAATTGTCACCTTTGGGACAGCAAAGGAGGTGCCACCACAGCAGCTGACAGCACGAAATAGTTTTACCCAGGCTTCGTTAATGTCCTGATTATCATCAACCTGCACAGCTATCTCAAGGCCATGCAGAACACATCCTACTGCTTGTTTTCAAATGACCTGCCTTTCTCTCCCCATACACCTGGTAACCTTTAATACATGACATGGCAACAAAAAGAGTTCGATTTTTAATTTTTTTTTAATCTATGTCTTTTTAATGCTCTGGTGCATCTCTTTTTTTTTGTTTTGAGACTTAAAACAATGTTTTTCACAGCCCTGAAGGAAAAAATAGCAAGAATTTGTTGAAGTGCTTGATTTTACATGACTTATAATGCAGAAAGCCATCATTAATTAGTGTTAAAATGACAAATCCTACTTGATGATGAGAGGTGGACGATACCAGTTAGTGCTGCAGAACATGATCAATCAACTTTATGCTTTAAACTACAGGCAGCTTATTGTTGCAGTAAACCTGTAATGCTTAAATCTCATATTATATTCACATATAAAAAGACATTTTAAAGGCTTCTGGAACAATAAAAACATTTTTCAGAAGGCAATTTTTAACAGCACCAAAGGAACCTCAGAGCCTTTCACTGCATGAGTTATATAAGATTTTTGCTTATCACAAGTTTAATTTAATTTAGTCTGTCCTATTTTGCACACATGGAGGGACTCCTACTTCTTTAGTCAATCACTGTCTTTTCCTGCCTTTTTTTTTGTTGTTGTTGTTATTTAGTGCTTGTCAAATGCCTTCAGTGCAAACTGTACAAGGCATAAATATGAAAACCACTCTGCTACTGCGAATCTTACTACATAGAAAGCACACTTATCAAAGAGAAGCAAGGCTTGCTGAAATACACAGAGAGAGGCACAATCTTAAATATTTTCTCCACCTCTAAAACAGACCAGTTGTCATTTAGGATGCCTGGGCTCCCACCTCCCCCTTAAAGCATCTCTTGGCACAGAAAATCCTCAACTGAAGTTTCACATTGTGCTCCTCTGTCTGCAGGGCAGTAAAAGCTGTTTGAGAGGAATCATCCAGAACAGAGGAAGAGTGAAGCACAGAAGGCACCCAACCCTACACCAAATTTACAGCTCTCTTCATCCAAAAGCAGTCAGGACATCAATTACAAGAGACAAATGTCCACCCAGGAGGAAGAGCAAATACAGATACACATCAATAGCTTTAAAACCCTGCAAGGTGAAGAGCAGACACCATTTCTGAGGTGTCACAGGCATCCTCAGTGGGGTTTCTTTGGCACCGCAAGGACACGCAAAAATGAGGCCACAGAGGTGCCATCCCAGCACCAAATCTAACCTTTTCCAAGTCCAGCTGTACCCTCCATGCATAATCCCATTTCTTGAGCACAGTAGGAATTTTGCCATTGGCTTCACTGGAGCCAGCATTTCCCTTGCAGACTGTTTTTTAATCCCACTTGTCAGGGCAGTAAATCAAAACAAGGCAGAGCAGAGATGCTGACCAAGTGTTCCAGTGGGAACAGTGGCTGTGAAAATCTCATGCGCAAGGAAAGGCAAGCAAAGCAAAGCCTGGAGTGAATGCCGAATATCAAGTGCCAGGGTAGGCCCATTAAGGGATGCCTGCTCTTCCAAAGGCAGGATGAAATCACAGAGCTGAGCTGATAAGCAGCAATATTTAGAAAACACTGATATAACTACCAACACTAAACTGTATTTCAGTGCTTTACAACTCTTTATTCTTTCAACATGTTCATGAAGACACACATGGTCATGTCTGTGGACAAAACCAGTGATTTTCCTGGATGCTGGCTGACCTATTGATATACTTCCAGGCAGGGCTTTTTTTTTTTTTTTTTTTTTTTTTTTGGTTAAATGGAGGCTAGAGGTGTCTCAGTCACACACGCCCCATTCCTCCTGGACTGTCAGCTCATTTTCAAATGGCACAGCAGATGAAAGTCCTTCCACCTAAAAATTCAATACATTTTAGCACTCCCTTATCCCAATTATTGTATATATCAGCCCAAGTTACACATGCAATTTTGAGTGCCACATGAGCTCAGAAAGACATATCAACTCCCATCACCCAGTATAGCCTGGCTTCTATGTACAATGTGCTTTTTATATAGTGCTTGTGAAACTAAGGAGACTGGCACTCATACTGAGGGATTTCTAAATGATTTTCCTGCCAGTGGGCATATTGTTGCTGATTAAAAACATGAGAGAGGTGAAAAATCAAAGGAATTACCAGCCTGTCATAGGACTAACTCATTGCCTGATCTGGAACAAAAATCACTCATATCTCCAGTGCCTTCAGTTGATCCACCCCTCCCTGTGATCTGCTTCAGCCAAGACCAGCTGAGTCTTAAAACCACAGAACCACAGAATTATTTAGGTTGGGAAAGACCTTTGAGATCACCAAATCCAACTACTTAGCCAACACTGCCAAGTCCATCACTAAACCATGTCCACGACTGCCACAGCTAGGTAGCATATGAACAGTCCCAATGTAGGGGATGGGGTGGGAAGGAGAATATAGTGAATTCCCACTGGACTACCATGAGAAAAATACGGCTGAAAGATGATTTTGAAACACTTCTAGCCTGAGGCCAATTGACCAAACATTGCAATATTTACTAACTGTCCTTTATCACACTCATGATCAGTAATAAAAACAATTTGTATCTGTATATTTAATTTGGTTGGATTTTTGGCATTGAAAAGCAGACCCTTCCAAAACATGCAATTAGGAGGTGGCACCACAGCACTCTTAGCGTAAAGCACTTGTCTCAGAACAGTAAAACAAACCCCACATATAAAGCAAATTTTATATATAGTGTAACATAATCTGGGCATAACATAGCAAAACTGGACTGTGAGCCTGACTGAGAAAATACTGGAAATAATAGCCCCAGACAGCAAAAAAAACCTCCTGCTGAGTAGTCTAAGCAGGCACCATTGGCCTTTAAGAACAATAATCTCCATATCTCTCACCAGAGAGCAGCTCCAACTGCTCTGGAAGGCTGCATGCTCCATGTTACCTACTCTGAAAATCTGTCCAGCTCTCATGGGTCTGGAATATCTCCTAACAAGTTAGAAACATCACTCTGCACATGTAACTCATAGAATCCCTGAATGGTTTGGGCTGGAAGGGACCTTACAGATCCTCTCATTCCAATCCCCTGCCATGGGCAGGGACACCTTCCACCAGATCAGTTTGCTCAAAGCCTCATCCAACCTGTCCAAGAGCCAGACACAACAGTGTTGGTCCTGCTTTGAGTGTAAAATCCAGAAGTGAGTGTCTGGAATGAAGATGAAAGAAAAAAAAAAAAAATCTTTGCTACCAATTCCATTTTCCACAGTAATTCCTCCTCAATTTGTATGATTCACCTCAATGACCTGTTTGAATATGCTCAAAACAGGATCCTTATAAATGGTAACAGGAGATCCAACCTGGCCTTGAACACTTCCAGATATTCCATCCTCTGTCCCCAATGCCTGGAACTGGTCACTCTCTGAAGGCAGAAAGGGAAAACCTACACAGATTTTTATCTCAGCTCTCCCTTCTTGCCTCTGTCCTTTGTTTGCTTTTCTCCCACACATCAGGGAGCCAGTCCTTTCCCCAAAAGCATCCCTTTCTAAAGGATGCAGCAAGCACAGCTCAAACGCACATCCAGCCACAAATCACAGCTGCTCGCTTCTGAAAGACCACCAATAAAAGAAAGAAGCCATAAAGCTGCAATGCTTAGAGTAAATATATCAGCAGCCTAATCACTCTCTTGAGAATAAAGATGCACTTTGTGCATTACTGGGCTCTGTCTCTGCTTAATAAAAGGGGCCAGTGTGGGCTACAGAAGAGCCCCTGCCTCATGGCATGGTAACAGCAGAATTCAGAACAATCTAGAAAAAGTGCCTTTGAACTGTATTACCTAAAACCCCACTCTCTTTAATGGATCATTACCTAGAGTATATTCTCACCAATATTAGCCAGGATAAATTTCAAGGTGCTTTACCATGTTCTGTCTAAGTTGATGGTTCAATTTAAAGCTTGTTTTAAGACGTCAACATCTGCAAAACCAATGCCTTCCTTACCTCAATCATTTCTCCCAAAGTGTTGCAGCAGCCCTCTTGTTGGAGAGTAGGAATGAGCTGAGACACAGACTCCTTGTTTACCACAGCATGAAAAGGGCCCTGGTTTATTCCTCTTTCCAGCTCAGCCATCCTGACTCCAACCATTCCCTGACTCTGGCTGCAGCAGCTCCTGCTGGAGGTTTCCCTTGCAGCCTCTGGCTGCTGGTTATTCCCTGATAAACTATGACTGCAGGGATCAGTGTGCAGACTGTGACTGCAGGTTCCAACAACAGGCTACAACTGCAGGCCCACACGGACCGCACAGCACTGATTCCCCCTCCACGATCCTTCTTCTTCATAATCCTTTCTTCATCAGCTCACCCACTGGTTTTTATCACTTATCTTTATTGGATACAGCTGTGACTCATCAGGGGTAAGGCTGTATTGGGTAATTAACACAGCTGTTGCTTATTAGGGATGAGGTCACCTTTATTCCCTTCTCCTACACCCAAAACCTCACCATTCTTCCCAGCAGATTTAAAGTTTTCAAGTGCCCCAAGTGGCAGCAAAAAGGCAATGGGCATACCTGCAGGTGCTGCTCTTCTGCATGACGTCAGCTCGGTGGTATCCAGAGAGTTTACAGAATCCGTCATTACTATAAACTACAGGCCAGTCCACAATCTGGGCGTTTCCCAACAGAAAACTGGATTCTGGAAGGACAAAGAGCAAAAGAGAGAAAGGGCTGCTGTCAGTGGCAAAGTGCAATGAAATCCTCCTTGTGTTACCCAGCAGATGCAGGGTTATTTGTGACTTCTATCTTAACATTTCAGAGGAAAATCCAAATGGACATCTGAAAAGAATTTGTGATAAAACAGGATAACTCCTGGTAATGCAAGTAGCTTCTCACACCACAAAACACAGATATAAGCCCCAGTGCCTTAACAATTTAGAAAGCATTAATTTATTCACAACATCTGGTCAAGATAGCATGTTTTGTTTTTATTTTATACATACCTTGAAAGCAACATTAAATTAACGTGCAAAATGAGTTTTAAATGCTGAATTGTATGCCTGCCCAAAGCTGATAACAACACTTTTGCTTGGAGAAGTAATTTTTTCTTCCTGGCAGGTCTGAGTCTATTTTGCAGGACACAGCCAGGAATCCTGAGATGAGGGACAGAGTGCCAGGTGACACTGGGGAAAGCAGATGTTTTTAAATTGTAGTCCATGGTAATCTTCAGTGTTTTCTCTATTTTTACTCAGTTTTCAATTTCATTTTGACTACAGCTATGGAACTATATGGTCCCATTCACTGGTGCTAAAAAGCTATTAAAATGTAACTATTAACAATCATTGTTGCATAAAAATATAGGAAACGTTTCTTTCAGCAGTTCTTGTGGGGGGGAAAAAAAAAAGGATATTTTTACAAATTTTCCTCATAATAGCCAAAGAATGGTTATGACAACAACAGACATTTACTCGGGTGTGCATACTGATGTTAACATAAAAGTGACACTGAGTTTGCATGAGCTACACATGCCCTACTCAGAGTGATTATAATTATGACTGGATTGTACATTCTGCAAAATATTGTTCTATTGAATATGGAACATGTACCCAAAAAATAGTATTTCCATCTTTTTTTCTTTATAAGCACGAATTTTGAAAAAAATAATCTGGAGATTATTGGATTTTCTACAGAAAAGCAGACTTTAAAATATTTAAAAGCCACCCAATGGGAGAAATAGAAGTTTAGATTTTGTGAAATCTAACATTTTACGCTCAAGGCATTTATTCGGCTCCATCACAAATACTCTTTAAGCCTGAATGTCAACTTTAAAAATTTGCTTTCCTGCCCACAGGAAGATACCCTTGGTACAACCAGCAGGAGACACAGAGTAAAGCCTGAGCATTACATAAAATATCCCTGGATTCCATCAGCCCCTTTCTGCTGGGACTCAGCCCAGCTCAGGGGACATCCTAAACCCCTGGGGACCAAAGCATTTGCTTGAGCTCATTCCCCTGTACTGGTGCTCCTCCCAGATCCTGCATCTCCACTGATGCCTGAAGACTTTTTAGCTTTTTATATATTTTCACATATTTGTAGCCTTGTAGATTTTTAATACGTAGTTGTATACTTCCTAGTACTTTTCCTGCCCTTTCTCTTAATAAGATAACACTTTTCTAACATTTTCTTGAAATCCTGTTTAATCTTAAACTTAAAGAGAGGATTTCTGATAAGGACATTTTGTTTTCCACCAGAACTTAACAGATCTAACAAGAAAATAGGGCAAAGAAGCCTCAGGACCAACTCCAAAGGGCTGACCCCAGGGTGGGTTACTGAGGTAACTGATTTCCTACTGAATGTACTGGCTAGATATACTAATTAATTAACCTTATAAAAATTGTGAAAGTCCTTTTTCACGTGTGCACAGTCATATCTGTGCCCCTGAAAGCTTTCATTAAAGAATTGCTTTTTATCTTACCACTTTAACACTGTTGGAAGGGTTTTTTTCCTTTTGTCATTAGGCACCACCTCCAGTTTGGAAAAGGAGAGACACCCCCAACCCCCCCAAACCTGAGCTGTCCCCCTGGCTGCCACTCCATCACCACCACACTCCAGAAGCTGGAGATGCTGGGAGCATCAGCAATTCTGAATTTCCCATCCCACAGGGAAACAACCCAGGGTTGCAAGTTAAATTTGGGAAGATTGTCTTTCTGGAACCACCTCTGGCCAAAATTCTGCTCACACATTTCGACACCAAGGGCACAGCCTGGCAGGGATGCACTCAGGGATGCTCTGCACATCCCTGAGCTCCCCAGAGGACCACAGTCCAAAAGCAGATAACCCTCCTGCAAAGCTCCCCATCCACAGATGTGAAATCAGTTGTGTATTCCCACCACATCCCTGTTTCAGGACACACAGCACACAGCAGAATATATGTGGTGCAGCCAGATAAATAGCATTTAATGATTGTCTTCTATGGATTTTATACTTCTTTGCACCTGAGGGTCTCAAAATATTTGATAAGGCATTCACCAAACTGACCAAATCCACAAGAATCTTGGGAGGGGACAAAATGCAAAGCCAAGTTATTGACAAATTTTTGTGGGTTTGTTTTTCTTTTAAATGTCACAAAATTTGAGGTAAAAAAAGACATTAATAACATCTTGGTAGATATTAGTATTTTTAAGGCTGGATCAGATCCATAATATTCAGATTAGAAACTTGACCAGATATTAGAAGGTGTTTTCTTTTGTCCCCTTGAATTTTCCTTTACTTGACTTAATTCCATTTTTTTTACCCTTCTCTCCTAAGCAAGCAAAGCTCATTCATCCATGCTCAGCACCGGAATATCAATCATAGAATCTTTTAGGTTGGAAAAGACCTCCAAGATGATTGAGTCCAATTGCAAACCCAGCACTGCCAGGTCCACTACCAATACTTTTTTTTTTTGTGTGTGTGTGTGTGTGTGTGTGTGTCCAATTCCAGCCAAAGGAAAATCTCGAATCAATGTTTGCTTCTTGTTAGAGACCAAGAAATCCAACTGCAGGCACAAAGCCACAGGAATTCACGTTTCATTAATGCTGCTGCTCACTGAGCAATTTGATAAAAATTGAAGGAAGAACAGGTCAGTGTCTGACCCTCTGGTTTTATTGGGTGAAACTCCAGGAAACTGGGATGCAGATGACCATGGTGTGGTATCTCATGCTCTGAAAACACTTTCATTTCAAAATTCACATGATGATGATCCCAAAATCTCCAGTGATGTGTTCATCCCTCTCGGATTTCTCCGAGGCTCTGAAAGTGCATGTCCACTCTCCATTTCCTTACAGATAAAAGGTCAATTTTTATTATTTCTAAGCTTGTCTTGATGTCATTGCCTCCACCAACCATCTTCTCCACCAATTCCCTTTCCTGATGCCCTGTAGGGAACCCAAACCTCAGCTCTGGAGGCTGTGCAGGCTCCTTGAGCAGTGTCTGTCTGTGAGGAAAGCAGGGTCTGCCAGCAGCCTCGACTGTCTCAGAGTTGCCAGATTCCTCTCAGGAAGGCAGCAGGCTTTTTATTAGCTAACATAACTCTCCTATTTGCAAGGTTTAATGCTGATGGCAAGGAAACAGGGTGTTAGAGGCATACAGTCAGCAAAACTTCAGGTTGGGAAACACAGTTGAGGAAAACAATTTTTTAAAAGGCACTGCATTTGCTGTTGCCATGCTTCTATTTTGTAAAAAGGCTCTTTTGTATAAAGGCAGCCTATGCTGTAGAGAAGCAAGCCTTTAATCTTACTCTATCCTGCAGTTGCTAGCACTCAACACAGTGCAGAGCCTTGTGTTTGTTATTAAAACAAAATAAAAAGACCACAATGTGCAAGCAAATTTTTTTTTTTAACTAACAAAATGCCTAAAGCTGTGTAAAATCCATGTTATGTAATGACAGGAGAGCAAGAAACAGCTAAATCATTTCAGGAGATATGCTTAACCAAGTGAGAAACATTGTCTCTAATCATCTTTTCTCAAGAATGCTTGGGTACCACTTGCAACCGAAATTGTTTAAATCACCATTTTTGAGAATTCCCTCTCTTCTCAAGGAAACTGGCAAATGACCTTTTTTAGAAAGGTCACCACTGAAAAGATGTTCTAGAGAAAATAAAGTAGTAGCAGAACACAAACAACAATGATGATTATAATCACAAAAAGAAGCAGCATTTCCACCTAGGAACAAATCCCTATCTCTGTCAACTTTACACAGAACTGTCCTTCAGAACTAGCACCCTTCCACTGCAAAGGCAGCTCAGACCTCATGGGGGCTGGGAAATATCTGAAATTTGCCCTTTTTTTGCTAATATAAAAGCCCCAAACCATTTCAACTGCTGTCAATTGATTCTCATCAAAACTACACAGGGTCAGCATATTGCTGCAGACTTGTTTAGAGCATCTTGGAAAACTGGTTTTGCTCTTCTGTGGGTGTGCTCAGGAGGGGTGTACTAAAAAAAAAAATTTTTTTTTAAATTTTCTTTACTTTCCTGAGTGAATCTTGGCCCTGACAATACCCAGCGTTGTCTGTGGTGACTCCAACCACGTGTTCAAAATGTGCTGTGTCCCCATGGAACACAGAGGAAGATCCTGTTGGAGGGCACAGCCCTCTGATATCTGCCTCAACAGGCACCAACATCCTCCAGCTCTGGGGCTGGCTGCAGACAAACCCCTGCTCTTGAAGCAGCAACCTCCACCAGCACTTTGCACTCCTGTCTGTGAAACCACTGTGCTGTTTGCTAACAAAGCTGTAATTTCCCCAGTGTCTTTAAAGCATGCAAAACATCAGTGTCATCCAATTTACCCAGTACATTAAGTGTTGCTTGCCTGAAAAAAAAAACTCAAACTCTCAAAGGACTGACTCTTTACATCACCCTTTCTGTGCCGGTGTTGTCTTTATTTAATACTCAAATTATGAAGGTGCACCAAGGGTTAAACCCAGAGCAAGGTGTCATCACACTGACTGTGCTGAAATCATCCACTTCCTGCCCCAAAAACACGCTCCTCAAATAAAACAGAAGATGAATAACCCAGCACCGGCTGAAATATTAAATCCACATGTAAGCCACTCAGCTGGGAACACAGAAGCTTTCAGCAATTTAGCAAGCGAGCTCGAGAAGAAAAATTAGTGTCTGCCTGAAATTTACCTCCTCGAAACTTAGAAAATTAACTGCAATCATTTGGGATGTGGAAGGCCATGAGCAGCCTCTGCCTTCACTGTGGCACATCACTGACCCCAGGAAGAGCTTTGAGGCAATGAGGAGATGAGAGCATCTCTATGAGTTACCTGAAAAATGACATTTCATACAATTCTGATCACAGTTTCTCCCCCACACATCCATTTATCCTAGAATTAAACTAACCCTCACCTATCCCAGTTATCACCTAAATGCCTCTGCTGAATCTGCTCTCTATTAAAATTATGCAGAACACAACATAGAGGTACTGGGACTAAATTTAAACTGGAGCACGCTGTAGCTCTCACTCAAGACACTCAGGCACCCTCAAGGGGAACCAGAATCCAGACTTTCAGCTTTATACAGATGAGACTGCTGCCTTCACATTCCCAGAGGAGAAAATCGTGGTAACAGGAGCTCTCCAGACACAGGGCTCCTCTTGCAAACACTGAGCCCACAGCGTGTCCTGACTGCAGCTCCACAGAGCCTGGCAGCTTCTCAAAAAAGGTCTTTTGGGGCAGAAAATCGGCTGCATCCCCTGTGCTCTCCTCTCTGTGAAGCAAAGCTTCCAGCAGGACTGATCCCAGAACCCCTCCCGGGTGTGGAGTCAGGCCATGGCCACTTGGGATTCCCAGGGCTCAGCAGTTTCAATAGCCAGTCCCCTGAGTGTGCTGATTAAACAAGTATTGTCCCTTTTTTTTTTTTTTTGTTATCTGAAAAGCAGATTATTAGAGCACCAACCCCAAAATCTTCTCTTATTTAATGTTATCAAATCAGAAAATCCTATTTCCTTCAGCTATCCAAGAGAATGACTTAAAATCCCCGTTCACCACCAGACAGCACCCTGTAAAACAGACTAATTAAATGCATTTCCACTTCCTGGCATTATTCTTTGGCTCTATACTCCTTCCTACTGCAATAAAAACACCCTGAATGTTTCCTCAAAAATAACAAAAAAAAATCTATTTATTTTTTTTTTCCTTCTTTCAGGTTTCAACATTAACCTGGGAATGCAGCAACTCTTGCAGTGACCTCTTGTGGCAAATGCTCAGCAGAGCTCAAAATTCCCCCAAAAGAAGAGGATGGATATCCCTCCCACCAAACACAGAACGAA
>VZSR01000520.1:43739459-43765749 GCA_013398615.1 Brachypodius melanocephalos | reverse complement strand
AGCAGCTGATCATATCTCAAGGAAATCCAGCTTTTCCTTTCACTAACAACACGACATTCTTTAAGTTTCTAAATTAATAAAATGGCACTTTCATTACTATTTTTAAAGCAAAAATAAACATTTTAGACCACACAGAACTCCCCCAATTCCAGCAGCAGTCAGAGATGCTTAATCTGTCTGTGCTCAGCGAGCCCACTTGTACAGCAAGGAAAACAGGGTGCCTGCAACTGCAAACCCCTCACATATGTTCTCTAGTAATGCTTGTCACTGTGAAAATCCACTTTGCATTGATTTACGTGTCAGCAAGCGCCCTGCAGCCACAGAAACTGCAGAAGGAACCCTGTGCCTCCCAATGCCAAAGAAAACACTGATGACATGAGCACCTTGGTCATCCCTTCGTTAACTCCTGAGCTGAAGTGGAGGATGGAAACTTTCACCCCACGGTGCATCCTGCTTTTATGCAGGGATTTAGGGAGCTGCTGAGCTCTGCTTTTTTCTCAGAGGGTCCCAAGTGACAGGCACCCACTAAACTCGAAGCACTTTGCTTTAAAGAACTTTCTCTGTGCCGCATGTGTAATTTAATTGGTGCCAGATGAAAATGCAGCTTATTTTAATATAGGGGAGAGAAGCCCACATGCATCACGTCCCACATCCCTGCCTGGAAGACAGGAACCCTACACGAGCTAGTAAGAACAGAAAAGACAAGAGACACTCATTTTATCTGTAATGCCAGTGGAATAAAAATTAAACAGGTTTCTTACTGCTACAGATGTGACAATTGTTTCCAGCCCCTTTCCAAGTAAACTGCCTTGACAAAAATCCCCTGTGAACAGGGCTGATCCTTTCACCCACCAGTCAAAGAGACCCAGCAGGGCATAAAGGTCTGTGTGAAGGAACTGCTTTTCAGGAACATGGCACAAAGCTGAAAAAGGCCAGGAATTAAATGCTAGCTTCATTAAAACTCATGCTGGAATTCCCATGTAAGCCTTACAGAGCTAAGATTTCATCCCAGTGTCAAAATGCATTTGTGAAAGATCCGCTTTCATGAGGAAGCTTCTAAGAGTTATTGCAACAGAAACAATATCCAATAATGATGACTCTTATCATATAGACAAGATTACATACAGTTTTTCACTAACTTCATCCTCTCTTCCAAACTGCTAGCAGTCTTTATTGCAGATTGCTGCCAAGTCCCAGAGTCACCTCTTCCACAAATTCATGCTCTATCATAAAAGCAGATTATGCCATTTACATACACTTAATTTTTCTGCTGATAGAACTTGTGAAGGCAAGACAGACTTGCATGGCTCAGCTCACTGGATGACTCTGCCCATGGGACAGGTCCACAAAACCCAGTCCTGATGTAGAGACTTGCCCAATTCTGTACCCTCTGCCCTTCCACAATGCTGAGCACAGGTCAGTGTCAGTAAGAGCTGTGACTGCACTGAAGAAGTGGACAATAATATCAGTAATAATGGGCACAGCCTGCTGAGAACATCTTGAGAGAGAACATTGCCCTTAGGATGGTCCTTATTAAACGTCCCAAATACTAATGGCAGTAAAAGGCAGTCACCTTAATGTGATTTAGCCCAGTGCTCTCACAAAACACCTTTCAGCTCAGCAAAACACCTGGTGCTCTCAAGATCTAGGGCACAGCCAAGGCTGTAGAGAGATTGCATCAATCTTTGTGAGCCTCAGATAAGCCTCAGTGTATTTTCACTGTGCTTTAAAAGAAAGAAAGAAAGAAAAAAAAAAAAAAAAAGAAGAAAAAAAAATTGCAGAGAGTGCATTGAGATTACCCTGAAGACAGGTTTGCTTGTCCCTTTCACTAACCACAGCAGCCATAAGGACAGACCCCATGGGCTTTGGCTTTGCAGAGCTCAGCTGTGGTGAGGGCAAAGACCCTGCAAAGCAGAGGCTGCCCTGCACCACCCCATGCTTTGGGAAGCATCTGCAACCTGTGATCTGCCCAAACACCAAAGTTCAACGCTGACCTAAAACACCTCACGAGCTGCAAGGTGTAAATTCATCTCTCCAAGAGAGACATTGCCCAGGCAAGGCGCGGGACCGTGGGACCTCTCCATCGATTCCCAAACTGCTCCATCCTTCCCAAAAACACTGGCATAGAGAGGGGCACCCAGCAGGGCAGCCCAGCTCTCCCACTCTCCAGCACAGAGGGCAAAGAGAGCCACAGTCACCCCGTTTCACAGCCACCCTGGTCACAGCCACCCCGTTCCTTTCTGCTCCGCTCCTTGGTGCTTTGCTCACGGCTGAACACTGTGAGCGCTTCTCCCACAATTTTAACCTGATGAGCAGCCAGAGCTGAGGTAAAAAGGAAGGGTTCACAACATTCCTAAAGAGAAAGTGCCCAAAGGATGCTGAAAATTCAATATATGATTGCTTTTAACACCGGGCTAGACACCACACCAAGCCTGCACAACGTATTCCCACTACACCTGCTCCCAGTCTTGACCTTCACATTTTAAAATTATTACAGTTTTGTCTATAAATTTTGTCATTAGGATCCATCTCTGGTAACTCTGAGTAATTTGTCTCCATCAACACTTCATTTTGAAGCCATTGCTTCTATTTCACCTGAAGAAGAGCCTATCTGCTGAAATACCTGCCTGATTTTTCCAGCAGTACCCGTACCCTAACAGAAGTTATTACCTGTACCTACAAACCTTCTCTTGGTTGTTAAGAAAAGGTTTATGATCAAGAAGTGCAATGGGATTGCATAAATGTGACAAATCTCAAAGGAGAATGTTCCTGAACCAGGAACAGTGACAGAAAGGCTTTTTGGGGAGGAATGCTGAAGATGTATTAAAAAAAAACAATCATCAAGTCTTTCCTTCATCCCATTCCTCAAATTGTCAACGAAAAATCCCTTGGAACTTGGTGAATCCAAGTGTAAGAACAAACACAGCAGACAGTCAGCAGATCAAACCCTTGTCTTCGACCGAGCACTGGCAGGAGATACTTGAACCAGATTTGCTCCACTGCATACTATTAAGTTTGGATTAAACAGTACTGAATCCAATGAAAATCACTATTTCTATACAGGATAAATAAGGCTATATCCTGGATGACAAAAATAAGAACTAAATCATGTTTCAGCTCACAACACTGACAACTTACATGAGTTAAATACAAATTCCCAATCTACTTTCTTCTTTGTGTCCAACAGGGAAGGTTTACCTCTCTGGATGTTAGATCATCATCATCATCAGTGGCACAAAAAAAAAGCAGAATGAATGACCAGATCAGCATGATTTATGCTCCTAAATTAGACCAGGTTAAAAACTGGAGGCGATACATGCTTTTAAAGTATAATGTTCAAAAGCCCTCTGAGCTTTTCCAATTTTTGATATCTCAAAGCTTTCACCAGGGAGGATGTGTGATTTAATTAGAGCACGATACAAACCCGTGGCATTCCCAAACCATGCTCCCAGCCCTGCCACCAGCACGCTGCACGACCTGGGGAAATCAGCTGCGATGCCCCAAGCCCCCATTTACGCCACAATTTGATGAGCAGGTTGAGAAAGCCTCTGCATTGTCCTCTTCCACAAGGAGCCATGAAGTGTAATTAAATTCCACCCAACACTTTGAAATTGTCAGAGGGAAAATGCTATATAAATGCCTATTAATTAAGTCTGCATTTAATATTCTGGGAAATAAATACACTATTGTGGGAAACCAGCTCCTGGAGATGGTGCAGCTACAGGGCTTGACAGGAGTCAGCTGCCGACCACACAACTGACAGAGGCAACACCAGAGCGAGGAAGCCCCCCAAAAACAGCTCAATACAAAGCTGGCATTTTAACACACAACACTTTAAACCAAATTCCAACTCCTCGTCCCACTTCTGCTCATGAGGGAAATCCTTGAATCACCAATCCACTACCTGCCCTCAAAATCCACTCCAAGCCAGAGCACCACACCACACTTGGTGTGACTGTGAGGTTCATCCAGCACTGTGCAGAGTGGAAAGGTGGAAAGGAACATTTTTCAGCATAATTTCACAACCCATTGGTGCCTCGATTAAGTATAGCAACTCTTCTCAGTGCTCTCCTCCTTTCCCACTCCTGTCCCCTGTGCACAGCAGTGCTTCCCCACAGTAGCTCACCCTAAACTTGGGCTGACCAAGGAGTTACCTTTTAGCAAACCCAAAGCCGAGCTCTTCCTGCTCGGCAAACACTCCTATGACTCAGTAGTTATGTGCCAGTGCAAAAACTGCATTAAAAAATAAATGTAACTAGCACAGGACTTGCCTAAAGCAGCATCTACATCAGCATACCCAAAAAGACAGAGGGCTGCAAACACAATGTAACTTCAGTGGAGCTGTGTACAGTGCTCCTGACCAGTGCCTTGCACTAGAAAGGGTGACATTAACTCCAGCAGCAAGGAATAACTGGATGCCACACAGTCCTGAGCTAGCCCTGTAAATATTCACCTAACGGAGGAGCCGTAAATGACCAAGTGCAGACAGTTCTTTTCCCATTTGCTCGGCCCCAGGATTACCATCACCCAAAGCACAGTCACTCCCTCACCGCTTTCCCGGCACCGTCGCCACAGACTTTAAAGTGTCACGGAATTGCAAAAAAACTTTGAACCCCCTGAATGGAAATAGTTGCGAGTCCTAATTATTACAAAACTAAAGAACAAGGAAAATGGGTGGGTGGGGAAAGACCCGATGAGCGGAGACGATGACAATTTATTGTCTCGTAAAAGAGAAGAAGGTTCAAATCGGCAGTAGCGATCGCGATGTAAGAAGCGCGGGGAGATGGGGTAAGGACCGCGAGGGGATGCTCGGGAGGGGATGAGCGGATCCCGTTCCTTGAAGGCACCGCTTTGGCACGGCGTGCCAAACGCCGGGGCGAGAAGCCGGAGAGAAGGATGGACAGACGGGAGGACGGATGGACGCACGACGGGGGTGGGGGGATTCTCTCACCGCTGGAGCGCCGGACGATGTTCTCCAGGAAGGTGTTCTGCGGTGCCACCAGCCCTCTCTTGCCCCCCGGCATCCTGCAGCGCCGGGCTCGGGGGCCGGGGGTGCGCGGCGGCAGCGGCGGCGGCGGCGGCGGCGGGGGGGGGCCGGCGGCGGCGGCAGCGCCCGGTGCCCGTGAGTCGCGCAGGGGCGGCCGCGGCCGCTCATGGTAGAGGCGCCCCCGCGGCGGCTGCAGCGCGGATCTGGGGCCGCGCCGCGCTCCGCGCACACAGCGCCGCGCCCGCCCCCCCTGCGCCTGCGCGCCCGCCCCGCCGGGCCGGGGGACAGCGGGCACGGGGGGGGACAGCGGGGACCCGAGGGGAAGGGATGGGATGGGGAGGATGCGGGTGGGGCGCGGCGCGGAGTCCGCCAGCATCCCCCGAGCATCCCCCGAGCATCCTCCCCACACCCCTTCGCTGATCCCCTGCGAAGTTCTGCCCTGAGCGAAACTCATCCCACCCCTTGGTTTTGCATCTGTACATTGTTTTGTTTGTGGTTGTTTTTTGGGGGGTTTTCTGGGTTTTTTCCCCCAGTGGTTGGGTTTGAGGGAAAAACGCTCGGGAATGCTTGAAACAGTGGAAGGCGGCCGCACTTTGCCCGCAAAAGATAAACGCAAAGTGCGACGTACAGTGTTAATGCCACTAGCCTCGACTGAAGGCTAAGATATTTCTTGGAGGATTCCCTCCTCTGTCCGTGTGAGGCAACAGGAGGCGGGTTTGGGGCTGGAAACCGTATTTCTATGTGTATTGAGGGAGCAAGCTCTGAGCGCCGGAGCCCCAGAGGAGCAGGTGAGTCAGTGCCGCCACACCCCACGTTCGGGATGAGCTTTGCCCTGTTCCCGACCCAGCCGCCGTCCTCCCTCCAGCCGTTCCTTGGCTAGGACAGTATTTTGTAAAGCTACAGACAGTAAAATCCTGGAAGGAATTTCTCCACCTACTGCTTCTGCTAGTTTTGCATGCTGCTGCAGACAGGAAAGGATCGTAGAAGGAATAAGATATGGAAAATCAATGTTTGTCCGGAGCAGGAGCATGCTCTGCAGAGCACATCCCGGTGTGCCGAACACTCCTGCCCTGGTTGGCACAAGCAGCAGTGTTTCTCCCAGAGGACATCATTCCACTGTGGAAAAATCAATTTATTTGTTTTTTCATCCTGCTTGCAGCACCTGCTTCTTCCTGCGCTTGAGTCTTGGTCCAGCAAGTCACACTGAAGTCACCTGCACACCACCACTTTAAGTTTAAAATCTCTACCCCTCCAGGAGCTGCTGCTGGAGCAGCTCTTTCCTGGGTGCCAGTAACACTGTCCCTGGAAAATATCTGAATTTCCTTTCATTTAAACAAAGGCACATCAGGAGCAGCTCAGTTACAATCAGCTTGGGAATGCTGACAGAAAACAAGTTTGTGGTCTGAACCACACCCGATTTGTCAAACATTCATTGTTCCCCCACTAGGTCTGGCATCTTCAGGGCTTTCCTTAGAGTGGTGTGGTTTAAAAGATGGTCCAACACCTTTCTTTCAAGTGAGCTGTAGCTCACCTGAACTAGACGTGCACAGGAAAATACTGTGTGACTGATCTGTCTGGACAGTGCTGCCAGGACCTCTGCTCCCCCATTCCCTCACACCCAACCAATCTGAATTTTTCTACTAATTTCCCAACCTAATTTTGAAACCTAGACTTGCTGCTTGCCCTCCCACGCTGCTTTTCATCAAACCCCTTCTTGTCCACCCTTTCCAATAAACTTTTCTGTTCTGATGTGGCAGCCATGCCCAAGAGTCACTCCATCCTCCCTGCTCCATCTCCTCAGCTTCAGATCCCTCCTTTGAGTTCTGTTGCTGTATTTCCAGTGGCATTAATTAAACAAGAGGTTATGGAGAGGGACAAGCTCCAAAAACATATCTTTAAATGTCACAGACATCAGCTAGAAATGGCAAGATGTGGTGGGATGTTTCTATACCAAGGTTGCAAAAAACTCCAGAGGACACTTTTTTTTTTTCCTGGAATGCTGGATGAGGCTAAAGATAATCTTGAAAAGAAGAGTCTGACAAAGAAAGCAAACTGGGAACTGCAAAGAGACTTTTGTGTTCTTTTGGGAATCTTCAAATTGTGCTTGGAATCAGCATCGAGCCACCACGTAGGAAATTGTCAGAAAGGTTTGAGGTCAGTGTAAGTAGGAAAAAGATAACTAGGCAGCTTCTTTCCACCCCAAAAATACCCCAGTCTCAACCAGCTGTTCTTAAGTGTCACAGAAAACCCACTGTGATTAAAAATGCTCTTTTTCTCCCCCCAGAATAGGTAAGTCAAAGCAATTTCATTTTTAAGGAATTGTTTAATTGTTAAAATATTAAAAAGGAAAAAAAAAAAAAGTCTAAGCTAAACGTAACAACATTCCTGATGGATGATCAGAGCATTCCTAGTTCTCCTTTCTTCCTGGCTTGTGTTAGGAGAATTAATCCACAAATGCCAGAGGTTTATGTCCAAAAAGGAGACAGAGGAGTCCTTTTTCTTTATTTGAATAAAGGGAGAGGCCATGGGGCATTTCCCCTGGGGTCTCTCTAATTTTGAAGGATGCAGCCTCCTTTCTATCCTCATTTCTCAACCTCATTTCCCTCTCTCTTTCCCCATTGTCTCAGGTACTTGAGAGGTACAGACTTCCCAGAATGCCTAATACTCCTTTAATGTATAACCCTCCCCTTTAAATTTTTAATTCTTATGGACTTTATGGGTTTTCCCCATTATTTCTTTCATCTTTCAATATCCAATTTCATTTATCAGCAAACCTACAGTTTGTTAATAAAGTCAAATATCTTCTTTTCCATTCATCAAGCAGTGGAATCCTTCCCACTGTTTCTTTTATCTCTCAATGCTATTATTTTTTTTTTATCTATCAGCAGACCCAGTGCTTGTTTGTAAAGACAAGTCCGTCACTACTCTCACTTGCAAACTTTGTTTCTTTAAGGGAAGAAACTAGTTTTCCTTTCCCAAAAGGAAAAAGGCAAAAAGGGCATGAGCACATCGCTGTGCCAGCGTAAAAGTAATCACGATTCCCTTCCATTCTGCTTCACCATTTCCTTTCTTCTGAAATTTGAAGCACCTGCTCAGGGTGATTTACATCTTTTCTGGTATTTCTGCAAAAGGTACAATACCCCAAAAATCCACCCAGCAGGAGTTCCCACAGCAAGTGGAGACAGCACACACTATGAAGTTCAGCTGCATGTGGTGAAGAGCTGACCCTTGGAATCTAAACCTACAGGAGAGGCTTATATTACTTCAGGGACTATTAAACATTTCAGAACTGGTTCTTATTCACAGCACAGAGCTTTAAATGTGTCTTCTGTGAATTTATGAATTGAAGAATCGTCGCTCCCGGGGCTGCTAGGAGAGGAGGGAGACACAGACCAGCATAAGCAGGTCAGGCACTGATCCGATGCAATTGCCTGAGTCATTGGAACATCCGAGCTGCTGAGCAGATCCACATTCCCTCTGCTCTCAGTGCTGTGTGTAACAAGGTGAGTCAGGTTCCCTGGGACCACCCTGGGGACCCAGTGAGACTCACCCACATAGCTCTGAAAATACTGTGAGCACACCTGAGTCATGGGATACCCCTGGCAAGGCTCAGAGCTGTTTTCTGCCCCAGGTGCACACAGAAGACTTCCCAGTATATAAACCATCATCAGGATGACTGTGGGCTTTTTGTTATAAACAACGTGATTTGCACATATGAACTCCAAATTAGCAATATTTGATTTCAAATGACCTACAGGTATTACTGTAACAACAGCTCAAGTGGGAAACAGATGCCAGAGAGAGACATTTGAAGGATGTTCAGTGGTGGAAGAGCAGGTAGAGTTTTCTCCTTAAAGGCCAAAATGTGTGACAGAAGAGACTTTTCTCCTAAGAGGCAAGGGACCTTTAATAAATCTTTCTCCGTGAATAAAGTGCATCTGTTGTCAGATACTGGAGTGGGACAACAGGGGAGCTCATACTGCAACTTCTTCTCCTCAGCAGGGAGGACTGTAAGGTCAGGGGGTTTTTTACTGGCTCCAAAAACAACTACATAAGCACTGAGAAGTGGGGGGGTTGCCAGAAATCTGCAGGGAGCAAAGGAGCATCTCTGAGCCCACCACCCTACTCACCATAAAGGTGGAATCGGAGTCTGAACATTGCTGAGGGGATGGCATCAGATCTGCATTTCTGCACTGGATGTGGCACTGGTGCCATGGTCTGGTTGAGGTGTTAGGGCATGGGTGGGACTCAATGATCTTGAAGGTCTCTTCCAACCCAGAAATTCTGTGATTTTGTGATTGCCTTCAGACAGTGGCCTTGAGAAAGGAAGAAATACCTCTGCTCATAGCAGCAGCTGATAATACCAGGAAGAAAAAAAAACAACTTAGGTGACAAAAAATAAAGAGGGGGAGGAAAAAAATTGTTCTTTCTTTCCTAAAAATAAAAAATTGCAGTTCCTTTCCTTCCCTGTTTTGGGGGGGGGGGTTGCTTCTTACCCCATTACAAATTTGAAAAAGCACTTTGGCAGACAGGAAATCAATAAAAACTTGACAAAAGTTGCTGCTTTTGGTATAAAAATTGATGGAAAGTATTGATGAAACTTCAGACCTAAAGTACTCGCTGGATTCTAATTTGGCACCGATGAGAATTCTTTATTCTCTGTTGTGTTGGGCAAGTTAAGTCTGGACAACTAGACCTGGAGGTTATAAATCTCCTGTCCCTCAGTCCCTTTGGCAGAACAAAGTAAAGGAATGCAGAACTTATGGGAGGCAACAGCATTCAGCTGAGTCAAGCACACAGGAATTAGGAAGAATTAAGGCTCCCTGTGTATCCTTGCACTTGGGATGCACTGAGGATGGCTCAGAGCATGGATAATGCCTGAGCCTTTCCCTTTTACACTTCTCATTCAGCATGGCCCTGTGCCACATTCCTGGGACCCCAGCCAAGCTCTGCTCAAGTATGGCATGATTAATTTTTCTTTTTTTGCGTGGTGCTCATCACTAATCTGCTGGTGCTTTGTGGGCACCATTGAATATCTTCTGCATTTTACCTCGTCACACCGGGATCAGACAGGAAACTGGGGCACAGGGAGATTAAGGTCAAAATGGCCAGGGAAATCACAGAGTCCAACTTGAGACATCCAGGATCCTTCAGCAGTGGAGTCTCAGTTCAGCAGAAATTTATGGATTTGGTATCTGGAGGCTTTGGTTAGAGCTGTGAGAGCAAAATCCTCCTTCAGATCACAACCTCTGCATGCCCCATGAGCTTATGAAAAATACAGGAAGGATGGGTAGTGGGAGACCCTGGGTTTGAATGACTTGCACAGCTTCATGGAAGATCCCTGTTTAACAGAAGATGTGACAATAACAGCTCTTGCTTGCTTTTAACATGACACTTTCTATAGCCCTTGCCTTATTATTTCATAGCTTTCATTTTCACTAGTGGGCACACCAAGGATATTACAGGCCAAAGTTGCACACAAGTCAGAAGAAGTCAGTGGAAGAGGTTTATACACACACACAGATAAAATATTGCGGGGAATGTGGCTGAAGGCTGTGTTGCAATGCACAGACATAAGGGCAGAAGCAACCCAGCCATTATATGAATATTGCCTCCCTTTGGAGTGCCTAGAAACCCAACTTTTCTTTTCCAGAGCCTTTTCTTAAGCCAGAATCAGACACTTGGGAAAAGAGCCTTTAAAACATTATCACTTTATTAATGTTGTTTTTCATATTCCTTCACCTGCAAGATCTGTGCTTCAGCTATGGTGAGTCCAGCTGTGCAGTCACAGGGAGCCATTAAAGCTCCTGAAATGACCTAAAATAACACCTTGAATTGAACAGCATCAAAACTTTCAAAGTCCATTAGCGCAGCATCAGGCAGGTGCTGCAATGTCCAAGCCAAGGCTGGTGTGTACTTTCTCCCTGGAAGAAGGGAAATCCATCATTTTCAAGGGTACAGAGCTCATAATTCTAACCCTGAAAGGAAATCCTGACATGTGCAGCAGCACATTTGTGAGTAGGGAAGCATACAGTGATAAGAGCGAAAGTTTTCATGTCTTCAAGACCTTTCAGGAGAGAAGAGGTGGAAACCTCAAACTCCTACCTGGAAAGGAGAGGAGAGTCCTCTGATTTAACCTAAAACCCCAGTATGACCAGTACCACAGGATGGCAGCTTGCAGATGCTCAGGAAGCAATGTTTGGGACAAGGGTAAATCACAGCCAGAGTCACATTTGAAAAGGAAAGGGTTGGTGTTCAGTAGTCAAAGGGGTATGTGGAATAAGGGGAGGAAATGTTCTTCCATCATAAAGACAGCAACTATCAGCACCCACATTAATTTCTGGGAACTTTAATGAGTCCATGGCAACTTCCTCTCTCAGGGTTTCATCCTGAGAAATAAGTTGATAGCAACCAATAATTTATTGGCAGGCTTTACAGAGATAAATCACTGTATTAATTACAGAGGACCAGGAAAAATGGGCTCATGCCCTTTTCTTGCTGTTGTTTTGGGGTGGGTTTTTTTGGTTGCTTGGCTTTTTGTTGTTTTGTTTTTGGGTTGTTTTAAAGTGGAAAGTGTTTTTACCCTGAACAGGTAATACCTGAAATAACAATCATGTGAAGATGGGATGACAGTGCTTCAACATTGTACTCTTCAGCTTATTTTTTGCCAATAGCTGAATCATCACAGAAAAGATTCAGAATTGGAAGCAATCCACTGCTTTATCTTAGAAGAAGCATTTTGCATTTAAAGCAGTGTCCATCTAAGAACACGGCACAGAAGCACATTCTGCCTCTCTTGGCCTTTTTGACTAATCCTGGGTTTTTATCCCAAAATCATCCTTGCAAGCATGCTCTGAGGAAATCTGTGACTGAGGCAAGGGCTGCACAGGCTCACAAGTCCTCCCTGGGTGCAGTTTGCAATAGACTTTAAAAACCCTGCTCTTGACTCCAGGGTTCTGTGTTTTGGAGAGTCTTTGGACTACTTAAACCAGCAGTAAATCCTTGGCACCAAAGGGGCAGGAAACTCAGAAATAAATGCTCTCCTAGTAGCAGAAATGGATTTTTTTTTCAGGCAGGAATAGATAGTAGTCTGGATTAAGTCTGATAGGAGCCCCAAACAGCATGAATCCCCCCTTACACCCCAAAGGTCACAATCCCAGCACAGGGGAACTGGGGGAGTGTGAAAGGAGCAGCAGCAGATAATCCCCTCAGTTCTGGAGCTATGTCCACACTTGGGGGATGAGAGGAGAGCAGAGCAAGCACCCTGCTGGAGAATGGAGCCATTTTCTGCATCAGAGCTGTTTTTCAGGCTTCCTGCAGACTCCAAGACATGAATTGCTTCAAAGGCTGCAGTCTGACCAGGTTTCCAGGCTTCCTGGGGGATTCCAAAGTGAAGAAATTTTCTTTGCTAAAAAAGGTCAGGCTGAGAGACCCTGGTCCTTTGACTCAAGGATCTGGGGCTCTAGTTCTGATCATGGCTTTTTTTTTTTTTTGGATGATGAATATTTTTGTCCTTCCACAGGTGCTGGCACACACATGTGAGAAGCAGACAGGAAAGGTGCCCTGGCAGGAAAGGGAACAGACCAGTCAGTCATCACAGGTGCCTGCAGCAAATGGGACACTTCGTTTTCCTCCCCAGAGGTGGCACAGGTTATTACCACATCTGACACCTCCTCTGGACCCTTCTCCATCTGAGAATTGTGCCAGTTTTGGAGCCTCTTCTGAAATCAGCAGGAAAAAAACTTCCCCAGAACTAAAAGTCCACTGTGTTCACCACATTTTACGTTGCAGGGACACCCCTGAGAGCCTGGGGATTGTGCCTCAAGTACACTGGAAAATCTCAAGACTTTTTGGCAGCTGAAGGATGGACATAAGTGGGTGACATGAAATTGTCCTGGAACTTACGTACCTAAAAACTCAAACACCAGAAAAAAAGTGTTAAACACGACATTTGCTTCTAACACATGCAACCTAAGTTAAGTTTTTTATATATTTGGGGTAATACGTTATAATAACAGTGATGCAGTTAAGAACAAGGTGTTGGGGATTTTTTTCTAATTTTAAACTTATTTATATACACTTGTTTATAAAAATTATCTCTGAGAAGGAAATTACTTGCATCAGAGCTTACCTTAACTGCATTTTTTTTTTCCTAGAAATTATCATTAGAGCTCAGCATGGGGCTAATTTTGGGTTTAAACATACTTGTAAGAACTTGTGTTACTGGAAAGCCAGAAAGTTTAGCTGTCCAAGTTTAGGATGAGTGCTGGCTGGCTGGCTGCTTTTTCTTTTTTAGATTAATTCTGTGTGAGTTTTTATATTGATTTTCACGGGAGCAGAAAGAAGCCCTTAAATTGGTATGTTTATAAAAGCGACTCTTCGGAGGAGTTCAAAAAGCCTCAGCATGGAATTGCCTCTTTTTAGTGCAGTTAATCTCAACCTATCACCTCGCTGGCAATGTTTTCTCACATTAGGTTTTATTAGGATTTGCTGCTAGCTCTGCAGAAAAACACAACACAGAGGCAGGATCTGCTGACACACAGACCTTTCATAACAAGGCACACAGCTGCTACTCCAGCACTTCTTTGCAAAGCAGGAACATCTTATGTGACTAATTGATTAGCATGGAAAAGGTGTCCCTAATTTACTGCTCTGTTGGATACACAGAGTAACACCGCTCTGCACTAACACAAACTGGCCCAGCAGATGAGCTCCTGTTTGAAATGCTGTTCAGCCTGAGTTAAGTATTGGAGGACACTAAATTCTGCTCCAAGAGGAGGAAGGATGTGCCAGGGCATTGACCAAGCAACTTTCAAAAGAAAAAAAAAAACAAAAACAAAAACAAAAACAAACAAACAAAAAACCAAAAAAAACCCAAAAAACAAACAAACAAACACAAACCCCACAATTTTTCTAGGTGATCTAGTTTCCTCCCTTGTGTTTACAAACATGCCAGGTAACAATGTGAATAAAACACACTCTTTTCTGTTTAGAGTGGATCACCAGCCTGAAGCCTACAGACTTTGTACTGCCTGCAGCACATCTGGACTGTGGAAAAAGTCTTAGGATGAGGCGACCCTCAGAGTCAAGACACTGATTAATTGGATCCAACCCTCACTCCAAAGAACTTCTTGCAGGATAAAAAATGAACAAAGCTTGTCTTGCCCTTTTTTTGTTGTTGCTTGGGGGTTTTTTGTTGTTTTGGGGGTTTTTTGGTTTTTTTGGGGGGGTTTTTGTTTGTTTTGGGGGTTTTTTTGGTTTTGTTTTTGGGTTTTTTTTTAATGACAGGGCTTTAAAGAGGGCTCAGGAGAAAGGAGTTACTGTGTGCCACTGATCCATTAGAATTTCTCTTCCCTGACAATGTGGGAACAAGAGTTGCTGAGAATATCCCAGGCAAAAACTCTGCAACTGCTGGAGGTGGATCATTTCTTTACTTCAAAATCCTAACTTTTACTCTTCTTTGGAAGAAGCTATTAAAGTGGTGTAAAACCCATTCTAACATAAGGCAGGTAATTAAATCAACTTAGTGAAACATAGAGCATCTGAACATTTGGGACAGTAATTTGTTTTGACATTGTTTTATGAAAGCAGGTCACAGCTGTATCACCTAACTATTTGACACTTAATTCCTTAATCTATTTCCATGTTTCCAAATGCAGCTGAAGTGAACTACAGATTGTAGAAATCACCTAAAACAGTTTTCCAGCTGCTGGAGTGCAGAGCAGGATACAGTTTTCCACTTCATGTGTGAAGAGAAAAAGCTTGCTCCTACAGCCAGTTCTGTGAATACAAAATATAAATATAAAAGGAACATGTAAATGAATATGCACAGGAGTGTGAGTGGTTGTAGCCATAATAATTATCTCTGTGATAAATATTACTTTCATTTCCAAAGACCACAATTTGTGCTTGCACTGTAGCTCCTCACTGAAGTCCTTTGCATTCAGTAATCAAATAATTCCGGGCAAGGATTTCTCCAATATTAAGGGCAGCAGTTGACTGTGCACTGGTGAATCTCATTTCCATCAGAAAGATATAATTGCACCCTTACATTAATTTCTCGTTGGAAGACTGGGAATTATCAATACAAACAAATTTGTACCAGAAACACTTCTATCTTTAAAGGGCTTTTTGAGCTGTGAATCACGCAAAAATCATCTGATTGTTAATTACATCTATCTTGCTTATCTTTGTGTCAGAGTAGATGTAGGCTAGACCTCAAGAAAAAGAGACTTATACAGGTACTAAATCTTCTGGGAAAAAAAGGAAGGGAAAAAAAAAAAAAATACAACAGAAGCCTGCATCTTTTATAGGGTACAAGATTCCCATCCTGCTGTTTTCAATCAAACTACTCGGAGATTTTCCTCGGCTAGGGATAGAAATACACATTTAATAAGCATAAACCTAATGCCCCCTGTTGGTTACACACAGCTTAAACCCTCGCCTGTGCACACGGGGACTCCTCATCTCCCACTGCTGACTAAAGCATCCCATGGAACATTGAAGGTTTTGCATGGGCACGGAGATTATGCTCCAGATTCACCTGAAATAATTTCTCTCCTCCCTCACAGGCACAGAGCCACATTCTGGTGTGGAAGAGGTTTCTGTACCTACAGAGCCAGCCCATACCGTCAGAGTGCTCTGCAGTATCCTGTCCTCAATTACTGCACATGGAAATTGCAGAATAATGGAATCACAGAAGCATTAGGGCCAAAAAACACCTCCAAGATCCCTGAGCCCGGCACTGCCAAGCCCACCACTAAACCACATCCCCGAGTGCCACATTTACACATCTTTCAAATCCCTCCAGGGATGGTGACCCCACCACTGCCCTGGCCAGCCTGTTCCAATGCTTGGCACCCCTTCAGCAACAAAACTATTCCTAATATCCCATCTAAACCTCCCCTGGCACATCTTGAGGCCATTTCCACTTGTCCTGTCACTTGTTACCTGGGAGAAGAGACCAACTCCCACCTGGCTACAGCCTCATTTCAGGGAGCTGGAGAGAACAGCAAGGTCCCCTCTGAGTCTCCTGTTCTCCTGACTAAACAAGCAGCAGTCACACAGCCTGGGGTTTCTGTGTTACCTGTCAGAAAAAGGCGAAATGCGAATTGTGGGTCAGGTGTTCGAAACCAAAATTACTCGGGGTTTTTTATCTTTTCCACAACACATATCACTGGATTCTGAGGAGACCTCCAAACTGAAAACTCAGCATCTCCAGCTGGGTGTGTATTCTGTAGTCAATTTAACCTAAATTTTGGGTTAATGATTCAAGGAATTGCCCTTCATTGAAAAAGGACTTAGGAGCAATTAAACAAAAATACACAAAATTAAGGGAAAGGGCTTTTTCTACCAAAATTCCTTTGGCCAACAGCACTTTTTCTGTTGAACACAGTGGTTCACCTGGCTCTACACTGCATGAGATGGTGAGAGACTCCTGCTCTCTGTGGTCTCAGCAGCAGTAAGGGCCAATCTCTTCAGAGGCAGGAATCACTCCTGTGAGTGCCAGGAGGCTGCTTGTACCCCTCTCTGTACCTCTGCCTTCCAGCAAGGACCTCTGCCAGCCACAGCTGAACACTCCCTATCCCTCCTAACAGGCAGACACATCCCTAGAGGAGATGCTGGACCAATTTTCCATGGTTGGCTGAGCACCTTGAACCTCAGAAAGACACCATCCAGTGTGGAATTACAGAACCATTCCAGCTCTAAGGTTATGGAAGCAACAAATAGCTCAGACCTATGCAGCAGAGCAAAAATGCAAAGATCATCTTCTTATCCTCACTGGGAAATAGCATCAGAATTGGAGGCACACAGCAGGAATTACCATCCTCTAAGTTTTTACTGCAAATGCCACCATTAAGGTTGTTACATTTGTGAGGATTCCTGTGCCACCCTGTCTTGTTTGAGCCTGTGATGCAGCAGACTCCAGGGCTCCTCAGAGCAGGGAGGGCCAGGGCTGGGTGTCTGCAGTAGCATCCTCCTCCCAGGGACACACCTGGTGTCCATCACACACATGGACAAACTGCTCAGAGCTGAGGCGATTGTCAGTGTCATAGAATCACAGAATGGTTTGGGATGGAAGAGACCTTAAAAATCACCTATTCCCAATCCCCTGCCATGGACAGGGACACCTTCCACTAGACCAGGCTGCTCAAAGCCCCATCCAGCCTGGCCTTGAACATTTCCAGGGATGGGGCAGCCACAGCTGCTCTGTGCCAGGGCAACTTGTGCCAGGGCCTCACCACCCTCACAGTCCAGAAATTCTTCCTAATGTCTGATCTAAGCCAGCCCTCTCTCAGTTTGAAACCATTGCCTCTTAAATCTCACTTCACTCCCTTCCCTTGGCTCCTGGAGTAGCTGTCCCTCCCTGTAGAACAGCCTGATTTCTGCCTTCAGATTAAAGGCATGCCAGTGATATCAGGGTTAGGAGCAAGAGGAACAAACTGAACTCTCTGTGAAAAGACAGAGCACTGAAATGCAGCGGAACACGAGGGGATATTTTGTGACTGCTGGCCAAATGAGCCTCATCTCCCTCAGCTGCACCAGGCACAGCCAAAACCAGCACTGCTCCTTTATCTTCTTAAATCCCTGCAGAGATATTTCTTGCTGCCTGCCTCAAGCCTCCACACCTGGCTGGGCACAGCTTTCCTCAAGCCCCTCTCCTCACTCCCTGCCAGGCAGTGGAGTGAGTGGCACCCACTCGCTGCAGGGATGCTGAAACCCCCAGGGACCCAGGATGGGACCCCAGGAGCCCCCCAGGTGCCACCCAGCCCCTTGGTGCCCTGCAGGGTTACAAGTGTCACTGGCAAAACCAGGCTTATTTGTCCAATTTTTATTGTTTGTCCCAGGGGGAGGGTGGGTTGGTGCTAATTCAACCACCTGAGTCTCATCCTACTGAGATCAGGAGGCAGCTGGTGCAGGTTTTGATATTGCACCCTGGCAGCCAAGATACGGGGTCCCACCACTCCAGTCACCTCAGTTGTCTCTGGATGTGGTCAAACCTGAGTTTTCCTACCCACAGTCTCCCAGTTCCCCATCTCTGGCACAGCTGAGCTGAGCCAGAACTGTGAGTTATAAAACATCCAGGCTCCTCAATAGCAGCAGCACATGGAGAAAGCCAGCATGGCTGAAATTACAGTATAAAACATGGGCAATGCAGAACCAAGCTGTAAGCAGTTATCTGAATCAAATCCAGCAAAGCCTGCAACTATTTTCCAATATCCAGTTGCTCCTTCAACAAAAGCAAATGTCATTTCCTCTCTGCCCTTAATTTGAAAATATTCTACATATGATGGTATTTTGGATATTCCTTAATGAAATATCAGTCCTATCAGTAGTTGGGCAACAAAATTCCTTTGCTGCTTTTTGTCATGAAATATCTTTACTGAGCCACTCTTGAAGCAGCATTATTTGGATGGAATTACAATGTTATTTCAGTTCCTTTGATAGAGGTTTGAGGATATTTTTGCTCTTCCTGGCACTCTCTCCTCCTGTCTCTTTCAAAATAAATTCAAGATATCTCATCAGTGATAAGAGAGAGGGGAGACACTGCAAAGAGTATCTGGATTTATGTGTTAAAGTGTTTTGTGCAATCCAGTCTGCCTTTATTCCATGCTAGGGAACCTGATGCTTATCCTCACATGTAGCTCTTTGTGACCTGCAAGGCCATGAAGATAAGAAGAGCAAGGCTTTTAAAATAATGCAGTGTCATATCTCTGAAAGATTCCTGTAAATCTGCCTTTGAGGCTGAAGGGAGGGGAGGAAAATCCAGCTGAACAAAAGCTTTCCAAAAACACATGTGATACACTACAAATCTGTGTAACCACTCGAGGAAACTGGAGGAAAAGGAGCAAAGAAACACCTGCAAAGCAGCGCTGAAAATGGCATGTGATGCAAGAAAATGATAAAGAAACTCTTGCAGCCTTTAAGGACATCAAGGGAAATGCAAAGTGCTCAAAGTTGGCTTGGCTCTCTCCCTGCTTGATTTGAATTTCAAGCTCTGATGTACAAAAAGCTTTGTCTCCACGCAAGGTTTTGAAGTCCTGCAGGACTGCCTGCCTGGATGCTTTTGCTTTGAAGCTGTCTAAAGCTTCCCTTGTCATCACTGTTTCACATTAAAATATATATTCTCCACTGGAGGACTTAGCAAATAGATTTTCAACTGTTCCATCCCCTTCCTCCCCCTTGCTCCATCAGATTGTTTTCTTCAGGCTCCAAGTATATGCAGATTTAATGGGGAGATCTTTAAAATATAATGCTTTCCTTAGAGAAAACAATAAGTTAAAAGCCATTTGTTGTCTCATGCTGTCAGATTTTTGCCAACAAAATCAGGAACCATAATACAATCAGAATTATCTATGCTGTGGAGCAAAACTGCCTGCCTCTTCTAAACCATTCTTTCATCCTGCTTACATCAATTCCTGGCACCAAAGTGTTTCCATGATTTCAGCCTCCTTCCAAATGATGCCCAAGCCCAGACCCACGAGCTGAGCAGAAGAAAGCTGGATGCACTTGATGGTTCAAACCACAGGCTCTGCAGATTCCCTGTGCCCTGCATTTCAGGCTCAGTGCTGGGTCCTCTGCCAGCTCCACTGGCTCCTACACCCTCCCAGCTCACAGTGAGTATCTGTGCCTTTCTCTCTTCTTGCAGCCTTTCCTTTCTCCTTCCTACTTCTACTACTTCTACTCACCACTGTCCACTTTCCTCCTTTTTCATGACCCTGATCTCTTGCCTCTTAAACTCCTCTTCTTGCACTTACCTCCTCCACCTGCCTCTTCCAATGGTGGAACAGAGTCAGGACAAACACAGTGGATTCAGAGAACAGCGCTGCAATGGAGTGAACCACCAAACCTACCCAAGGATACGATGCTTTTGCAAAGGGAAAAGAACACTCCCCTCTTTCATGTTCCATAGAGTGAGTAATAATGATCAGGATCTGAAGGTGGTCTTTACCCATCACCAATTTTAACAAGGTTTTAAGCAAAGCATTATGTATTTCAGAAATGTGAATATGCTCTGGTGATCTGTGAGCTGGCATAAGCAGACAGAGGAACAAGGAGCTGCATCAGTAAGGAACACCCTTAAAAGAGATTTGAGCAATTTGATCTGCAAGATGAGCAGGTCTGTCTCCAGTTACTCTCTTGTCTTTGCCTAGGAGGCTGAAATACACCTATTAATTGGAAATTAAATAACACAATTCTGCTTTTAATGAATAAGATTTACTAATCCTATATTGTGTAGTGTAAACAGAGACTTGGTGTAGAAAATATTGCCTGAAATTCTTTTTATTCAAATCTGTGGTTTTTTGTACTCCATCTACTAGTTTGTTTCTCAAATCCTGCAGCTTCAGGTTGCCCTTACGTTCTGAATCCTGCTTCAGCCCCATAAATCACAGAATGGTTTGGGTTGGAAGGGATCTTAAAGATCATCTCATTCAACATCCTGCCACTTACAGGGACACCTTCCACTATCCCAGGTTGTTCAAAACCCCATCCAACCTGGCCTTGAACACTTCCAGAGATGGGGCAGCCACAGCTTCACTGGGCAGCCTGTGCCAGGGCCTCACCACCCCCACTGGGAAGAATTTAATATAAAATCTAAATCTGTCTTCCTTCCTCCTCAAGCCATTCCCCCTTGTCCATCTCCCCATGTGATCTAACCCCTCTCCATCCCCTGGGTGCCCTGCACACAGGAGCTCTGTGTCACTCACCATCCCCAGAGCATCATCCCTGGCTTCCCCTCGGTGCTGCCAACCCCACTCCCTCTCCCCAGCACTCCTGTGTAACCTGAGATTCCTCTGGAAGTGAAACCACCCAACCCCTTGCAGCGTTTACATCTATCCAGCAGCTCTTGGTGGAAATCATTTGAGAGGCTCTGGTTTATATCCTTGTGAGGTTTCCCAAATTGCTGCCCAGCTCTGATTAACCTGTCAAGCCCCTGGACTTTCTGTATCACTCCCTATTCCCTTGTTAACACAGCTTCCATAATGTTCTTGGCCTTCCACAGCTGCTTTTCATTGTGGAGACATTTTTCACAGGGATACCTAAAGCTGTTCTTTCCAAGTAACTCAGACCCTGTGTGCAAGGGTGACTCTGGCCTGCCCTGATTTTCAGTTTCCTCCAGATTTCTCAGCTAAGAGTATCTCAACCAGCAGATTTTGAGGAGTTAACATGAACCTGGAGCAAAAGAAAGTTTTGCTGGAAATTCACCAAGCTCCAAGGCACATGATGTCTTCCACGTTCCTGCAGGACATCTCATATTTCTCCACGTTTTCCAGGCTCTGAGGGACCAGTGTGTCAAACACAGCACGTGATTCTGCCTGGACCATCCGAGGCAGAGGCTGAGTCCTGCTTCCTTCTGGGCAGATTTCTATAAAAGAACACAGAAGACCTTAATAAATAATAGAAAAATTGGTAAATTTTCTTGGAGTCTGCTGGTGAAAAATAGGCATAGCCTTATGTTACATCCTTCTGGGATTCCTCAGGCAGCTGTCCGGTTCAAATTAGCTGAAGGCATCTGTTAAGGCAACATGTCCTCTTAATTTGCCGTTTCCTTTTTTGAAAGGTGTTTTGATTAAATGGTTTTACACTTATCAAACTTGAAGTCTTGGGTATAAAATTTAGGGGACCAAAAAAAAAAAAAAAAAAACCCCAAAAGGGAATGATGTATAGGTTTATTTTTTGACAGCAATTCTTTAACCAAATTGAAGCCGTTGAAGAACTCCCACTTTGTCCTGACAATGGCTCTACCAAGGGGCTGGAGAAGTCACAGCTGAAGGTCACAACACCTTGGGGGTCCAATGATTATTTCTAATATGAAGTTCTCCAAGACTTCTACATCCAGATTACCATTTCAGTGCTGCCTTGGCCTGAACCACACATTGAAACTTTCCACTGGACTGCTGCTACCACGTGTTTCTTTCACAATTCCCTGGTTCAAACACTGTGGATGCCAAAATGATTGGGACTGAGGAGAGGAATATGAGTTGTTTTTCTATTCCCTGGCAGCAGTGAAAAATGATAATATGGGCAATCTGATTAAATCAGGTATAAAACGAACCCATTGTTTTTCCTGCCTTTGAGAGCAGCTCTCACAAAGAATTTCATCAAGAGAACATCAAGCCACAAATGAGCTGATATGACCAGAGCCAACCACAAATAGTTTACTACTCTGATTTTTGTTTCATGAACGTTGTATTAAGCTTTTAAGGGATTTTCATGAGGTTTTGACACATGTCTTTTTAATTTTTAGTGGTTACTTTCAAAAAGTGACAGTTTCCAGGGTTACCTGGGGTGAACCTATCTGCAGCACCTTTCTGTTTCAATATTCTCTGGGGTTTTTCATTTCACATGCAAATTTTGCATTGTAGATCACCATATGAACAAGCTGGTTTATTTTCTGCTGTGAAAATGCTTTTAAACCAAAGTAGCTCAAAAATCAGGTGTGTTGCTGCTGAGAAATATTTTTGTAGCAATAAAACTTTTGTGTTTTCATGACACAGAATAAAAACACAAGGACAAAAACCTGAGATAGTGCTGCAGATAAAAGAGTCATTTTCCTGTTTCCAGCACTGACTGAGAACAGGTATATGGGAAGAAATACAAACACCTGGAAATCATATGAAGGTACAGTCCGTGGTTACTCTCCAAAATGGATATTTTGCACTCCAGGAGTTTCCTAAGCCAGAGATGTTTGCTTTGCATCTAACAGTCAGCTTCTTCCTCTGTGAGTTCATCTAGCTGCTCTTTGAACACTGAGACAAATATCTGAACCAAAAGTTCTGAGGTTTTGTTTGTTTGTAATAGGAAATCTGAGGGCAGCAGCTGCCATCACAACTGATTCTGAGTTTTTAAAAAAAAGTCTCATACAAAAAGTATAATAAACCTCACAAAGCTTTATTATTCAACAAGGTCAAGTGAAACATCCTGTACATGGGTCAGGGCAATCTGAGGGAAGGTTTAGACTAGGAATAAATTGTTGATTGTGAGGCCCTGGTACAGGTTACCCAGAGAAGCTGTGGATGCTCCATCCCTGGGAGTGTCCAAGGTCAGCCTGGATGGGGCTTGGAGCAACCTGGGATAGTGGAAGGTGTCCCTGCCCATGGCAGGAGGTGGAACAAGATGGTCTTTAAAATCCCTTCCAACCCAAATCATTCTGAGGTTCTTTATTCATGTACTTGGCTTCCAGGAAAACAAAACCCAAATGAACAAACCTAAACAAGAAGCATTTCTCAAAGAGCTAACATATACGTGTAAAAATGACGAGTTGTACATAGCAAGACAAATTTCTGTAGCTCCTACTGGTAATTTCCAATAAACATCCTTGAGCCTACTGGGGGAAAAAATACTCAAAAACCCCCACCCCAACTGAAAATTCTAATTGCAGGCAGTATTTGCTTTTTTAGTTTCAACAGCAACAACAAAAGCAGCCTAATTTCAATCATCATTACCAAGTTCTGTTCCAGAGGACAAAAATATCCCATGGAAATGAAGGTTGTCAGAGATAATGTCACTTCATGGGTTTTGATCTTTATTCAGTGTTTGCAAAACACGTTTTCCCAAAATGAATTAGTTTGGTGTAGTCCCCTAAAACCCAGGTAGCCCCCAAGTCCTGACTCCTCTCGGGACAGCCTTTAACTCTGAAATGCAGTGAAAGAGCCGAGGACATCTGAGCATCTGCCATTTCTGGGCCTACATTTCTTACACCACAAATCCTGCTCAGCCCAAACAAAGCTGATTTATGCCTGAAAACTCCTCTTTCTAATTGCCTTCCCCTGCCAGAAACCAACTGACCAAGAAATCTGCATGAGGTATATTTTCTCTTGGTGTGTACTTAACCACAGTAGCATATCTCTACAAGAACATCACTGTGTTTTATAGATGTGCTGCCACGAGCTTTGCTCATTATTGCTTCCAAAAGCTTCTGGTCAGAGCCAGGCACAACTTTTCCTCTCTGAGCACTCACAACTAGACACAGACATGGTGTGGGGCACATCCTTTCCAGCCTGTGCCGTGTTTACTTGTGCAAATGAAGGGATAAACAACTGGTTTCCCCCTTTTCCAGCTGTGTGACTCCAAGCCTTTGCACAGATGCATCCCTTACGTCTTCTTTCAAATGAATTGGCAAACCTTGAAGGAAAAAGATGCTTTTGGCATCCCTGAACCATAATGAAATATGTCTCTGATAGACGTGCAGCTTTCTGGTGACTTTAAAGATCATTGTGGTTTATCCTTTGATCACGCACTCAGTGCAGACACAAGCTTGAGGTAAGAGTTTTCATATCAATTCCACATAAGGAAAGAGGCCACCCAGATGAGCCTTGGACCCTGGTTTTGAAGAACTGATGCCTTTTAAATTTTATGTTGTTATTATATTGTATCACTATATTATGTTATACTTTGTGTTATGTTATGTAACGCTATACAGTAAAACAGGGAGAGTTATAGACTCAAATTCTACTCTCAGCTCCCTGAAATCTCTGTTTCTTAAAGGATGGAGCACATACCTAACATTTCAATGAGACTGTTTTTCTTCCTATTGTAATAACGCTGCATTCTTATTCAATGCTATCTTTAAACTCTCTATTGAGTTAGTGGAGCTGTCATTGTTTAAAAGACATGAGGTTATTTGTTCTGCTTGTGAAGGAAGACACTGAGGGATTAATTGCTTCCATTATGCAATAAGCTCTCTATTCTCACCTAACTGCTGCTGCCTTTGTTCCTACAGGACCTGTGACCCTCAGTTTTGGCAAGCAGGAATTGCCACCAGGCTTCCACTGCCTTAATATTCACTTCCTTTTTGATTTTTCATCTTTTGTTAGGGTTTATACATACAGTCTCTTGGAAAACTTCTGATCACCTAGGGGGCTGTTGTTCACTCAAAAGTCCCTCTCTTGCCATGTCTGTGTCCAGCAATTTTCCCACTGTCCCTCTGTAGAGTTTGATCCACACCAGGAGGTGACAGAACAACATCTGGCACTTTGCAGGTTCGGTGGATAACACCTGACCTCAGTTTCCCCCAGGCTCTCAGCTGAAGATGTCAGGGCCAGTGTCCCATGAGAGCCTTTTCTGAGGCCAGGGAGGGCAGAAATAATGACTGCCACTAGCTGTGGCATGGAAACCTTCTCCAGAATTCAGCAGAAGGCTAAACAAGATGCCCAGAAACGGTGGGATTGGGGGAATTTTCAGGCAATTTGCTGCTGTTCTCCAAAATGACCTTTTTTCGTGTTTTTATTTCCTGTGGAATGTTTCTACCACAAACCCTCACCTAAGCACCCAAATTAGGGAATAGGTTACACCACTTGTCTAGTTAATACACGTAATCCAACTGCTCACCACTGCAACTGAAGATTTTACCTATACAAACATAATTCTATTTCAGTGTATTTGAAAACTGCCAAGGGAAATAGATAAGCAAGCATATATCACAGGATATGAGGAAAAAAAAAAAAGAAATCACACATTTCATCCAAACTGCCTGTTGGGCAGAGTATTGCACCTCACCATCTTCCTAAGGTATTTTTTTTTTTTAAGTTTCTCCACACAACCACAATGGAGCTGTCAGTGCAGTTTTACACTACATCCCCAGTAGGTGTAAGAGACTGTGATCTCCAAAAACTGTGTTCATGGAGGATTTGGCCTAGGGTGTTAAAATATTTACTGCAGAGAGATTCATAAATCTATTATAATTACATTTTATCTACTGATCCAACCTCTGACTGTTCCAGTGCCTTAATTACTAGACTTGGATTTCTTCCAGGAAGAGATAAACAGCAGTAGACAGATGGGGGGGAAAAAAAGGATAATTTAAGATTTCCCTGGAGAAACAACAGAGAAGAAAGCATTTAACAATAACCAAAATTAAAAATAGATTAAGATGTTCTGTAGTCAATGTTCATGAACAAAATCAGAGACACTGGAAAGGGGAACAAGCCATATTACAGCTTCATGTACCCAGCTGGTCCCTGGTGCCCACTCACCCACCAAGGTTTCTCTTGCCTATCAAATAACCTTTTTTACTGGACTTTTGGCACTCCTCACACAGATTATTCAAAAGTATAACACACCACTGAGAAACTTCTCTTGTTATGTGGTAAAACCACATGAGATATTACCTTCTGCTCATCACAACTTTGGCTCTGTATCCTGCTGGCTGAAGTTCTGTGACATCACAGGAGTTCTCCAGTTTCCTTGCAATAATTTGTTCTGGTTTGCAGCTGGAGATAGAAATTAAACTAGAGATAACACACAGGTAACGCGTATTAATCATGTACATGAAGCTGTAATATGGCTTGTTCCTCTTTC
>VZSR01000520.1:43680781-43739359 GCA_013398615.1 Brachypodius melanocephalos | reverse complement strand
GGCTAAAAACACACCACCACACCTAGCAGACACCTGTCTTTCTAAACTAAAACACCAAAGCTGCAGAGAGCCATGAGAAGCTTTCCTGTGAACTGAAGTCAGGAGGGCAAAAAAGCATACAGGAATTTTGCAAGGCAGAGTTCCCACTGAACCCTTCTTTCAGCACCAGGGTGTCTGGCGTGAGCAAGAGCTCCAGGAAATCCATTCCAGATTCCTGGATGTGTATCACACATACACACAAGCTGCTGGCTGTTGGAGAAGAGTTTTCCGTAAAGACCTCACATGCACACACTCAAAAAAACCCCACCTGAACAAAACACTGCTCTGCCCACACTTTTTCCTACCCAAAGAGAAGCCAAGAGTACAATCTAAACACACACAAGAGCTGCTTTGTTTGCTGTGCTGCTGCAAGGTGCTCAGAGGAGGGAAGGACATGCCAAGCTTGCAGACACTCTGTTGGCTGCTCCAAGATGTGGTATGGGATATCTTCCAGCTGGCGGCTTTCAGCTTGCTGCCAGAGTCCTGCAGATTCGTTTTTAAGGGGTCACAAATGGTAGCAAGAGAATAAGGCTAACATCAAAGCATTTAAATGCACTTTTACAGAAAATGATAGAGGTGCCTGTCTTTGAAAAGTGCTGAAAAAATACTGTTCTTTAAAAACATTGTGAGAGTGTCCTCTGTCCCCGTATCAAAAACCCTAGATTTGGTATGAAGAAGGAAGGAAGATGAGAGTGTATTACTCTGCAATCTCACCTCTCCTGCTCACCTGCCCCACACTTCCCAGGGGGATGAACTATCCAAACTCAGCTGGAAGCAAGTTTCAGCCTGAGTCTTACCAAGCCCCCAAACACCAGCCAAGAACACCATGTGCATGTGGAAGACAGGGGCTGGGAGGGAAAAATCCCACTGTGCTGTCATATGTGGACAGGCAGTGTCAAGAGTTCAGTTCATGGTATGAGCTGGTTGTTAGAAGACTTGCCAAATCACTCACAAAAGAAATCTCTCACAAAAGAGATTTCACTTCTTATGGGGTCGTTCCTTCAGTGTGAAGTGATTAACCAAATCTGGACCCCATCCCTGCACAGCACCCAAACTTGCCTCTTTCTGACTTAATTTGGATGCTCATTTTGCTATTCCTGCTTTACAGTATAAAACCATAAATCGCATTTCCTGGAAGAGTAGAGGAAAATGCATACCTTGCTCATCATAACAGGACAAGACAGACATGATTTAAATACAGATGTTCTGAAGATGGTGCATCTGAGGCATTTTTTCAGAAAATCAGACTTAGCTCTAAAACCATCTGGAACTTGAAAATGAGTACAGATTTCCCAGTTACATCATTAGAGTTTCAAAAATAGTCCATTACATCAGATACAAACTAATTTACCAGCATTATTAGTCTTCATTAGTTGTATTACTAATCCTCTCAGGAGACTGAGCTGTGAACAGCAACCACCATGAGCAAGGCTAAGTGAAAATAATATCAACAATTATCTTTTTACCTGTTTTTGACATTTATAGAGTTTGTGCCAAACTCATCCCAAGAGCAACACAAAAATGACACTGTGGGTCAGTTCAGTCCCCTCCCCTCAAATCTTCAGTGAATACTCATTTATTTTCTTAGACAGATTTCCCATTTCCCCTAATTAAGCACATTCTGTCTCAAACACCACACATTATACGTTATTTAACATTTAAATATATTCTAGAATTTATTTTTATTTTTTTTCTCCATCCAACAGTCTCTCTTGGTCTTTACAGCACCATCAGCTCTTTCCAAGGGAGCAGAAATGAAGCAAAACCTAAATCCTAGCAAACATCTTGCTGCCTGCCTTCAGGAGGTATCTAATGAATTTTCCTTCTCCATCAAAGAAGAAGGCCTCAGCTTTCATGTGTTTTGTAGGTTATTGTGGAGCTGTGCATTTCTTTGTCTCCCCAAAGCCAAAGAGAAATATCCCCTGTTTGCTCAGCAGATTGTCACTGCTATGTCCTCTGTACCTTCAGAGCCAGCTTCAGAGGGCCAGCAACTTGCCAGCCTGAATTATGGATGGCCTGACTGCTCAAACATCACTTAACTAGCTTTTATTTAAAAAGATAACCCCATGAGATAGGGCAAGCCAGCCAATTAACCAGGAGAAAAGAAATGTGTACTTTTTCCTCACATGCCTTTCACTGACTTAGGATGTGGGCCCAGAATCTCTACCATTTTTAGAAGGTTACATATATTCCAGCTTTTTCAACATCTTGTTTCATTTGCTCAGTCTCTGCTCTTTCTGGGTGGTTGGTGTCAATTCATCATCTCCAAATAACACTCCATGGTTGATTTCTGCTATTTATTTATTTAATGTTTCATATTGACAGGGACAGATGCTCTCCTGAGTTGCTTTAGAAGTGTTGCATCACTAAGCCAGTGAGGTTATTACCAAAACAGAGGAGTGTTTGCACCAAAGGCTGTTCAATTGGGTGTTCCTAAATACCCAGTCACGCCAGTGCCACTGGGGTAATGTTGTTGTCACTGCCCACTTTCACCTCACTTTTATATAGATATATTCTTAGGATGCAAGATGTTGTTTCCTTAGTCAGGGCCATTTTGTCAGCTGCAAAAGAAAGAAAAAAGGGATTGTGTTTGTCTTGTGAGATGTCTCCCTAGCAATGGTTTGTTAAAATTTTAAGTAGATCTGGCTGTGACCACGGTCCTTCCTAACCATGGGGTCCCTCAGGCTTCTCCATCACCAGGGAACACCAGGACACGAGCACTGAAGCCAGCACCCCTGATCTCACTGAAAGCAAAGGGTTCATTTTCCTCAGCAGCCCTTGGGTCACTTCCCCAAGAACCAAGGTGAGAGCACTTTGCAGCTGATCTCAACCATTTACTGCACACCACTGTACTGACAGGGTTTTTATAAAGGACTTTCCTTTATACTGCTACAGCAAATCTTCCACATTCTAAGTACTCTTTTATGGAGAGAAGGGGTATACCTACATAAGTGAGCTGCAGTCTGTCCTGTGAGGTTCCCTTTAAATTGTCCCCAATGTGCTGGGAACTTGGCTGCAGTTCCTGTTCATTAAGTCTGCAGACACTTGACTGAGAGCTCTCTGTAATGGAAATATTTGGCAACTGGGCTTTGTGACCATTTTTTTGTGCTGACTTAATTTCTTCTGGCCAAATACTGAAGGAATGAAGAAGAGAACTGATTTAAATAATGAGGATATTAGATTTGGCAACATGATGCAGATGCTTTACTATTAAGAAAAAAACAATCACTTTAAAATTATTTTGTCTGTCACGTGGGAAAGCACTGCAGAAAAGCACTGGGAAAAGAAAGCTATTTGCCATCACCAAAGGTTACTGAAAACAGAACACAATGGTAGAACTCAAAGAGGGACCTGATTTGGCAACTTTTATCATGAGCCAGATGTGTCCAGGTGGCTAAGGGGGTTGGTGGCACCTGAACTGTATCAGCAACAGTGTGATAGCAGAACCAGGGAGGTGATCCCCTGTACTGGGCATTGGTGAGGACTCACCTCAAGTCCTGTGTTCATTTTTGGGCTAAAATATTCCCTCACCTTCAGGAATTCACTCATCCCCTTGCTCCCGTCAGAGTGTTGACCTGTATGGCCATGCAGAGGACTCACATTTCATAGCAAGGGACTGAGGTTGAGACACAATCCTACACTGTAAAGAGAGAACCCCAGGAACCACTGCAATCCCATCACGACTCCTCCTTAATGCTAAATAAAAAAATATTTCATGTGATGATACACATCAAGAGTGTTGGAAACTGAAATTCATGAGGGGATGAGGGGAATTCCTTAAATGAGGGGATTTTCCCAAATTTTCCTTTTCTAAGGTGTGAGGAACAGAAATTACAAACACAGATCCAAGACAGCAACACTACACTTGGATTTAAGCATTTACTTTCCTTAATGGAAAGAGAGGCAAAGGGAAAATTATGAAGGTATTAATGATAAAAGTGTCTTCTGAATTCTCTGTGGTTTTGCTTTGTGTTATGTTCTGAGTGATATAAACAATGCAGCAAGAAGATCATAGATTTCATAAGGGATGTTTGTGCCTAGCACAGCTTATTAAGAAAGTTTATATAAGCATCGTGTCCCAGTACCTAATCCACCAAAATAGGTCAATCAAGCATTGCCAAAGAAAAAGAAAGTTTTGGGTTTTTTTAAAATAAACTGTTTGGGAACTTAGTTCAGTTTTTATTAAACTACAGGGTTCTTTCATTTTTTTCCACCCCAGGGATTAATGTGGGTATGACAGAAGTTACATGTCTGATTTTGCCCTGTGAACTCTGTCAGTCCATCTGTGCATTCTGGAAAAGGCAAATTTAACTTTTCCATGCTGGGTGATGGACAGCAGTGCACCTCTGCTGAAATATCAAAGTACCAGAGGCCAAATACCCAAATGTTTGGATTCTGGTGATGCTCCAGCATGTGCAATTCTTGTCTGGCAGATGCTTTTCTCCCAGCAGCCTGTCCTGACTGAGCCACTGCTGCTGCAACCCACCCTCTGGAGAGGTGGGATGCTGCTGCTGGCACAGCCTTTCCCTATTGCCTTTTTATCTCTCTGAACATTCAGGTCCTCCTACCACTGCTGTTGTTCCTGTTTAATCCTCAGGATGACTCAGAATAGTTGCTACAATGCAATATTAGCTTGCTCTTTCTTTGCATAAAACGTTTTGTGTTGTGCACCAGGAGAGTAAAGGGAGTACCTCTCACTTTGAAAGGTGGAAACTGAGGGTCTGGGGAACCAAAAATCCATCAGTCTGGAAAAAGAATAGCACAAATTATCAAACAATCTGTTTATAAACACCAGGAGAACTGTAAAATGATTTTTTAAAAGCTAGAGCGAATGTCAAGAACACGTTGTACGCAACCCAAACTCATTTTCCTCTTTGACAGGATGAGGGGGAAAGCAGGAGGTGGTTGATGTTGGATGTCTTGATTTCAGTGATGAGAAACAAGGGAAGTGTGAGTTCCAGGAGCTTGCAAAAAGGTGTCCCAACAATCTGTCCTCAGGCTGAGAGCACACATTGCCACTGGGCTCCTGAAGTGGTCAGTCCTGCTCAGTTGCATTCAATATCTCCATTCATCGTGTCAATGACCTAAAGTAAAGCTTCAGAAACATGCAGGTGGCCTCAGTTCAGAGGGTTCTGCTCACCAAGGAGGGCAGGACATGCCCACAGACAAACCAGAACCAGGTGTGACCAGGCAGGGCCAAGAGACGGGATGCTGGTGGGGAAGGGGATGCACTCCCCTTCCAGGCTTACAGAGCTGTGTCATGCATCATCAGCCACACACCCTACAAACACACCCTTTAGGTGTTCAAGGTGTAAATTAGGGTTAGCTGTCTACCTAACCTGATTTGAAATCAGTCAGTTCATCTACCTTTCACTGCCTTGACAGCTTCTCTGGCACTCTCTGTAAGGGAAACATCTACTGAAAATAAAAATATAAAAGCCCCAAGATATCTAACATTGGCTGTCAGTAATATCTTATTTAAGCAAGCCAATGTGTCCACAGCCCTGTCTCATGCTGTTATACATTTCAGAACAGTTAGCAATAAATATCTGACTGTATGTTTAGAGAAAGCGACAGCAGCTGGGAGCATTGACAAGCGAGCTCCTTTTCCCTGTTATTTACTGTTCAGCAGAGGTATTGATAAGAGAGTTAGAGAGAGGATGCACATTTCTCTCCATCTGCTTTATTGTACCACTGTAAAGCACAGCATGAAGGTCTCTGTAGAGTCAAGTGGAGAAAATAATAACCGGGTTTTAGATGAGAAGGAATTTAACTTGCATTTCTTCCATCCCAAACTGATCCCACGGTACCTTTCAGAAACGTGGTGTCACACGCGAAAACCTTCTGCCAGACCTTTTTTCTGCTCCTCACCCAAGCCACAGATGGTTTGATCCCTTCCCATGGGCTTTCAGGTTCTCTTCCTGGTTTAGGTATTTATTAACAACAAAGTCAGTCTGCCACCTGGGACAAGTGGTGGGAAGTCTGATGGGAGATGTCTGTCTTCTGTCCAGGGAAGCTTGTTCCAAATCGCTAGAGCTGAGAGCAGTTCAAATCTCAGTTCAAAGATTTGATTAGCGTGCAGGAGGGGAAAGCTCATCAGCAAGCAGTGGATTGGGTATTCCAGGGTGAGATGGTGGAGCAGCACTGTGAGTGAGCAACCTCTGAGTCCCTCTGCCCAGTGTCCCCCGGGTCTGCATTCAGAGACGAGGGACAGAGAGCTCAGTGCAGCCTTAAGTTCCAGGCATTTTCTACAGAATTCTTCTGGGAAGTTTGTCTGTTGGGGCATCAGCTGATGGTCCAGACCCCTGCCTTGGCCCTGCCTGCACAGGTGGGACAGGACAGGGGCTCCCTGGCACTTTTCTAGGTGGAGGGGAAGGCACTCGAGCTGCCTTGTAAATTATAAGCCTCTGTCAGCACTTTCGGCATAGCTGCAGTCTTTAATTACAGTTTTCAGCTTTCATTTTCAAAGTTTCACTCGCAGCGAGAAAAATATCATTACCCTCATTTCACAGCTACAGATTAACAAAATTGCAGTGAAGTTCTGGGAAGCACAGCAGGAGATCGTCTAGTTCTGAGGCAGGGAGTCATCCCTGGGTAACCCAGAGTCAGCACAAAGTGCCACCAGGGGCTGGTCTCTGTGATGTCTTGTGACCTGCTCTAAAAGAGGGGTAGCAAAAAATAAAAAAAATAAAATAAAATAAAAAAATAATTAAAAAGCACTGTTTTCCCAGAAAGGAGCACCTCCCACAAGATATGTGTGGTGAGCAGTGTCAGGAAGGGCAGTGGAATGTCTTGTGTATTATGACCATGGTTTTGCCTCATATCTATTTTCTTCATGTTACTGATAACACCTTAAGGCATCGGAATGGGAAGAATTCAAACTTTGCTTTCACTGCTTACCCTCCTGACTCCCTTATTCATATTTAGGTGAGTCAGCATCATCTCTGCTTAACATCCATATTCATTTTAACTTCGTCTTCCTCTCCCCTCACCCGATGCCACGCTATTTGCAGAAAGAATTAACCACAGCCGGGCCAAATGCACTGCTGAGTAATGAAGATGTTTCTGTGCCTGTCACATTTCAAACTTGCTTTAACTCACCACAAAACCCACAGAAGGAGGATTACAGCGAAAGGAAAAATCAGTGGCCACAGTCCAATCCTTGGTTCAGTCGTTTCCTACCATCAGTTCAGTTTCTTACCCTCGCCGTGTTTTAAGAGTCTTTTGGGGGGGAAAGGGAATCCTCCAGGGATCTTCCTCTCTGCTTTCATCTGAGCTAGCTAACCTACAGCAAAGGGAGCAAACATCTCCTCCCTGATTTTCCCATTTTGTCGAAAAATCCGAAAATGGGTCTGCTGCTGAGCACCCTGGCTGAGGCTGCTGTTCTGTCAAAAGGCTCTTAGTGACCACTAGGTGGGGAGAGAAACTCTTTGTCCTTAAATCCCGTGGAAAATACACAGGCAGCACGGTGTGCTCTCACTCCAAACCCTCAGTGTTTAACCTTCCTTTTCCCTCTCTTCCCAGGTGAGTAGTGGGGCCGTGAACTCGGTGATTAGGAAAAAAGAAAATCTCTCAGTATGATCTGCAGGTCTCGTTTATGATTTGTAGCTTTTCTGGACTCTGTTGCAATCCCTGAGATTTAGAATCATAAATTTGTTGATGGTGCGGGAGTAAGTTTAGTATTATGTACAGGAAATGTTGGGCCAAAGTAATTTTTAGGGGTGAGTTCCTTACTGGCAGATTTATTTGGCAGAGGGATTTGGACTATTGTGCATTTCTTTGGTTATTAAATAGAAGGTACTTTTAGAAAGAACTGGGTTTACAACTTGTGCGTCCTAGGAAAGAATTATCAGATTCAGAGAGTCTAAGAAAGATGACTGAAGAGATGCAAGACGTGAATTCTCTCTCCAGTTATCTCAGAGATGCCAATATTCCCTCTTTCCAAAGATTCGGTCAGCTAAACTCTCATTACATGAGTACTTACAGGGGTGCTTGGGGTCTGTGGAGGGGTGGATCTCCCTAAAGCATCATCAATCCTCATCAGAAGCCCCAAGTCGGCCACTTTTATGAGCTGCATTTAATTGGCTGGCATGAATCTGAGCCTGGGTGCCTCAATGCTGCCTTGCAGAGCACCACGGACCCTGGCAGCGTGTGCTCCAGACAGAAATGCATTCTTCACCATTTTCCAGTGGAGACAGGGACTGGTGAAGGTGCTCAGCACTGCCCTGGCCAGTCCCTACTCACACCCAGCTGCTTCTCTAAACCTAGGGTGGATCTGCAGCACAAACTCGTCCTCAGGAACCCGAGCTCCTGGTATTTGCTTTAGAGACAGAACCAGCAGCTCTCCTTCTCACTTGCAGCCTGAGCTGAGAACTACAACAGCGCCCACAAACAACTGTGGTTGCTATAAAAATTGTCTCTTAGTCACCTTTCAGTAGCAAATACCTTGAAAGCATTTGGCTTCAGTAGCTGTAAGTTTCTCACTTCGTGCCTGGTAGTAAACAACATTATCCTTCAAACGAGATGTGAAGGTTGCCATGGAGCTCCCAAACCTTTCTGGTCCAAGAGAAGTTAATGTTTTAACTGCAGCATTTTTTTGATGAGGATATTCTGTGTGGTCTTTTCTTCCTCCACATTCCCTGATAGAGGGATCATTACCTATGACCAAATAAGAGAAGCACTTGGCAGCCTGCTGCACTCATCTACCAAGTTCAGTGTAATGTACTTCCAAGAGGAACATCTGGCTCTGTAATTTTGTTCCTTGGCAGTGCAGCTGTTGTCTGCATGGCTGGCTGCCTCTCTCTCCTGGCAGCTGTGAAACTGCATTGGGGTATGCTTTGGACACAGACTTCTGCTTTGTGATGTCTGGATGTTCTTTGTCCTTTCCTTCTTCCCAAAACTGCCTACACCTAGGAATGGGTTTGCTGTGCAAATGGGTGCAAGGTGCAGTCCCTCAAACTTCACCTCACTGCAGATGGAAGCAGCTAAGGAAGAACAACAGCATGGGCCTATTTACTTACTCAGCAGAATTAGCAGCAGGTGTTAGTGAATTTAACACCCCACCTGCTGTTAACAGGCACATATCACCACATATGCTGCCCCCAGACAAGGGAAGAGAAGAAAGAACTCCCGTCTCAATCACAGGCCATTTTATGGAAGCTTTGCTGAGATCTTAAGTGAATCTGAGACAGAAAATAGTGAGTTTTCAAGGGAATTTAAATGTCAGATTTCTCTCTTTAACAATAATAAAAAATTAGGATGTACAGGTCTCAGACCACCACCTGCAGAGGAGAAATGCAGCATTAATAATTACAGTGCTGCTTAAACACAGAGGAAATAGCGTGAACCTGAGTAGGGGGAGGTTTAGGGAAAAGTTTTTCTCCCAGAGGGTGGCTGGGCACTGGAACAACTCCCCAGTGGTCACAGAACCAAGGCTGACAGAACTCAAGAAGCATTTACACAATGGTGTGATTCTTGGGGTGTCCTGTGCAGGTCCAGGAGTTGGACTCCATGATTCTGGTGGATCTCTTCCAACTCAGCATATTCTGTGATTCTCTCATTCTACCCTTACAGCTGACTTGTCCATCACCCAATTGTCCAGTGCATTCAAATCTTTTCAGAAACAATTGGGATTTTATAAAAGACTCACTGGATAAACATCCTAGAGCAATGCCTAACACTAAAAGAATTAGAGATTTTCAATTTTGCTGGAGGGGAAACTCTTAGGCAGAAGAACCAAGGTATGGGCTAAGAAAAGGTGAAAATGCCAGTGATGGAAAGCCACCTTAGAGTTGGGAGAAATGATCCCTGCAAGGGATATGTGAAACAAAATGGTTAATATTCTATAATCACAGAGTAATTAAGGTTGGAAAAGACCTCTGAGATCAGAGTCCAACTGGTAACCCAGCAGCACCCTGTTACCACTGAACCATGTCCTGAGCCACCAGAGAGCACCAGATGATGTCTTTGTGTTGAACACCACACCCTTCCTCACTGAAGGGATGTCTGCAGGATGGACAACAACAGGAGAAAAAACAGAATACACTGTAAATGACTGAAGAATGATGTATCAATAAGGGGAGGACAGAGTCCTTGACTGCAGCAACCAGATCGTGACTGTAATTTGGGGTGAAGTCAAGATACTCCATATGAATGAAAAGGTATCATCCAACAGAGCACTTCAGGGTATTCAAGGAAAGGATGAAAGGAAATGCCCCTGTCCAGGTAGAGCATACACTGGGTGAACACTGCCATCGAATTTCATTAGGATAAAGGACCCTGAGACAGAGCACCACAAGAAACCAAAAGTTTGAGTCCACTGGGAAAACAAAACAAAAGCAACAAAAACAAACAAACACAAACCTTTGCACATACTGTGGCTATTGTCACAGCGTCTGGCCCAAAAAACCAGGCAATTTGAGGTGTACAAGAACTACTGGGCAACAGTGTGCTCCCACCAGAAATGGGCAGAGCTGGAGCAAAGTGATCACAAGAGCACTGAGAAGAGGTTTTTGCAGAAACAATGAAGAAGCCCACCTCAGAAAATGGAAAAATTCTCCACCAGCTAATGAATGAAAAAACCAAAACCTGTATTTTAAATTATTTTGGAGGTGACAAGGCAGCATCCCCTCAGGAGCAGTGACATTAAGGGTGTTTGAAGTCCCCCACCTGCCTGCTCCACAGGGAGCGGGAGTTTGGAGAGACCACAACAACAGAGCTCAGTAGCTCAAGGTGACACAAACCCTGTTTTCAAACTGTAATGTTCCCACTTCAGTGCTCCACGTTTTTTTCCATCAAACAGTTGGAGCACTTCCCCGGGATCCAAACCACAGTTGGCCTCTGATGCTTGCAATAGCCTTTTGAGCAGATAAACCCCCATTTTCTGTCAGGTACAGCTGAGTGTTTGTTACAGCTCCCTGGCGAGTTGCTATGAAAACCGGTGTCAAATTAATAAAAGCCTTAGGAAAAAAATGTCACAGGGTCAGACACTGCTCCGTATTTGGGGCTGATAATTACAGAGAGGCAGGAGAGGCTGGGATTTCACCTGCTGGCGCTCTGCTCACCGCGACTCGTAAAACAGAAAACGCCTTCGCGGCTGGACACGGAGGTCAGCTGTGGGGAGACGGAGAGAAGGAGAGGCAAACAGCTTGTTAGGGTTTGAAAGCTCAAGTTCTCTCCCCCTGCGTCTGAACAGCAAAGCTGTGTGTATCCACAGTGGGAAACAGCAGCTGTGAGCAGCTGCCTGTTGTGAGAAGGAGCCTCGTGGTTGTGGGAAATTGCTTTTGCCCTTCCACATCCCTCCTGCTCAGATGTAAGTGTGGTTTCTACACTCTGGAAGGAAGAAAAGGTGGGATGTGATTGTGCACCTGAGAAGATCTCATATCTATATTGTCGTGTCTTTTTGTATTCCAAGCGCATTTTGAACCCACACTTCTCAAACTCCGAAATTTGCCAGCTTGTTGGTTCCCACACTGATTTGTGTTGGCTGTGGACCAAGGGACTTGCCAGCCAAAGAAATTTAGTCACAGGAAGTGTCCAGACTTGGATTTTGCCTCTTGGGGCAGAATGGCAGCAGCTGGCAGGAGCTGTGTGATCCAACGAGTTCAAGACCAAGTTCAAGCCCAGTCAATGAGACGGCCTCAACAGGGAGAGGCAAAAACAGGAGGATGAAAGAGCTGAACTAAGGAAAGGCCCCTGTGTCATCAGGTGCTCACTGCTGATGTCTTCACAGTCTTTCATACTGCTGTATAGGGAGAAGGAATGTGCTTTCCTAAAGGAGATTTCCAGGCAAACATTTCTGCTGTAACAGAGTGGCAGAGGAGCCCTGACCTGAGCCCTGAGAATTGTCTGCTCTGCTTGAGTGACACCTGGAGGACAGGTTACACAGAAATCACAGAGTCACAGAATGGTTTGGGTTGGAAGGACCTCAAAAACCATCCAGTTCCAGCCTCCCTGACATGGGCAGGGACACCTTCCACTAGACCAGATTTGTCAAAACCATATCCAACTTGGCCTTGAACATTTCCAGGGATGGGGCAGCCACAGCTTCTCTGGGCAACCTGTGCCAGGACCTCACCACCCCCACATTCAACAACTCCTTCCTAATCCAAATCTACCCTCTTTCAGTTTGGAGCCATTCCTCCTTGTCCTGTCACTCTCTGCCCATAAAAATAGTTCCTCTCCAGCTCTCCTGGAGTCATTTTTGGTGCTGAAAGGCCACAATAAAATCACTCCAGAGTCTTCTTTTCTCCAGGCTGAACAGCCCCAGCTCTCTCAGCCTTTCCTTGTACAGAAGAACTCCATCCCTCTGATCCTCATTCATGGCCTCCTCTGGCCTCGCTCCAACAGCTCTGTATCTTTCAATTTTAGCACCTTACACTCAGTCCTTCTCAAGTGCTGCAGAACAGCAGGTCCTACAGCAGGAAGATCCCATAAACAGCTACTCTGGCCCCCAGCTTGCACTCAGAGCAACCTGCTTTAGGCACAGCACATGACTCAGAGGAGTTTATCTCAGCCAGAGATAACCAGTGGTCATGGGTCAAGGGCATGGGCTGCTATTCCTGGCAACCCCAGAACCTCACACTTCCCCTTGTGGTTCCCCTCCTGTCCCTTGCACCTTTGGCCTGTGAGAGGCTGGGAGTGTCCCTGTCCCTCTGCACAGGGCTGGCTGTGACAGGAGCGTGTCCCACTGCCATCCTCAAAGCTCTTCTGGGTGCAAGCCCTGCACAGAGCCATCAGAGCAGGGGCCACCCTGACAGAAGGGCATTTAAATCAGGATGTTATGCAAACATTGAACTGGAACACAAACCAGGCCTTTTAGGGAAATGAAAAAGTGCTGGTTAGGTTTTCCCTGGCTTCCACAAGCACACACTCAGCCCAGTTCCATCAGAAGCGAGGCAGGCAGTGACATGGTTGAGTGCTGAAAGGCTGCTGCTCTGCTATTCACGGCATGACAAGTCACAGAAAGAGCTGTCACATGAACCCACTCTCAGATGGTTTCCCAATGGACTGCTTTCCAGTCCTCCTTACCTCAGCACAAATTTGGAAAAGGACTGTTAGCAGAACCTGGTCAAAAAAGTTGGAAAATCTCATGAGGACAGATTTGTGAAGAGCTTGACAGTTACTTTTCTGGGAAAACCTATAAAGTAAGTTTATTTTGTGTTATTCCATGTATTTCTCTTTTTCTTTTTTCTTTTTTTTTTTCCTCTCTTTTTAACCAAAAAATTAAAATGTAGCCCAAAATTATCTTGGTGACATTGAAAGAGGAATTGAAATGGTAGCAATCTAAGATGTACTTCCAAACTGGTAAAAAAACCCAAATTAGTAGTGCTCAAAACATCTAAGAGGAGAAATGTATGTAAGCACCATGCCATTATTCAGATGCCATGCCACCATTCAGATAATTAATAATAATAATAATAATAATAATAAATAGTAATAAATGGCTTTAAATAAATGGGGATTATCATTTGTAATGGTTAACCAGTAACTAAAACAGGAAAATTGGTCTCAATGAGCATTTGGGAAGTGGATGAAGCTCTGAGCATGAGCTACAGGAAGGACTAAAAGCCACTGGAGAATTTCAAACCGTGTTACTGCTACAGGCTGAAATGAAGCCTCTTATTCCTGCTGTTCATTTGCAAATATAGCATAGGGCTGTCACCCATGACAGAGGGAAAGCCACTACATATTCCAGGATGTATTTCCCTTTCCCTCCTCAGGTTGAGACATGGCTGAGACCCCTGCAGAGAGGACAGGAAGGACTGAAATGCTCTTGAAATCCATCTGCTTTGTTTGTTGTTGTGCCCCTGAACAGCATCTGCCACGTGGGTTTCCTGGCTCAGCTGATGATGGTGATGAAGGCTGGTGGGTTCAGGACTGAGAGTGGGAGCCTGGCTGTGCTTCACCATCATCACGAGCCCTGTGACCCAGGGGATGTGGAGGAATTGCTCTGGAGAGTGTGACCACGGTGGGATTTCTGCAGCTCTGTGCTCTCAGGCTGCCTGGGTGCCCAGGTGGAAAAAGAGAACAGTCTGTGGAAAAAGGAAGGCTTCACATCTGGGACCCCTGGCAAATCCAGGGCCACACATGGTCACAGGGCTCAGAGAGCAGAGTGGGCTTTGGGAAAAGCCTTTCCAAGGAAGTGTTCCACTGGGTGATGCCTACTGAGATCAGGCTGTGTCTCCAGATTGCCTGCAGGAAAACCGGGGTCTGTTCTGCTGATGAGCAAAATTCATCACAGAAATCTGAAGTGTAAATTACTGATGCTCATCAGCTGCTTGTTGTCTTCAAGTCAGTCCCTCTAGTATTTTGCTTCATTTGTGAAATAAACCCACTCGGTTTGAGATGTTTGTTTGTCTCCATGCTGAGAGAGGACACAGAGGCCTCTGCCCCAAACCCACCACCACAGGCAAGGAGGGGAAATTATGTGCCCTCTGCATATCAGAAAATGTAGAGCTCATCCTAATGCAACCCAAATAATCAAGTCTGTTGCCTGCAGGGTGCAAATCAGAGAGACAAGAAAGAAAACGAATCTTCCTGACCACTTCCTGAACATTTGCTGTAACAACAGCAACCTGTATCTATTACCAGCTATCTCCTGAAAACAGTACAAAAGTTATGTTTAAGCTCAGTTAATAGTATTGCACTGGGAATGGGTCCACATGTTTTCACTGTAGTTGTCATCTACATCATATTTGTTTTATCAAACAAAATTGGAAAATCTTAGGAGTTAATTTTGCCCACTAGATCTCCAGAGGTATCACCAGTGCAAAATACACTGCCATGAAGAGAGGGTGGTCCCAACTTCTCCCAAACCAAGGAAAATAACTCACAGAGATTCCTGCCATTCAATGGCAGGCACTGGGAGCAAACCCAGAGAACTCTGAGATGGTGGCTCATGTTCAGCCAGGCTCATCTGACATAAATGTGCCCCTGTGGGAGAACAGGGAGGAGGGAAAAGGAGCCCTGACCCTTGAAAGCTTCATGAGGCTGCCTCAGCTGATTGCAGCCCAGTGCAGAGCCCAGCACCACTCTGCAGGACTCAGCAGCCACAGACCCCCCAGGACACATTATACCTGAATTTCACAAAAGGCCACTGCTAAATAAGCAGAGCTTCCTCCTGGGAGATGTCAGCACCCTCTCAGAGAAGGAATGAGCCAGACAGTGACGAGAAAGAGGAGGCACAGATGGGTGAAGAGTTTCTAAATCAGCCTGAGTGTGCCATGGATGCCCACCATGGTGTGTCTGCAGGGCTGTGACACAGCAGACATGAGACACAGAGCACACATATCAACACAGGAACACTGACAGCTGCATTACCTGCAGCAAAAGTGCTGCTTCTGACTATTTCCCACCTCTCCCTCCCCCTTCCATCGTATGCTCAGCTTTTTGGGGGTCCTGAGGCTTTGACCTAAGGCCTTAACCTTAAGCCTGATGCGATTTTTGGACATTTCAGCAGCCTAGGTAGGGTGCCCACCTTCCTCACTCATTTTACCACCACTCCCAGACACCTTTAAAGCAACAGGATGATGTGGCAGTGCAAATAAAATCTCCATAATTCCTACAAAAGGAGCAAATTAACCCCCTGCTGCCAGCACATCTTCCATAATTCTCATCCCTTGTGGAAAATCAAACTGTCCCTACAGTGAGCTGGGGCACTACAGCCTACAGAGAACCAATGCAAAGGGGGGAAAAAAGAGCAGAGGAGTTTCCTATGCATTTTCTCCTTTAAAAAGCTCATTGTCAGGTTAGACCAAGCACTTTCTGGGTGGCAATCAGCAAGCTGGTTGTGTCATGGGCCCACACCCTTCAAACAAGGCAGGAGCTACCCTGAAGATCAGCAGTATAAACAGAGAGAAAAAAAAAAGGAAGCATTCCTCATCCCTATTTCACTCCTAAGGGCTTTACTTGGACGAGGCACTCCACTTGTGCCAGTCTGAGCAGCAGGTTTGGAAATGCTGCTCCTGGGTCCCATTGCTTTGGCACTGGGCTCTGCTGAGAATAGGGGAGACAGCATCAAAACTGTGACATCCCTTTGCTTGCCACCTTGGTCCTCCTGCCGTCTGCCTGCTCCTGGAATGTGGAGGCAGCAGCAGCAGCCTTCTGCTTATTTTTGAGCGGAGGCAGAAAGATCACATGAAGCAAAAAAAGCACATTCCCTTCCTGGAAGCAGCCTGCTCCCTCCTTTCCAAGAGAGTAAAAACTCTGCGTGAATGTTTTATGAATCAGACGTGTGTTCATTTCAACGATAAAGCCAGCTTGGCAATTTGGGCTGGAAAGGGGGAAGCTGAAAACCTGCAGATTCCAGCTGGCATGTTTCTAGACACGAACCTCTTCCCCCATGTGGAAACGCTCCATTTGGACCCATCTAACTTGGGGAAGTTTCTCTGCTTTTAAAGAAATTGCAGATTATGCCCCAAGCATTACTCAGAGGAGAACAAAACAGGTTTGTCACTGTAATGACTTCACTGAGTACCTGCACACACGGTGCTAATTGATCACCAGGTGCCCTCAGTGCTGCTTGATTTCCTGATTGCAGCCCTTTTACATTCCCAGCAGTCCACCATCTGCAGAGGCAAATGCCATTTCGAGATGCAGAAGAGGCATAGATGAAATTTCTCTTTGTTTAACCTCCTGCTGTACTGCTCAAACTAAAATAAATGTAATTTAGGGGGGGGAAAAAATCTCTATGGAAAACATCGTAAGTAGGGAGAAAGAAATTGCCTGAAGTGATTTTTTTTTCCTATACTAATCCCAGGCTGGATTCTTACCTAAGTCCACTTCTCCCCACTGTGACAGGGAGAGGTAAACAGCTTTTGTCAGACATCAGGAAGAGAAAAGGGAGAGAAAAGAGGGAAAAAGAGGGAGAGAAGAGAAGAGAAGAGAAGAGAAGAGAAGAGAAGAGAAGAGAAGAGAAGAGAAGAGAAGAGAAGAGAAGAGAAGAGAAGAGAAGAGAAGAGAAGAGAAGAGCCATGCAAGAACAAAACCAGAAAGCAGAGAAGGCAGAGACAGCAGCCAGTGATTTTCTGGAAGGAAATGGGAGAATTTTGATGCAAACAGGGAGAATATGCACCAGGTGCAGATATTCCACTATCCAGAGGGAACTTTCACACCTCCAAGGAAAACTCATCCTCAAAGTCCAAATTCCAATACCTATGAACAGAAAACAGCTGGAAATGCAGGCTCTGGATAAGCACCACCAGCTGGGGGTGGGTGACACACAGAGAGCACAGTCTGCAGCCAGTGCTGCAGAATTAACTGTGAGGTAACAGAGAGCACTGTCTGCCCCAGCTGAAAATTGCCCTCCCCATTCACAAACACACAAATACGACACGTGGAGCTCTTATTTCACAGCAGCCCCCTCTGAGAAGCAAGAGGATGCTCTGCTGGACAGGACACAAAACTTCCTTTGCTTGACCTCCTCTCCCAGAAGCCTCTTGTTTTATTAGCTCATCTTTGCAGAGGGAAATCCAATGGCACTGATTATATCCATGGCAGCAGCTTGAACTCCCCACTGCTGGCGTGGACCACCAGGGTGGTGGTGCTGGTGGCAGCTGCCTGATGGGGTGGGATGGCTGGAGAAAGGCTTGCTCTCTCTCAACAAGCCAAAAGCTGACTCCCAGCACCTGCCCATCAGCAAGATGCCTCTAAAAAGGCTTCACACAGAGCACTTCCACCCCTCCTGTGATCACTGTTAAACTGTCATATGTTTTTTTTTTTTTTTTCTCCTGAATTTGCTGCTTCTGCTTTTCAATATATTAAATTCACTCGAGGTCTCACTGAGCACTTCACTGGAGTGGGAGGCTGATGAATGGGGCTGACAGAAAGAAAGGAGAAGGGAGGATGGAGGGAATAAGGATAAAATGCTCTCATTTAATTAAATCTTAGCTCAATGTGGAGGGCCATCCAGGCAATCCTAGAAAAAACAGGAGCCACCCCAATATCTAAGATTGGAGGTGAGAGATATGGTGACTGTGGGGATGTCTTAAAGCTCCAAATATCTTTTTTTTTTTTTTTTTACTGCAAAAAGCTGGCTCTTACAACAACATTCAGGCAAGGTCCTGACTTTGATGGCCAGGGAAACTTGGTTTTGAACAGCGCAGTGATAGTTAAGCTTAATTTAGTTCTGCTATGTTCAGTCCAATATCAACACAATCCCTGCCCTAAAAAAACTCAAAATCTAAAAGATTAGACAAAGGATAAGAAAAATGTGAGAAGATTTGCCTGAAATCAATTTACAGTTCAGTTGTAGTGCCAGAAACTTCATTTCCTCATCAACACTGGTAGGTGGAAGGAGAGTGGCTGAATGTGTCTATTTCTAGCAGCAAGACAGGGGGAGAAAAGCTTCATAGCAGTGCTGTCACCTTCAAAATCCCCCACTCTGGGGAGCTTCTTAAGGGTGAGAATGTAGAGACAGATCTGCTTGGTTTGGGCCAGGAGAGGATTTAGGAGAACAAGACCTAAGGAAGGGTAAGACCCCCTTAAAATCAGTCAGGTCTGGTGAGGAAACAAGTTAATGCAGAACATTGCTCTGACTGTCAAGTTTTAAACTCATAAGATTGTAAAAAGTTAGATCACTGCATTTCAGGAGGCACTGGAGAAATGTGGGGCTGGCAGATTGGCCAGGGGAAGAGAGCATGGCAGAGCATCATATCCCCTTTTTTTCCTCCTGTAAGCCTGCACAGAAATACAGAATTGAGTTAATTGGCCAAGATACTGCTAATTGCAGAGCTAATTCAAAAATTTGCAAGTCCTTCATGTCCTGCAGATCTTCTCACCTACATTTTTTTTGCACCAGCCTTGAACTTGCTAATCCCCAAGGAAGCAGTGCCAGGCACCCCTGTCTGACCTGTGCTGATGAAGATGAAGGTGATGCATCCCCACAGCTCATGGGAGCTGGAAATACTCTGCAGTCTTAGGAATAGATCTGCTGCCAGTAAATTCATTAATTAACAAAAGGTCAGCGGGACTTCATCTAGAGCAGAGACTGCCTGAGAAACCTGGCCAGAAAGTGCCTCAGGTGACAACTCCACAGTGCTCAGAGCACCTGCCCTGATCTGTTGGTGCTGTGGTTGCCCTTGGCTAGAAACTTGTAAAATCAAGGAGAAACAAGCTGGGCTGAATACCTGAGCATTTAAACAAGATTTCCAAGCATTCTGACTAGTTGGCTTTATGGTTTTGGGGGGTTTTTTGCTTCAGACACATTTTTCCAAACTATGGCTTGTAACCAGCCTGCTCTTACTGGGTTGTGAGATGGAATGACTGAAATCTTGTGCAAAAATCTGTCCAATTCTAACCCGATAAGTGAAAAAACAAAAAACAAAACCAAACCAAAACAAAACAAAACAAAAACAAAAACAAAACAAAACAAACAAAAAAGCCCTGGATCTAGACTAAATCGTTAGACCTTCTGACCTTTGCTAGTGATTACCAATAACCCTGTGGCTTCCAGGCTGGGGCTTGAAGGCAGCTGCATTGTTCAGAAGTGCTCTTAGGGGAGCTGAAACTTGCCCAGCAGTGCAGAAGGGTCAGCTTAACCCATAGAATTACCACTTGCCATCTGCAGGCTAACAAATCTTCTGTAAAATGCAACAGGATTGCCTCAAACTTTGCCAGACTGTTAGATGACAGGTCTGGCCTGTTAATTCACACAGCAAAGTCAGGGCCAACTTGATCAGTAAAACAACAACGACCCCAGAGTAGCAGGGGGGTAAATGTTCTCTCAGTCCCTTGAGTAAAGTGGTGTAAAACAACGTGACCAAACTTTACTGAAGCTAAACCAGCTCTGGAAATGCTTTGATCCAGCTGATCTAAACGGTGTCAAACTGAGTTAAAGCCATGAGATTGAAAAGAACACCTTTTTTTTAGTCTGGATACAATTCTTATTTTATAACTTTGTCGTAACTCCTCTAAAGCTGCACATACCACCCATATAGGTAAAGCAAACTTGTACACTGAGTTTGGGTTTTGCAGGGCAGATGTCATCCTTCCTCAGCTTCCAGATAAACTCCTCCTGTTGGTTTATTCCAGGCCATCCATTATTTAGGCTCTGGCTTTATGGCTCTGCTTCCATTATTCACACTGAGGGATATTTGGCCTTTTATTGATGCATTTTTAACTAAAACTGATTCCCCACAAAGTGTCCATTGCATCAAAGCTTGGGATTGGAAGGGTCTGCAAAGACCTAGGGAATTCAGGAGGAATTTCTCCCTTGAAAGTGTGGTCCAGCATTGGAATGGGCTGCCCAGGGAGGTGGTGGAGTCACCACCCAGGGAAGTGTTCAAGAAATGATTGGATGTGGCACTCAGTGCTGTGATTTAGTTGGCATGTGATGATGGAGCAAAGGTTGGACTTGGTAATCTTGAACATTTTTTCCAACCTTAATGATTCTGAGATTTTCTGATTCTATGACCCTCCAGTTCAACCCTTTGATACCATGAGAAAACCTTGAAATTTTGGAAGACCCTTTTTTTAAAAGTAGAGAGAGAGTAAAGTCACTTTAATCCTCTAGAAAAAAAAAAAAAAAAAAAAAAAAAGGAAGGAAATTTCACCATTTAACCTCTTGCAAAAGAAGTGGAGGTGGGCACAATCCTGCTGAGACTTGCCCAGCTTTATGATCAGGGAGGAATGAGCCACAGGGATTTTGTGGCAGGCCTAAATCTGGCCCAAGTAGCATTAAAATCTTGCCTTAACTGGAGTATGTCTGATGTTGAAAAAAGCTTGCAGATAGATTATGCCAGCGTAAAATGGGAAGCAAGACAGCTTTTGCTTTTGTCTGATAGAGGCAGTGGGGAACTGAACCATGAATTGTTGGAATGTTTTTTTCTTCCTCAGGCTCTGCACCTACATATTTGGCAAACTTTCCCCACGAGGTCACCAGGCTGGTAAGAAAAGGCACAGAGGGGATCAGGGTGCTGGTACCTACTCAGCTGCACAGCCACTAAAGAGAGCACAGGCTGAGAGTTTGACCTCGATTGCAACCAGAAATAAGCTTAAAGAATAAATCCCTGTGACATGTGCTGCACCTCAGCATGACCCAGCCAGGCTGCTGGTGGTGGAAGTGATCAGCAGAGCTTGGAGAATGGGGGTCCTGATGCCCAGAGCTCACGGGTTTTCTTGGATGGAGCTCAGCCTTGGGCTGCCGTTTGAAGTTAGGAGGATGCACCTGATCCCATAACTCTGGGAAACATTTTAGTGGTGCCTCTGACAGCAGGTGTGATGCTGGGCCTGACAGCGCCTGCTCAGATCCCTGTTGGCAGCAGGGAGAGGGGCATGAATGAAGGTCACAGGGCACAAATTGCTGAATGACCAAGACTCCTGGTCAAAGACGGCAAACAGGGCTCCCTGGGACTCTCCAGGTGAACAGATAAGCCTTGTTCACATGTTTTATCCATCTCCCATCCCTTGAAGTGTTCAAGGCCAGGCTGGATGGGGCTGGGAGAAACCTGGTCTAGTGGAAGATGTCCCATGGCGGGAGGATCAGGACTAAATGATCCTGGAGGTCCCATCTAGTCCAAACTATTACAGGATTCTATAATCCTACCACCTCTTGGGGAAGGTGTCCAGAGCTGATCCAGCACAGATAGATCACTGAAGAGCTCTGATAGACTTAGCCTGTCCAGGGAAGGTTGCAGGTGGGTCTGCCGTGCCCCTTCACCACAAAAAAAATTGAAGGACACACATTTTGGGACTACAGAGTTCCATCATTATGGCTGTGTTTGCCTTTACTCACAGTTTGGGGCTGAAAAGCTTCCTTTCTAAGGCTGTGTTGGTCTTTGCACTTGCAGGTGTGCATTATCCCAAGTTTGTGTGTACTTTTGGGGCATTTCTGTCTCAGCAGGTGTGAGCAGGGCAGGGGAAGCGTTTATCACCTGTGGAGTGGCAGCAGGGGGGTGCTTCCCCCTCTCAAAGCCTTCCAGCCTCGTGGAAGGGAAGTGCAGCCAGCAGGATGTGCTGGGCTGCTGCGCTGGGGTTTGTGTCCGTGTCTGGCTCGTTTCTGCTGGAAATTGCAAAATCTTTCCTGTGCAAGGAGAGGGAAGTTTTGCCCTTCGTGTACGTGTAGATTGTTGTGTATTTAAACGAGGGAAAGAGTTAGGAAGCACGTGAAGCACCGGAACAAACCAGAGGAGGGGGCAGGAATCAATAGTTCAAAGCTGCTTTTTCACAGACTGCTATACGGAGGGGTGTTGTTTGTTTGTTTGATTTTTAAAATTTTTCTAACTCTTAATTCCACTTTATTCTTTCTGTCTCTGTTCACATCTTTACATTAGGAGGGGCAAATCTGTCTTTTTTGAGGAAAAAGGGGAAAAGGGAGAATGAAATGAGGGGAAAGGCAAGAGAAACTTTCTGAGTGTGTGAACTGAAAAATCAGTTATTTATTCTTCACAGCAAACACTTTGTAGAGCTATAGAGACAGAAAGTTGCCATTATCTAGCCGCTCTACCTCCTTCTCCACATCCCCCTTTCCCAAACAGGAGAAAATACCTATCTGAGAGCAGAGGAGATCGTGCCTGGGATCAGCAGGAATCCCTGGGATGGGGCAGAGCACGCAGCCTGGCCATGCCTGTCCAGCATTCCCGTATTCCCTGTTCTCCCAAATCCTCCTCGCCGGTGCCGGCAGCCCGGGGAACAGCTGGAGCGCGGGATGGAGCAGAGAGAGCCTAAAAAACTTCATTCTGCAGGGGGACCTCTAGTGTTTTCCTTTCTCCATGTCCTGGCAGAGTTCCTCCAAAGTACAAATACACACAGAGCTCCCATTGTTTGCAGCCCTTCACAAGCCCACTGATCCTAATATGGAATTCAGCAGGAAACCCATGATTTCCTGACACACAGCAAGCTGAAGAAAGAAAGGAAAAACTCCATTAAAAACCTCCAGACTCTCCTCCATGTTAGAAGTGAAATGGAAAATGGAGTGGATTTAGCAGGAATCCCTGGTTCCAGCGGCCAGGCTGGAGGAAGGGAGACGCGGATCGAGGCTGCTGATGTTTTTTTGAAATCGCAGTAAAGACTGAGAACGGCCGGGCAGGATGAGGATTTCCTGACTGGGACAAACGAAAAAAAAAAGGACAGATCGCACTTTTTTTTTTTTTTTTTACGATATTCCTCTCTGTGCGTTTAATTTATTCACCTCGATGATCCTTTTGACTGATCTGGGAACTGTTAGGAGCGGCTGTGACAGCCTGGAAACATTAGTATGATTTCCTGAGTTTGAGATTTGCTGCTCTCCCCCCCCCCCCACCAACCCCAACCCCCCACCCCCAACCCCCCTCCTTCTCCAAACTCAGGAAAAGTCAATACAATCGCACTTCATTTTTCCTTCATGTGCGCTTGGAAGTCCTGGGAGCAGCGAGAGGAGCAGCAGCAAGGATGAACTGCAAGGAGGAAAATGACAACTGCGCTGACGGGAGCAGGAGCGGCACCAAGAAGATGCTCAAGTGCGTGGTGGTTGGGGATGGTGCGGTGGGGAAAACCTGCCTGCTGATGAGCTATGCCAACGATGCCTTCCCAGAGGAGTACGTGCCCACTGTGTTCGACCACTATGCAGGTAAGGAAGGGCTTTAAAAGGGATTTAATCGACAGCTGCAGGGCGGCCAGGTGGGAGGTGAAGGAAGCTGGAGGAGAGGACAGTTCAAAAGGGATGCACGGGTTGCTTCTTGTCTGGGAATGTCATTCAGGCCTGGGTGGTTGCCAGGCAGCTTGGATGGCAGCTCATGAAATTGGGGCAATGCGGGATTTATTCAGAGAACTTATTTTTTTGCTTCCGATTTTCGTCTTGTTTTTGGCGAATAAGAAGCGTTTAGGGCTGCGGTTAAATCCATCGTGTTTTGGGACAGCAAACGTAATTCAGCCTCTATCAGTTTGTGTTCATGGTTAGTTTTTGAAGTTCTGAAGTTCTGAGCTTTGCAGTCTGCAGTTAGGAAGACTATATGTGTATACATATATATATGTTATCACAGTCTTGTCCCTCTTGGCAAATGATGCATAAATTACAATATTTATGTCCTATTTAAGGAATAATCTTTGAGAATATGTCCAGTTTAAGGAGTGATCCTTGAGAAAACCAGCATGGTCTCTTTCCGAGCTGTCAGTGTATAATTCTCCTTCCAGAGATGTTTGTTACTCCATCTATAAATAGATTTTAATACTACAGCCTGATGGTAGTGAAGAGCAGAAGGGGTGACTGATTTGAATCCTTCATAGTAGGGTAATTTTTAGTATAAGAAAAAACATAAACACAATCAAAATCATGAATTATATTTACTGGATTGCTGTGCAGAACAGACCCACAGATCAAGTACAATACTCACAGGCCTCTTTCTGTAGCAATTACTGACTTCATCCAGCTGTGTCCAAAGTTATCACACAGATGTTTCGTAGGCTAAAACTGGTGTTCAAACATCTGCTTAAATGTTACTGCCCCAAATTCTGCTGTTTTTCTTCTCACAGTGCTCCTTTGGCTTACAGGGGTTTTTTACGAGATTCCTCACACGCAGATTTTAGAAGCACTGCAAAACTCATTGCTTATCTTGCAGCAGCAGTTGGAGTTTCCCTCATTCTCTCCCCACCTCCTTAAAAACTGAATTTTCATGGCGTGGCTTATCATAGATTTGGTATTCTGTAATGGGAAAAATCCCTGTTTGCATTCTGGCTCCGTGTCAGGTTTAGCAGATGAACTGGCCAAACAAAGCTGTGTAATTGCAGAATCTGATCCATGGAAATGTGAAGATCTTTTCCTCCACAAGAGTGGGCAGCGTCACTTCTAATGTGAGCAGCTCTCTCTTTTCTCTGCCCTTCCCACCAGATAGATTGAGTGATCACTTTAGGAAAAAACCTTTCCACAGACAAAATTCAAGACAGAATATTGCCTGTTGGAAATATGTGCTTCCATGAGCCAAAATCCCTAAGGGCTGCCTTGTATTGCAAGAGCACCCACTTTCCTGTGATAGCTTCAGATCTGCTCATCCCTTACAAAATCCTGATCCCAGCACCCTCTGCCCTTCTCCCACTCTCCTCCATGCCCTGCAAATACTTCTGCCTATGGAAAAGCCATCCAATAGCTGGTGCCAGACCATGTGGGCATCAGTCTTGGTGTGTTTGGTGTGAGCCTGGGGGCACACACATGTGCAGACTCAAGGGCAGTGACACCAGCCAGGCAGGTTGGCACTTGGTGGGGGCTCCACTCTGAGTTTCTCCTCCCTAACCAGCCACAGGTAACTCACAGGGACTTGCTTTGATTCCCTCTCCTCTGTCAGAAGTGCTGGAAATTGGCAGTGAGTTCAAAAGTTACTGAGGGGTAGGAGTGCTGAGAGAAGGACGGGAAGATGAAGCAACATAATCCTGATTTCCTTGGGGTGAAAGGAGTATGCAGGCACCTTTAAATCAAACGTCATCTTCAATGTTTGAAGATTTAACCTCTAAAATGTCTCCAGCTATTTTTATCTGCCTTCTTAACTACTATAGCACATCAGTATAAAAGTATTTTCAATGAGAAAACTCACAAAGATAAGGGGACAAAAATAGCTCTGTATATTAACATGCTGTCCAGCAACAGTGGTCAAAACTAGCATTATTCACAAATGGAATCTCAGTTTTTTGAGGAATCCCATAATTTATTAAATCAATTTCACTACAAAATTGCACACAGAGTCGAGCAGTAGGAATTACTTCTAGAGCAGAGTGCCGGAAAAAAAATCCCACTCATAAAAATATTACAGGGCACAAAGTATACCACAGCCTATTTAAAATACTATGGGTATTGACTGAGCAAAGAACACACTTGGGGCAACCTTACCCCTGAGCTTAGGGGGTTTTAGAATCTTCCACTGGATTTTCCATCTGTGTGGTCACATGGGCATGGTGACAGCACAGGCAGCACAGCACATGGGAAAGCTGCATGCATGGACAGATCCTGGAGGGTGCAGGAGACTCTGGAAAATCACATTTGAATTTACCCCAGGGAACTGGTTTGTCTACCCCTGTCCTTGCCACTGCTGAAACCAATAGTTTCAGTTTTCCCAAGCAAGCTGAGAACATCAGATTCAGTGGTTCGTTTCTGTGCTGGAAACGCTCAAAAGCAACTAATTGCTGCAGATTTTTCGCAAAGCTTCACTTTCCATGGAAGGTTTTCCACCCAGGCATTATTACCAGCAGCGTGTGTTAGCAAGGGCTTCCTCTTGCCTCCCCAGGTCACAGCCTGGTTGTGACTCTGGAGGCATTTATCAATTCACTTCTTTCTAATGGAAAATGTAGGGGGTGGGGAGGGGAAGCGTGGAAACCCAAGGATTCCAGTGGTGATCTCAGAGCAGTTTCTCACTGCCACGACTCCAGCGACTCGGGGGAGACAGTGATGCTCTCCAGCCCAGCTTTGGGAACAGCTCCAGCTGCACCAGAGCCATGGCCAAGGCGTTAACTGTTCATGGCCCTGAAGCACCAGCTCTGTGCACTTGCCCTGCTGCATTTCGTCTCCTGAGCTCCTGCGGCTGAAGCAGGTGGGCAGAGTGACAGGAGTGGTCCAGGGGAAGCAAACAGCTGAGTTCCTGCAGTATTAGACCTGCACTGTCCTTATTCAGTGCCTTTCACATGGAAGACCTTAAAACCACTTTATAAAAGTTGGGCCCAATCTGCCTCTAAGGAAATCAAAGGTAGCAGCTGAATGTGACCCAGGGAAGGAGCAGATATTCCTGCAGAAAACTCACACAGGTATGCAGTGGTGCCTGGTAAAAAAAGCTGAAGGTGGCTCACCATGTGTGCAGCTGCACTGTTCAAAAGTCCAGACCAGTTATTAGCTCCACACTAGTAATATTCTGCCACAGATTTCACCCACAGTCCACAAAACTGAATTTCTTCAGGGCCTGTTGCCAGAGCTGGGATGTGACGGGTGTAGAGTGGGATCAGAGCAATGCCAGACAGATGGGGAGGACAAATCTGTTACTTGCATATGAAAATGGTCTCTTTCATTGGATGCAAGAAATTTTATGAGTCTGGTTATTTCTCAAGGCATTTTGAAGAGGTTTTGCTGGAGGCCAGAGCCCTGAGTAGCTTTCCTTGCTTTGGTGAGTTTCCAAGTCCCACACTGGAAGTGTTTAGCCACAAGGCAAATGGCTGTTCCTAGGGCAGGCTCACCAAAGTGCAATCCCAGGGACAAACAGGATATTGCTGGCAATAACTGTAACAATAGGGACTGTTTGGATAGTGAGTAGATGCCTTAACATGCTGGTTCCACTCCGTCTTTTGAACATCAAATGCTGGTTTTCCGTGAGCAGAGGTCTCTCAGCCAGGGTGACTTGTATTGTGCCTAGCTATGTGAGGTTACAAATGTTTATTTAGGGCTGAGGTTGGACCAACAAAAACAACTCAATTCAACAACTAGCAGAGTTGGTTTAGTAGTACCAAACTTAGCTGGTTTGCTCTATGAAATACAGAAGAAAAATGTGTGTTGTTACTGAGCCACTGAGCATCCCGTGTTATATCCATGAAGCCTAAAAACAATAATTTTACCATGAAATTTATTCTCCCTAAACTTTCTATTCAGGGTTCCTGGAGAGGTGGTCAATGCTCTAAGGCTGTCAGTGTTTACTAAACGTTCATATAATATTCTTAATGATGTGCTATGAGTTTTGGTCAGCCCTGAAATGGTTGAGCAGTTGGACTAGATGATCACTTTAGGGCCCATCCAACTGAAACTACTCTATTCCATTCTATTCTTCTCCAAAAGTGCATTTCTTGTAAGTAAAAAAAGACCTCTCCATGCTTAAGGAGCAGTAAGGATGGCATGGAGTTTACTTGGCGCACTCTGCAGACAGGGGTGGACTTATCAGATGTCTGAAGGTTGAGGAGAATAGGTTCGTGAGTCTTAAATTCAACTCTAGTTCAGGCATATTACAGAGATGAATACCATACAAACAGCTTTAGGAGCCAAAGTTGCATCTTTGGTAAATGAGAGAGGTCAATCCCTCCAAAGGAGAACTGCAAAGCATCTGCAAAAATTAGCTGGGGTAAATATGTCCCTCCCTCCCTCCCTCCCTCCCTCATGTGTCGGCACAGACTGGTGAACATTTATAAATAGTGAACCCATTTGAAAAAAATTAGCATTGGCATGTGATCAGCTAATTAATAGCATACAGAATAGCTCAGCCCTGACTGGGGCTCTGTAAATTAGAAGCAATATAGAAGAAGAGAGACATTACTTACTGTTGGGAGACACATTTTTTGCTCTTCATTGATGATTCACTGTGATCTCTCTGACTTTGCGCTGGAGTGGCCTGGAGCATCACCGGTCTCACAGAGCAGTGATCCCAACCTTGCTGGCCAGATGAGCTGTGAAAGAAGGGAGAGTCTCCTGCTCTGGCATTTTTAGTAGCACAGAAGCAGTACTGCTGCTCTTGCCCAGAGCAGGCAGCTTGTACCTCTGCAAATCCACAAATCTATTATATCCTGCCTGTATGTCACAGCACTGACCCAAATCCCTGTTCCCGTGTCCTCCCATGAAAGAAAGGAGTTGGAAGTGGGCTATCAGTGATCCTGGGGCTGCCCATGGCTGGCTGCTCTCTGTGCTGGGGCAGGCAGGAGCACCCTGGCCAAGCACCAGGCAGCTCTGCCTTGCAGCCTCTCCCCAAGGAGCAGGAAACACCAGCCAAGACATGGCAGAAACCCAATGGCAGCCCTAACATCCCAAATTTCTCCAGCTACAGGCATGAGAGCACATCTGTCCATGCTTTTGGTGTGCTAGCCATTTTTCATGGATTGCTAATGCACACTGATTTCAATGCATCCCTGCTTGCCACCGTGTGTAAGTGACAACTTTAACCCCAAGACCATCACTTTTTTTCCCCTCTTGAAACTCTGACAGGAAGAGACTGCCCAAGTAGATCTGCAATTTGTGCATGGGTGCTGCTGTGGGAGTCTTCACACTGCCACATTCTTGAGACAGTTTTCTCCTATAAACAGTCTTGGTAGCACATTAGAGAAACTCTTCATACAGTGTTTGGGGTCATTAAACTCAAATAGATATAAATAGCACTGAAAGAGAGCTGTGATGTTTATTTGCATTGATATTTGCAGTGGGTTTGTTTTTTCCTTTTAATGTTCATCCAATTTTGATCACACAGATTTGAACTTTATCCTTGAGACAAGAAAGCATTGACTCTTTTAAGATCTGGCTTTTTAAACTGGAAGCTACTGAACACATATGTTCATTTTGCCTCTCAGGAGCTGAAGAGATTTCTCTGCCAATCTTCCTGGTATCATCCAGGGAGATATTTTTTATTGAGACCAGGGATCTCAATAAAACATTCAAGGTACGATGACATAACAGAAACACACCAGTACAATTCAAATGTTTTCATGGCTGGATTTTTTGAAGATGAATTTTACAGAACCACTAATTCTCAGTCTCCCCACAGAAGGTTTCATTCTGTCCTGAGTCATACAAGTCAGAGGTGATGTAGTGATCCTCAGGCTTTCTCACATCCAGGAAGCCTGAACAGTACTTTTCCCTAAAAGATGCCTTTTGCCTGAATCACCATGGTTATTCCACAATCATTTGAGAGGTTCCACATACACCCCCAAGCATCTTAGGGACTTTTCCTTCTGAAGGTGTTTTCAGTATGCAAAGACCCGAGATAACAATCGCTGCTATCTCTTCCTCACACACATCCCTGTATTGTCCTGCTGTCGCACAATATCCACTCGAAGCCCGTGGAGACAGAGGTGTGTGCTTCGGGTTTCTGTTTCTCAGGGCAGATGGTTTCTGCAGCAGTGCTCTGAGAGCTGTGGTGGTGACAAACTCTCCATTGTCCCCTGCCCTTACAGCTGTGAATGGAGATGAGCCTGCAGCACCTGAGCTGCTTCTTCCCTCTGCCTCTGGCTGTGTTATGCAGCTTCCTTTAGTTCTGCTGCCACTCCTGGTTTGATTTTCCTTTGACTTTATGCTCCAGAGAAGCCCAGGAGAGCTCTGCACTGATCCCACACCCACCAGCATCTCGCTGGTGAGCCAGGACTCGGCTGACAGCCCAGGAGCTGCAGCAGCCCAACAGAGAGAACTGATTTCTTGATTTCTCCAGCCCATGTCAGCAGCCAGTGGATGTCCTTGTGCTTCAAGCACAGCAAGGGACAACATTGCACCATGAATGACATTGGCAGGCTGAAAACTGGGTGTGAAGAATAAGCAAACTACATAAAGTAGTCGTAAGCACATATCACTGAAGGATAGTGCCAGGAATTAGAGGAGTAGATGGAGCAGCCATGTTGCTTTATCCAGATTATCCAGCCTAAATTCCACCTAAGCCCTGCTGTCTACTCTTTTGTATTAGATACATGGTGCTTGAAGGGCAAGAGGAATCACAAAGAATACTAAACGAGGAGTTAGACCATTTGAATGTGTGTTGGTGGCTTGGATGTAGAGTGATGGGATTTTTCTTAAGGTCAGCCACAGGCCTGAGGGAATGGATTGGAAAAGATGGAAAAAGTCAAATGGCTTAAAAAGAAATATTTCTTTGCATGGTGTGTGATTAACCCTGGGAACTTATCACTTTATGAAAGTTCTTGAGGACAAAATTTGAACAAGGTTTGCAAAAAATGGGGCTTGAACCGTGTATCAGGGAGATTGAGTGCTATCATAAGCTAATGAAAAAGATTTCTGCAAGAAATGAGCTGGCACAACCTCGGTTTAGAGTTCAGGACAACACTTAAATTGGCCTGGTGAATGGCAAATTATCTTAAAGCTGCTCACTGCTGTGTCAGAGATGAAGACATCAGGCTGTGAGTTTGGCCCAGCCTAGCACCTCATGCCCCAGACTTTAGAAAATAACTTTTTGGTGTGATTCTTCTGATATATGGATGGGCAAAAAGATTTTGAAATTTTGCTTACCCAGCAATGGGCTGCTGCGAAGAGACATGATTTGAAAAAATGACCCTTTTCTTCTCCACTACTCCAAGACAGTCAGTCCCCTTGTCATCTCCTTAGCATGGCAGGAGGTGACAGCAGCTGAGAACACCAAAACTGGAACTGTGGCCTCTGGCCCTTGAAGGACAATCTCTACAGCTTGAATTTAATCACATTCACCATCTCAAAATCAATAATTGGCTCAGTACATGTGGCCAAGCAACCCACGTGAGAGGACAAAGCCATTTTGTGGGTGATGGCAGACCAGGCAGCCAAGCAGATGCTTCACAGCAGAAGATCTCCACATGTAGGAAAGAAAAACAAAAATTTAGCAAGGTCTAAGAAACCAAATTCCCAGGCATGTAAAAACTTTTTTTCTGTCAGATGTGGCAGTGTTTCCACTAAGTCATCATTGCAATGGCTTAGTTACTGATCAAGTCAATGCTAAATACCTCCATTAAAACTTACTTCTCATTTTCTGCTCTCTTGATAAACTTGATATTTGATGTCTGCACTGGTGATAGACATCGTGGCTGCTCTGCATCACTGGGTAGATTTTCCAGGCAATGCTTTTCCTATATTCTAACTTTCCAGTTGTTATGGCCAGACCTATTGACATCATGGAAATGGCAAGGGATGAGGAAGAGCAAACATATTTCCTTCAATTGTTCTGTTCAGACAAAGTCATTAAACAGTAATGACATCTCCTGTCAAATTATTATTTATCTTTGCAATGAAAAAATACATGTTATTCTATTTCTCATCTGCTTTTAAGGATCACCATTCCCCATTCTCCACTTGTATTGTCCTTGTACCTCGAGCTATGGGTCTTCCACCAAAGTCAGGGAATATGTACTGAAGAATGAAAGTTTTATGAATTGTCACCCAATGTTTTATGCCAAGGGGGAGTGAATGAATGAATTCTAAACAGAATTATTGAATTAATATTCATCTTCCTTTTTTTCCCCCAAATAATATCTGGGAAAATGAGTTTTAAAGTAATGTCTAATAATTAAAAGATTACAAAAATGTTGATTTGCCTTATTTAATATCTAGCATCATTTGCATTCAGAATGAGAGGTCTCCCTCCTTCATAGATTTAAGGCCAAGATCAAAACCCTCTTTTTAAATGGGAAATCATCATGAGGCAAGATCCTGGGTCCTGGGGGACACAGTCACTTGCTGGGAATTGTTGTCCCCTAGCTAGTCCTCATATCCAAAGTGGTGTTTGGGGTCCCAGGGAAGGGGAAGGCATGAAAGACCATGACAGGCTGTTATTTCAGCTAACACAGTTCTCCAGGTTCAGTGTGTGTCCAGTGGAGCAGCAAAGCCAGCAGTGGCATTGCCCCAGGGTTGCCTTTTCACCTTGGGAACTGGCACAGCAATGAATCCATAAATACACCAGCCACCCTCAGGGGAAGAAGAGGCTGGAAAAAAAAACTTTCACTGACAGGAGAAGCACTGGGAAAAAAAAAAAAAAAAAAACCTCCCAAAGGAAGGAGATGGACAGCTGTAAAAATATTCCCAAGCACAGTGGCACAGGAGGCACAGTCGTGAGGGTGATGGCATTGGAGCAAGAGGGAAAAAGCAGCACAGTGCTGCACCAACATCCTCACTCGTGGCTCGGGACAGCGTGCAAATATCTCATGGAGACAGCAATCCCAGGGATGAGCCAGCACTTGGGCACCTGAAAGAGTTAAAGAGGGCTGTGCAGAAGGGCTGGACAGAAAGGTCCTGCCACAATGCAGGAGGATACCTGAGATGACTCACTGAAAGTGCTTTCCAAGCCCTGCAAACAGAGGCCACGTCTCTTACTGGAGACTCTCTGGCACTGACTCCAGCTATAACTTTGAAGTAATGGCATTAACAGTATCTGCTCATGCTCAGCTTTCTGCAGACTTTAAGGGAAAGCACAGCTCCAGCAATGAGTGGGAAAACATACATGCTCAAACATAACATTAATTTCTGTCCCCTGGGAGATGGGACCAAAAGAGCATCTATTTGCAATAATATGCTGCTTTGCTGAGAACAGACTGAAAGGAAAATCCCATAAGGTTGGAAAATGTGTTTTAAGTTCACAAACTGTCTCATGCTCCATCTTCAGAGCTGGCAGCCATCCAGGTGCTGTGTCCTCACAGGCCAGACCCTCCCAATCTAGGACACACATGGTTTCTGAAGAATACCCCCAGATCCATTTCAGAACTGGATGTCTCCAATAACTAGGTATAAAGTTAACATCTATGTCTAATTTTGAGAGCCCTGTTGATGAAGTCCCCGTCCAGGAGCAGCAGAAATGCAGAGACTTGATTTTTTATTTAAAAGTTGAGGCATTTCCACCAGGGAATCTCAGCTCTGGAACAAACTCACACTGAAAATGCTTCCTGAGACCATCTGTTTTATGCTGCCTATATCAAGCAATGGCTTGTGGCAGTAATGCCCAGGACTTCATGTTGTCCATTCCAGCTGGCCAAGAGCACTGCTAGTGACACTTGGGGCTCTCTGATCCTGCTTCCCAAATGGCTCCACATGGGCACACAAACTTCACTGAGGGCTCATGGTGGATCTGCATACAAATCAGAAAATGGCTCTAGAGAGCTGTTTTGAAACTGCATCTTTATTTTTGTTTAGTTATAGCTACGCATAAACTTTTTCATCTGTATCAAGAACACAAAGGAGGCTGTGGAATTGCTTGTAGTTTCTGTCTAGTTTGAGCCCGTTTTTGCCCATTGAAAACTTGCCATCAAAGTTTTCAGCAAAAGTATGAACAGCTTCTAGGAGGCCATTAGGATGCTGTTATTTAAGCTCCTAGAAAGACTGTTTACCTCCACGATATAGCTCTGCTTTGTTCTGGGTAGCCAGTGATGTAATCAGTGAATTGCAAAAATCCAGCACAGTTCCCTTCATCTCATTACCTCCTAGTTACTGCTCAGGATATTTTAAGCCTGTTCCAGGAATACAAGGGAGCAGCAGCTCTCATTAGGAAAAAATACATACAGCTTTAAGAAAATAATTTTCCAGGAATATCAGTCATGAAAACAGGATGAATCTCAAAAGTTAAAGAGGAGTTCATACTCAAAATAATTCAGCTAATCTGCCAGAAACCAAACCTTGTGGATGAAGTCCAAATTAGCTGAGCCAGTTCATGATATCATTAATACGGAGAATTTTCCTTGCCACGCACAGAAATAGTCTCTCATGGGTTGTGCCACTTGAAGATCTGCTGGGCATTTACCTAAACCATTTGGTTTGGTTCGAATCCAGAAGGGTGAGGTTGCTGTGGTTCTTTTAATTTTAATATTTTAGAGTGTTAAGTGCATTTTCTCCCTCGAGTGTCCCTCACGGGAAACTGCTAAAATGGTGAAATAATTCATTCTTCCATTATTTGAATCACATTGCCCAATTTATTTCCTTTCCAGTAAAGAGCTCCTTGTAGCAATAAGTCCTTCCTGATGCTTCCAAGGAAGGAAGAAGCAACAGGGAGTGTGAATACAAAATGAGGTCCCAAATCTGAAGTAATGTTTGACAAAGGAAATCTGTGCCAAGATAATGGGGGAACAGCAATAACTCGTGATCTCTCCATATGGTGCTCCCAACTGGGTTTCTCTCCCCCTGCCTTCTATTTAAACGCCTGAACGTGAGAGATTAGGAAAAGAAAAATAATAATACAAGTCTTGCAACGATTTTGCAAGGAAAACAGTATTTTGAGACTATGTCCAGCAGGGTGGAAAATCCTGAAGGCACAGGGGAGTCTTGTCCCCGGCCAAATGCATTCACAGTATGTCTTGGTGAGGTGCATGAGAAAATTCTTACCAAAATCTCCTGACTAGAAAGCACCTTGTACTTTCCATCACATAAAGTCTTTCCAGGTCCTGATCCCCTTTCTGCTGCTCCCTCCAGCTTTCAGAGTGAGTAGCCACATTTCCTTTTCCTGGTATTTATTTTCCACACTGGTTTCTTTCTCATGAGCAAGGTCTTCCCACCTGAAACACTGAAAAAAAAGAAAGACAGATTGTCTTCCCAAAGCTTTCCTGGGTACAGCATAGGCCATGGAGCTGGCCAGAACCAGATATGGATCCTGCAGAGCCACCTCTGAGCCAGCTGGGTCCAAAACCAAACCACAGGCATTGCACACATAGCAGCTGTCCCACATGCCCTGGGTGATAATTATTACCAGTGTCTCTTCTGGTTCCCTCCCGTGCTGCTGAGCTGGCCAGGGCCAAGGGCATGAGAGCAGATGTTCTTCCTCCTGGCAGATGTCAGCTCTGCCCCATGGAAAATGTCATCTGAGATGAGTGAGAACCAGCAAGCAGCCAGGCAGGGCTTTGTGGGGTGGTGGTGGGACCACCCCACAGTGACCACTGTCCCTTCCAGCAGCCACCTCTTTCCTGGCAACCCCCTGCCACAGCATTCCATAAAAATGTTATCTCAGCGTTGCCTCTTGTGAGTAAGCTAGAGAAGGTCAAACGAGACAAGAAGATGCATGAGAACCAAAAAATGCCCAAGTAAAAAGGAGAGAAGAAGTGGGGAAGTGTGGGAAAGAAATGTACATCCTCAGAGGATGGAGGGGAAAGGTATATTTAAGAGCAGACAGTCCAGAAGAGGTCCATAAATCACAAAACAAGTGACTTGTAACAACTGTGTTTTGGGGGATGTGACTCATACTTTTGAACTTTTGGGGTTAGCAAAAGTTCTGGCCAGAGCATTTTCAGGAACTGTCCCACCAAGAGAAAATGCTGATTCACAAAAGCTGAAGCATTTTTTAAATACTTGAAAGGACAAATTCTTGAGGTCCAGGGCCCTCTGGTTATTTCTGACAGTGCAGCAAAAAAGGCCCAAATTGAAAACATAATATCTGAAGGTTTTGTTTTCATTCCATTGTAAAATGAAAACAAATTGTAAAACCTCAGAAGTTGTCGCAAAGCTGAATTATCATCCCCCTGGCCAGTTCTAGTTGGTTGCTGTTATTATCCTTTTTACAGTTACTGTATTGCAATCATTGTTATCCAAGGGCAGGCTTCCTCTGCATGAAATATTTGTACAGCAAAGACAAAAAATTTCCAAGGAAAATTCTTCAAATAGCATGAGTTCAGGTGTGGTTTTGGGCTCTCTCAATCAGAAGAGCTGCAGTGGCTGTAGGGAGAGGTTGGCAATCCTCACAAGCCTTGGAAAAACTGATGGCAGAACCAGGTGAGTGCTTGGGAAAAGGGAAAACAGTCTTTGAGCTGAGCGTTGCTCATTGTGTCTTCACTCTCTCTGGTACGGGCTACTGCAGAGGGGTTTTTTCCTCTTTTCTTTTGATGACTTCTGTCATCACATAAATGTCCAATAAATCCACATTTCTGATTTATAAGATGATATATGTTTGATTCCCAGAAGAAGGAAGTTACCCCCAAACACTCTCAAAGGTTTTCCAGGGACACCTTCCCTCTGCCAGACACAATCTTGCTCCAGGGAGTGGTCCCCAAAGTCAATGGCACTGGAACAAGGACTTAGCTGTGATGCCCAGTGGACGTGGAGGGAGGTGTCTGCAGCCAGGTTCTAGAAATGCTGCTTGTAAATTGTTGGAACTTTGGGTAAAATAAAAAGCAACAGTAAACTATGGAGGAAATATAAATTAAAGGACCTGACTGAGAGCTCGTTCTGCATTCACTTAGGAAGGACATCATTATAGTTAGGGGAATTGGGTTCTGTGCAACCAGTTCAGTTGAAATTCAACCTCTATTCCCATTTCTGCCATGCCACCTCCAGGTTCCCTCCCATATATCTGCATTTCTGTTGTCTGTCATGTTAACAAACCAAGGCACTGCTGTTTGATAGGAGGGATTCATTCCGTGAGCCTGGAGCTAAAACAGTCAGTCCTTCCCAGGAGGGAGGGCTCAGAATCTTGCCATAAGTATAAATTATATCTGACCTAAGGAAGTTCATTTGAGGTGCCTGAGGACCACTGAATTTCAAATTTCCTATATGGGCAACCCTTTTGAATGCGTTCCTGCTGTGAGCTGTCAGGCAAGAAATAAAACAGAGACAACAGAAGCAGTGAGAAGTCACTACTGACGGTGCCTAATGGATTTTCTTCATTAGAAGAGCTGGAAGCACAACCTGAGAGAGACTGGTTTCCTTTCCCAGTCAGCATGGTGGGTGTGGGTACCTAAAATTAGATATAGCCTCTATTAGTTGTAAATATTTATGCCTGTTGCCATAATAAATGGCTTTTAGTCTGACGATCTTCAGTGTGAAGAAACTGTGGTAAATACATTTTCAGATTGAAAAAGGAAGAAGTAATAGATTTTTTTTGAGCAATTCTTTTCAAGGCTGGCTATGCTCACAGAAGACTTGGGTTCATCTGGTTTTGGAAGGCTCACAGAGCTGGGGCCAAGCAAATCTGAGTCAGGAAACCCTTGATGTGAAGGAATGTATGACATATGATAAAAAGACAAGTAGATGAGTAAAATAAGAAAAAAGAAGCAGGTATTTTAATTAATGCAATTCTGTGCAAAATTCTAAGCTCCCAAGGAAGCAGAATAAAGATATTTATGACACACAGTAGACAATTTCTCAAGAAGGAAGTATCAATTTTCCCTTTATAGATTTACAGAACATGCAGGGAATTGTTCATATATTAATAAATTCTATGCTTTATTTTTGTCAAAGATTACAAAGAAGCCATATGTTTGGAGATTTTTTTTCCCCCGAATTTCATTCTTTGTTGTATTAATTTGTATAAACAATTAGAGAAGTACCTATAGTTTCCATTTCAGGGAATTTTCTCCAAAATGATTTCACAGATGCCTCTGGCTAAGCAAAGTCAACAGTTCCAATGTCCCTCTCTATTTCACAAATGCAACCCCTGTTAATTACAGGGCTCATTAATGAGCTTTATTTCTCTCCATGTTTTGTAATAATCAAAACATGGACTAAGAGGTTGATCAGCAGGGGAATACAGATGCCATTTCTCCAGTCCTGGGAAATCTCCCATGTACCTTCCCAGAGAAAAGCAACCCCACCAAAATCCTGCTACGGGCCACAGTTCACCAGCAACAATAGGAGGGAACAGTAACAGGAACCAGAAAGTCAGGGCAGATCAGGCAAAATAAACACCAACTTCAAAAAATGTGCAGAGCCCAGAAGGAAACTGGGCTTTGGCATTCACACTGTACAATGGAGCCTTTCCCAGGGTAGAGAAATATGTAGTTGGCTGGAAAAGTTTTCTCTCTTGCCTGCACACCTCAGGCCATGGCCAGATGTGAGAGGGTGAAAAAAATATCTATCTCTTATGGAAAATTAGGTCAGGGTTTCTGAAGCCACCTTGTAGAGCTGGAGATCCCTCTCAAATTCAACTTGGAAACAGACATTTTGGGTTCCTCGGGAAATCCTCTCCCCTCATTTTGACTTTCAAGGTGTTAAAAAAATCCCCTCATTCAGCTTCCCGAGCTGCTGAAGGTTCCCAGCTCCTCCATGGCCGAGAGTCCTGTCACAGACATCAGGGCAGCAAGCCCACCCTCAGCACCCTCTGTATTGGTTTATAGAATGGCTTTTTGGGGTGGTCGTTAAACCCTTGGCTGTGGAAATACAAGTGCTCAGTAGGAGTCTCAGTGTCAGAGACTTTGGGAGCTGTAGCAGAGGATGTTTGGCATCCCAATTTCTGCAATCACCCCGTTGGAGGGGAGGCCACAAATTCCCTTAGATCAGCAAGAATACAGAGAAACTGGGAGATGATCATTGGCACAGGGAGTGCAATGGATACACTCCAGATGTCTTTTTAACATCTGCTGGGATTTATATTCACCCATTGGCAGATGGGAAACCTCAGTTCTGAGAAGAAAAAAAATTCTATGGGCTGAGTTTATAGTAAGGTAGCCAAGACTAGAACTTCTAGTCGTTTGTTTGTCATCTGGTTATTTCTAGAAATACCTCTCTCTGCCCTCTTGGACACCAGGGTGTGTGTTTCCCAGACTTGTAGCTGTCTTAAAAGAAAACAGATCTTATACCAGGAAGAAGTGAGACTGTGGAGATCAATATGTCTGAAGAAACAGGGGTGGGAAAAACTCCAGAGGAAAAATGTTCAAGATGGAAAGCATATTTGCTAGAAAAAACCTCTGCAGTTTGCCATCATCCACATAGCCTTGGGTGAAAAAAGAGCCTTTTTGGAGTGAGCAAACATAGGCAAACATGGCAGCACAGCTAAAGGACGTGGTCCTGAGTTCAAAAGGATACGGCCCTTGTTTCACCTCATAATTACAAAGTGAACAGAAGGTTATGAGGATGAAATTATTCGTAGGCTTGAGTTAATTTGTCCCTGGTGCATTCCTGTGATTACAAGAAGATGTAATTTTTCCATAACTCACCTCCAGCTTACTTTAGCCCTGGTTTTCTGGATACCAATCCATCACTGACCAGGTAGACATAACCTGAGGAGCGTCTGACTCCCTCCATCCCTTTGTTGAATGTCGGGGAGCCCACTCAGACACCCCAGGCTGCCTTTGAACACACCAGCAACAATTTAGCATTTTAACTGAAGGCAATGGGTTTGAAGAGATATATAGGGGTACATTTCCTGGCATTTTTCTCATCCTAATTTGTCCAGAGTGTCTCAGGAGTGGTCAATCCATTTTTTATTTGAGGATCTGCTCCTAACTCAAAGTCCAAGGATCCTGTGTGTACAGAGGAATGCTGCCGTTCTGAGAGGGCAGAGATTTTTGAGAAACCCCTTTGTTTTGAAATCCTCTTAAAACCAAACCAAACCAGTTTCTTAGCGGTCCTCAGTGGTGCGGTATAAACAAGATTTAATTCTCATATCTTTGCCGTTTGCTCACTGCTTTCCCCACTGAAATGGCACCAGCTGGCCATCATTATTCCACACTCTGGAAGGTTCAAATGTTCATGAGCTCTCCAATTCTGGGAGCTCTCCTTTCCACGAGCAAGAAAGGTTTCTGGGCTGTTTGGTCAAAAAATACACTTCATATATGAGCACAGCATAATAATGCATACACTGCCTAATGTCAAGCAGGCACACTGCTGCACACTATTGAATGCTTAAAAACAAAATGAACCACTGTTATTTTAGATGATCTTGGTCATTAAAGCCCTGCAGGCAGCAGGCATCCCAGCAGTTAATAGCAACAGTATTTAACATCAAGGAGTAGGATGTATTAAGCAAACATGAAGTTCAACCCATAAGCAGTCTCTAGTATAAGCACGGCAATACATAAAAGCAGGTTTGTGTCAATACTCACGTTTTATTTGGAGGGAGAAACTGCCTTGGGAGGGTCACACAGCTGCAGGGCAGGAATCATGGCCAAATCATCTGTGTCATGGACCAGAGCCTTGCCCACAGCCCGCCCCTCCTGCCCCCGCCGCGTGCACTAAAGTTGCTCCTGCCTTTATTTTTCCCCTGGAAGAGCTCGAGGTTTAAGCCCTGTTTGCTTTGCCAGAACAGCTCCCAGTCGGCCATCACATCGTGATTTCTTTTCTGTTTCAGTGTCTGCTCATACACAGGGAGTGGAATCACTCTGCTGAAGGCAATATTCCCCTTGGCATGGCCAGGATGGGGATTTCACCCTGTGCCCCAAAGCCTTTCCAGCTGGGCAGCCAGGCTTTGCCTTTACTGCCCTTCATGCTGTTGCTGAGTCCACAGACACATGAGTGATGTTGGAGATCACTGAACTCTGCCCTGAGGGGAACAGCAGAAATTCAGGGTGTGGCACCATGGACCACAGCAAGTTCTTGTGCTTTCTGCCATAAAACTTCCCTCCATATCTTCATTCAGCCCCTGTGCAGGTGAAATTACACATTTTACTCCATGCATAGCAAGGGAAGTCCTTCACATCAGCATGTTTACACTCATCTGGGCTTAAACCCTCATTAAAGATAAGCACCCACTTGCGTGTTCTGCTGAACAAAAACCCAGAATGAGGAAAGTTGGAATTACGCAATATGGAAAGAATACTCGCCATTTATTAAGCATGTCTTGACAGTACATTAAAAAAAAAAAACATTCTGGAGCTTTCTTCTGGGCCAAATATTTCTCCCACTTCATGCCATAGGTATGCTCCAATTGTGCTGGGAGCAGAATGGCAATACTATGACTCACTCCATATTGTAGGCTGGAAGAACCGTATTTTGTTCCAGAATGAAATAGATCGTAGGCATAAGATTTAAAAGGCAGCTTTTTGTAAACTCTACTCCAGTGTGTTCTGGAGCATGTTTTGATCAGTTGCACTATCCAGTCCCTCTCCAACTATGGCCCTGGCAGTGCTTATTTCTAAATTTACAACTGTGCTGGGAATATAGCATGTCCAAATTACTTTACAGTGGCGAGTGCGGGAGTTAAATGAATTTTTTGTATTTCTTTCCAGAGCGATCCTCATGGCAGTAATTGCTGCCACACACTTTTGCCATCAATTCAGCGTTGTGACTGTGCTGAAGCACTCAGGCACAGATGAAATGATGCTGTTCTTGCATCTCATAAGGGCTTACTAAAGTGATCCAAATCTTTTTGTCTGCCAGCCTACAGGGAGTGAGAATGATCTTCCCCCTGCTTTGGTTTTGCATAAATTACACAGGATTGGCCCCCCAAGACAACCATGGGCTGAAGGCTTAGATTTAAGTTCTCTTTGGTAGGATGGAAACAAAAAATAATTTAATTCCTGGTATTTAGCAGATGATGCAAAGGCTCTCTGCTGTTCAGCACCAGTTTCATTTGTAACAATCCAGCATTGTCCCTTCTGTGTAGGCTCAGACACCAGCCAGCGTCACCAGCCACCACAGCCAAACTGGAAACTTCAGAGGAGCACATGCAGTCCCTAAAAATCATCCACAGGGTTAAAAAACAAACCCTGGGAAACAGTCCCCTGACCCACAGGCTTTCTCACTAGGACTGAAGCATTTTTAAATACGACTGCCTGTCTCAAAACTGAAGGGACTATTGCTGGTGTTTACTCTGGAAGTGCCTTAAGCACCAGCCGTGTTTTTCACTTCTGACAAGCAAAGCCCATGTGGCAGAGCTTTGGCAGCCACATCAGCCAGCCACGCTTTCTAGGGCTCGCCTCTGAAAAAAAACAGCATCAGTACCCCTGTGTGGAGCACACAGAAACCATGTAAAATGTTGGAGGTTCCTGTACACCCCAGCCCTGCAGGATATAGGTTCCTGTCCATCCAGCAGCTGAAAAGCAGTGATTTCTCGCTGCAATTCTGATTTTATACGTGTGGTTTGTGTCTACCCAGCCAAGTCCCTGACTGCCCTCCACACACCTCAGTGACTGTTCCACATCCAAGAAATCAGGGCAGATAGAGCAGTGCTGTAAATCTCCAGCTGCCTGGCCTTGGGTTCCAGCCACAAATCCTTCCTTCCCCCCTCCATGGTCCACTCAACCCCTTTAAGCCCTGAGCTTTCCCGGGATCAGCTGCACCTGACGCCTTCGGTTCAGGGCAGCATTCCTCCAGGGAACTTTGAATCCCTCAAAGGAGCTGCTCCAAGCAGGTTTGTTTTTTTTTCTTCCCTTAGGAAACCAACAGTTCAGGATACCAGAGACTCCCTTCAGGGGATATACGTGCAGATAAAGCCTTAAAACTGCTGGCTGTGTGGAAATAGTTGGATGGCAGACGGAGGAATTTTGCTTTTGGTGGCAGCATCCTCCAGAGACAGCCTTCCCCATCAACACAGCAACCCACACAGCTCTGGGAAAGCTCCACACTCCCATGGGTGCAAATCAGAGCTGTGCACAGCACTGTGGGAGCATGGGGAAGGACACTGCAGGGTTAAAAACACAGATATCAGGGTGTAAAAACATGTCTTCTAAGACTGTGTTGGGATTATTTCTCTCTGTATCAAGTCTGTCTTGCAAAGAATGCTCTTGAAATGGAAAGCATCCCAAAAGGTCACAAAAATAATAGTAGAAGGTTTCAAAAATAAGGTGTGTAAAGGAAAAAAAAATTCCAGCATTGCAGACATCAAAGCCAGGGACTGAGTGGAAAAACAATACAGAGCAGTCAGGTAAAATTCCAGAGGGAGCAGGGAGGAAGAGAGAATAGGAAACTCAGGGCAAAGAGATCCTCTTCTTTTAATGGAGTTCATACCTACAGAATAGCCTAAATGACCTTCAACTGCCCAAAATTTAGAACAAAAGTTTCCTACTAAAATTCAACTGCCCAGTGAAATTCCTGTGGCACAGTTCAGAGGAAGAGCGGGCAGGGAGTGGACGCTCGTTCACACGGCCCAGCATCACATCTTCACCTTCAAAAGTCACACTGTCTGTTCTTGCCCTGCTTATCTGGTCAAATAAGAATCTACAGTGATATCCAAAAAAAGCCATTGTACCCTCAACACACTGTGATGGTTGAAGAGTGCACAGGCAAAGTAAAACAACCTTCACAGCATCCCTCCATCCTGAATCCAGTGGAAGTCCCAAGGAGAAGGGCATGTTTGTGGTGTCCCATTTGCTGTTGATAGAGCCTCTGGTTTTAAGTTTTAAACCTTCTGTGTAATAATGAGATTTCCATTTCTTTTCTGACGTGCTTGGGGCCTGCAGGTTATTGAGTTTAAAAGCCAAAACATACAGACATAGAATCTTGCTCCAGGGTTGAAAAAACATCTAACCTGTTGGAAGGGTGGGATCAAGTTAGCCTTTGTTCTCCCAAATTTCACAAATAAACAAGCATGCCCGTGTATCATGTACAAGGCAAGCAGAATCAAGAGTGCCTTTTTGAACTGGAATATTACCAGCCCATGGTGGGTGGCAGGAACATCTTTGAATAAAATGCTGTGGACTGGGTGAGATTCTGACAGCCTGAGCCCCCTGGGACAGCATTTGCAGGCAGTATGTGCATCAGAATTTGGTCAGAGGTATTTTGATCCCCAGCAGTATTATTTGCCAGTGAATTGCTCTTGAGAAATATGCACTGACAACATGTAGAGATCGATGCAAAATAAAACCACAACAATATAAAACAAGTAATTTCCAAATCCTGTAGTGGGTAATACTTTATGATGCATGAAATAGCTGTAATGCAGAAATAAAATAGAACAGACAGAGTGCAGATTAATGATTTGGGGTTTTTTTAATCGTGATAATTATCCTTATGACTACAATATAACCATATAATTATACATTGAAACATATATTCTGCCTTTGTAAGACTTCTGGTGTAATTTCTCAGCCATTCAAAGCAGTCATTAAATGATGCTGGGAAACAGTCCACATTGTCTGATGTATTGCCTGCCTCCTCCCCCTCTGCTTTTGTGTGTTCTTCCTCCCTCCTCCTCCTCCCAATCAATTTCAGAGCTACAAAATATCACTGCCTGCCTCAAAGTGTGGAAACCAGGAGCAGTTCCACCAAAGTCAAACCTGGGGGACGTGGATCTCCTCAAAGAGTGAGGGAACCTCCTCTTCAGAGAAGGGGTTGAAGCCAGCTCATGGCAAGTGATGCCAAGAAAGTGCTTTAAATCTGCAAAGTCCATCTGAAATTCCTTCTAAATGTAAAAGTGAGCACCTGTGTGTGTGTAAAAATGTGCCTGCAAAAACCCATTAATTTTAGAATAGCAATTATTGGTGTAAACGAGTCCCCTAAGGACAATAACTGAGTACAAGGACAACCAGATCCATAGCAGAGCCCATGGCAGATTCTGTTTTGCCATGTTTAGCATATCTTCAAGAGATGTTATGTGTGTGTGTGAAATATTAGACACTGAATCACCTGTCAGCACCTCTGGGAGATATCTGCCATCTGCCATTTCCTATTTCCATTTCCTATCTTTGGGCTGGCAGGTAAATGTGCAGTCAGGAGGTTTCCTGGGACCCTAATTCTACCCTATCCCTTCTCATGGACATGCCTGTAGTATCTTCAAGCCTCACATATTTGTCTTTGGAGAACTGTGTTGCGTGAGCTGAGAGCTTTTTTGTTAAAGGTTACTCGTCAAAGGAACAAGGACAAAAAGCAATAATTAAATCTAAAGAGACAGGGAAAAGAGAGAGAGAAGAGGAGGACAAGAAAACTACAACAACTCTCACCCCTTTATGTAAAATTATGTGCAAACATTCTCCGCTGTGAAAAGCAATTTATATCTAAATTTATATGGCCAAATGGGTATGGTAATTCAGTGCTGCTTGAGTCACAGGATCATTGGAAAAATAATTATTATTAAAGCAGGCCTATCCCAAGCTATGCAAAGACTGGTTTCTGATTTTGGTAGTTGTTTTAAATTATGTTCTGCTTTGCTCAATAAAAGAGAATCAAAAGCACAGCTTAGTTTCCAGACCAGTTCTGACCTCTTAGCCAAAATAATGGAAAATTTTCAAAAAACGTCAGGAGAAGATAGAAAAGCTCATTACAATGCTTTTGCTGTCATTTCTCTATTTTCCCAGGGACAGCTGATGGAGGGGTGTTCCACTGGAGGTGGAATTTCAATTAAGGACTTAACATTTTAGTAAGTAGAGACTGTAAGAACAACCTTGTGGAAGCCAAACAGCCATATTAACCATATTTATGGATTTGCATTCAGGCTGTTCCTGGAAAGGACAATGCAGGCTCTTTCATTTCCTGTGGAAAGCTGGGTACAACAGAGCCATTCTCCTGAGTATGCTGGATACAGTGGAGGCACTTGCTGGTTTTCATGTTGTGCAGAGTTCAGCCTACTACTCTCAGCAGATGGAGTCCCCATTGTGTTCCAGATGCAGCACACACACATCTGAGTACAGCAAATGATCCAGAGTTGCCTCTCTTCTGAAGTGAAAACGAGTTTTAGTTTCTGCAGAACTTGGTGCTTCTGAAAGCTCCTTCCTGAAGTGTTTTGTTCTTCATTCCTCCTACCTTCTTAGTCCAAATACGTGTGTGTGTACATATATATCCAACATCTCTTGTGCCTGGGCTGACGACAGTAGGGTATCCCAGCCAACAAGCTCAGCTGCAGTCATCTTTATTCATCATTATGTGCAGCCTGTGAGCTTGCCTTCAGAGCAAGGGCAAGCTCTCCAGGGTGATCTGAGAGTCCAAAGCAGTGCCCTGAACTTCAGCTGTCGTTTGGTGTTGGATCACACCAGCCATGTGCTGCTTGAGAGCTGATTTCCACACAGCCACAGAAGGGCCATCATATCAGGTGTGAGGCTCCTGTGATTTACTAACGGGACAGAACTCCAAATGATCATTTCTTCTGGTTTGGCTGGTCTTGAACACCGGCTCAAATCATCTGACATGGCTCGTGATCTTTTTTTCTTTTTCTTTTTCATATTCAAAGTGACAGCTCTTAAATCTTCAGTGCCAACAATCATTACTGTCCTAAAGAAGGATCTCTCACACCAGAGCATAACAGAAGACAGAGGGGTGAACACAAGTATCCACTTTGCACAGTGATTTCACTTTTAAGGGTGACAGTTAACCTTCATTCCTAGGCTATTATTACCCTTCTGGTTTGCATATGTTGTGAATTACAGTCAGTGTCAAGGTCAGATTAGGAAGAGGGTATTAAAAGCCAGTTCCAACTCTCAATACTATCAACACAGTTTTTCCATTGACTCACTGGGATTCTACCCAAGAGAGACATCAGAAGTGCTGAAACACCAAAGAACAGAAAATATAACCAAAGCTATAGGCTGGGGGCTCTGGGCATCCGCACAAAAGTCACTACAGCACGAGAAGGGCAGGCTGAAGAACACCAAGTTTGGTAGCACGGTCGATGGAGTTTCTCTACATTTTAAAGCTTACACAGCAATAGAAAAAAAGACAACTCACTCAGCCTCTGAGTATGCTTACCAGATTGTCCCACTATTTGCTGTCATGTAAGATTTTCGAGTCTCATGGTGAAACATGACCTTGGGAAGCCTGGAAGGGAAGAGAGCTTTTAGGAACAGATGTCTCCTGAGAGCACAGCTCCTACATGCTCCCCAGACAAATTTGAGACTGTGTCACTGACAGACAAACAAACAGCCCCCTTGGCAGGACAAACTGCTGGGGCAGCTTCTAGCAGGAGAAAGACAGAAGTGGTTTGGTCTCACTTAAAATTCACTGTCACAAACCTTACAGGAGCTGTGTTCTCTCAGTTCCCATTTCTGCCACAGAAAAGACCTTGACTGCACACACAAAACCTAGGTCATAATATCTGAAACTAAGTGTTCAACTATGACCTTAATGTCTGCTGGTTTGTCATCAAAAAGATTTGAGTAAAAAAAATTGAGATTCACTTAAAACTTCATTTTGGTTTTAGACAATTTAATGATTTTTCATACTCCAGGAATCACTGCATAATGCAACATGCCCATGGAAACCTCATGGATCTCTGTGTGTTTCCATGCAAGGCTAATCTAATCCTTTTACCTAGCTGGTGTCTAATTGGTTGAAGATGAGAGGTTTGCATAAACAGCTGAGGGCAAAATTCAGGCCCTCATGGCTGGTAACAAGGTAGGACTTACCAGGATAGAAAAATGTAAATGTTTGGATGAGGGGAAAGGAAAATTAGAATGATTTAGACGATTTCTTAAATAATAAAGCAACTTTAGAGTTTCAAAACAGCCCGTACTTAATTTCTTATATACAGTTCCCAGTGAGAATTGGTGGCTTTGTGCTCTTCTGTCATTCATCTACCTCTCAAAACTCCTTGCTAAAACCCTATCCAGCAAGAAGCTCAAGGAAAATAGCTGACTTAAAAATATGTGTCCTCTCCCAGCAGGCAGAGAGGGTCTGCAGGAACGCACACATCTGCCCACACACACCCAACCTCAAGATCACGGCCAAAGCGTTTATCAGTGGAACCTCACCAGAAATTTTTTTTTTTTAGATCTGTTTGCATAAATGTCAACATTGGCTTCTAAGCTTTTCCTCAATTTGACAGCAAGCGACGTTTAAAGGGACAAAAGATCCTTTCACACACGGAGCAACAGAGGCTGTCACGCAACTGTGAAGTCTGTGGCGTAACCACGCAAGTCCAGAGACACAAGCGCCATATCCACTCGGATGAATGCTATCATCTCCTCAGCCTTCTGCAAGGGAAGCACGTGCCTGTGCCTGTCAGATGCATTTCCCTGTCTTTTGGCTCTGCTGTCAGCACAACTGTCACTTGTTTGCAAGTCCACACGTGAAGCAGCCTTCCTAAGAATAGTTTTAATGTTTACACGCACAGAAGCGGTTTGACGGTGAAGGGAACGTGGACAGCACTCACAACCTGTGATACAGGAGGCGGAAAAGGCCATAGATTTTCCGGCCATGTCCAAAAGGTTTTCTTCCTTCCTTCCTTCTGAGGTGTGGATAAAAGATATCATAGAGCAGTGGAAGGATTTGGGTGGAAAGGAACCTTTAAGATCATCTTGTTCCAACCTCCTTGCCCCTGGCAGTGACACCTTCCTCTAGATCAGGTTTCTTAGAGCCCACTCCAGCCTGGCCTTGAACACTTCCAGGGGTGAGAAATCCATATCTTCTCTGAGCTATATTGCACCAGCCACAATTCTCAACAGAACTGATTAAAACCAGGCTTTCTTTTTTTTTCCCCTGTAATTTCATTCAATTCAATATTTTCCAAAGAAACACCTACAACTCCCACTTAATCTGTCTTTAGAGAAAAGTAATCAGTTTCACCTTTCATAGACAACATTTCCTTTTATAGATTTTTAATTCAAAGGGAAATTTCTTAGGAAATGGCCATTCTTTTAAATGAACGTATTATGAAAACTCAGCATAAGACACAGGGAAATGCTCTTTTTAGGCATTCATTGCTGAGTTAGTTTTGATGCTCCAAACACCTTGATTGGTCCAGGGGAATCATTTTTTAAGGTCCCTTCAACTCAAATCATTTTATGATTCTATGATTCCATGATTCTGTGACTTCAGGAGATGAATTGTTTGAAGTGGACCACATTAGAGCAAGCCATGAGCACGTGAAGCACCTCCCTGGCTGCCTCTCTCTGTCGTGCACAGGGCAGCTGAGGGAGCCCTGCCATTATTCAGCTCTTCATCCATGAGCTGCAGTGACAAACAGCAACTCTGACTCATTGTTGATGTACCTCCAATGCTGAGTGTGTCTAATTCCCACTGAGTGTGTCTAATGAGTTGATATTTTATGGGTATTTCCTAAGCGTTGTAATATGAGTCCTACAGATCCCCGTGCTGGAAGTTAGCCTGCTGTTCCCTGAACACGAGTCTTGCTGCTGCAAGCCAGCAGTGGTTGTAAAAGTGCTGGTTTCTGTGGGGCAAGCAGGGAACGGCAGAGAGGGCAGAGCTTCACTCCTGTTGGTGTGAGTGGAGAGGATGCAGTGTTCTGTGTCAGGGTGCAGAGGGAGGATGCAGTGTGTGAGCCCAGCCCATCCCTTTTTCCATCTGCTCGCTCTGGTCCAGCTGCCAGACTGACTCAGAGGCAGGAAGCCTCTCCCCCAGCGGGGAAGGCTGCAGGACAGGGCAGAGTGAACCACCAGAGCAAGATTAACACCAGTGATGACCCGGTGGGGAAGGGGGGAAATGAGACACCAGCATTCGAGAGGAACATCCTCAGAAGGGATTTATTCAGGCCTTTCCTGGCAATGTATTGAACCATGAACAAACCCAGTGGAAGTGTGTCCTGCTCCTCCTCTGTACCCACATGGTAAGATCAGTCCTTTTGAGCAAGGACCCCAGAGCAGTGGTGAGCTCAGGGTCAGCCTCTTTCCCCGGCCTAGAGAAAGATGATCTGCAAGTCACCATGCAGCAAAATTCCAGGAAGAAAAAAATGCCACTGGCTCAGGGAAACAACTGGCCTCTGGCCCTGGTCTGCCTTTGCACAGACACATCGTGGCTCCTTCTCTGTGCAGCTGCTTTGGATTCACAGCGAGCACCAGCCACGGCCAGGGGCCAGCAGCAAAGTTCAAGAATTAAATGATGCTTTTGACTCTTCACTGACCTGTGGAGCTGGGTGATCTTCTAATAACCAGATTAGAGGTGGGTTGCCTTTTTACATTAGTCAGAGGGAAAGGCACCGAGGTGTGAGCTTCTTAAAGACAGAGTGTGTAAAATCAGGACCAGAATATCTAACCAGCCTGTCCAGACACACAGGGGAGCAGTAGGCTCCTGCTCTCCAGGCAGAATTGCTGCATAAATCTTTAGGATGACAAGGGTGTGCTGACATTTCAGTATCTAGGGCAAGGTGCTGCTCCTTCCTGGTGGCACAGGCAGCACTGCCTTGCAGACATCTCCGTACATGTGGACTAGAGACGCATTCCAAAACAGGCAGAAAAGACAGAAGTATGGCAAGATGAAAGGGAAATTATTCAGGAATATGCACCAAGCAGCAGTGCTTGCCAGCTGAGCCTCAGCAGTGAAGCCTGCCAGCTTGCATCAGACCAGACTCATCACTGACCGCGCAGTTAAATTGCCAAAAATAGTGATGTGCACCTCAGACAGAGAGACTCCATCCATCCTGCTCCCGTGCCAGGCTTCTACATCACATCACATGTCATAGAGCTGTGGGTCCACTGAGTTTGGGAGGAGGGATTTCCATCATGGATTCTGATTCACAGTTCTGGTGCTGGTTTTAAACCAATGTGGTGCAGTTAAACCAACAGGCAGGGAGAAATCCTGCAGTGAGAGAAGGCTGCAGTTGTGCCTGGCTCTCTCTTTGCCATCCTCCTCCAAATCCTAGTTCTGATTTACAAAGGATCCCTCATGCTTACATATTTCAACAGTCACTAAATCAACTACTTTGAATGGCTACCACTATCTCCAATCTAAGCTGTCTCCAAGGATGAAACAAGCCAGGAAGTCACTCCCAACTTTCTGTCTCCAAATGGTTGCTCTCCAAGAACACCAGGAAGCCTTTCAATGTTGCCATATTTATATCCACTGAAAGAGCTGCTCATTTCCTCTGGCATCTCTCTAAGAGCCATAGTAGACTGAAATGGTGGTCAGGCACTGGAACAGGCTGGCCAGCAAAGTGCTGGAATCACCATCCCCAGAAGCATTCAAAAGACATGTGGATGTGGCACTTGGGGACATGGCTTAGTGGCAAACATGGCAGAGATGGATTTAATGTCTGGGCTCAAGGCTCTTGTGTTCCAACCTTAATTAATTCTCAGAAGTACAACCATGTCAATCTAACATGAAAGTATGTGTGTTAAACCAGAGAAAGCCCTCCATGAATATTTTCAGTCTTATTTAATAATGTAGTTATAGACCACAGATATAGCTTACTTTTCAGCTATGATGCTAAATGCTTTGGAAATAAACAGCAAAGTGGCTGTTTGGCAGAGAAGAAAGAGGAACAGCAAGTTCACTCAGTGTGGTAGGAGAGGGCAGTAACTGCAGTGCATCTGTTTGCAGCACAGGTTTGCTGCATGCAGCAGATCAAATTGTTAGAAAGGGGAGCGCTGAGCATGGGGTGGGGGGTGGAAGGAAAAAGAGCTGGAAACACAGTTGTTCAGACAAATGGGCCAATGACAGCCTGGGTTACACACACATGTGCAGGTGCAGACTGATCCCAGCCAGCATCTGTGGGAAATGTCACTCGGCAGAGGGGCACGTCACACACAGCAATCACTGTGTGCACACAGACAGAGCCCACTGCTGGGAAAGAGTCCTTTGGGGTCTCCATTGCATCACAGCCTCCCATAAGGGCATGTAAAATGTCCATATTCCACCAGGGCTGGATCAGTTCAGGTGCAGCAGAGCTGTTTCCCTGACCTGCAGAGGGGCTCTGGCTGATGGGCAGCCCTGGGGGGAGCTGCAATGAGAGCTGGCAGAGGGGCAGCAGTGCAGAGAGTGGGTGGGTGGTGAGGCTAAGACTGGAATAAATACACCACCCCGAGCAGCATTTTTCTCACCCTCCTGCTCCCAGTCCCACATGGTCGAGATTGCACAGGCCTTCCCTTGCCTCTGCTCCCTGCCTAGTTGTGTAACATCTACAGCCAGCCCTTTTATACACAGATTTTGTCCTGTTTCTTCTTTGATGTGAGAGCCCTGGATAACCCTGAGATCAAAGAAAAAGGGAGATGGATAAAGTACACTAGGTGAAAGCAACTGAGTTCATTCTGCCTTCTGCATTTCTCTTATGCCCTGCCTCCCTGTAAGAAATGCTGAGTGGAACGAGAACAGAAAAACACAAGCAGAAGGAAAACAGAAATTATGTTTTTCTCAGAGCACTAGAAATATCAGAAATTTAAGCAAAAGTTATTCTTGTTGTTGTACTTTAGCTGTGCCTTCGGGATTTTGGACACAGCCTTGTGATCCACGCTTGCTTTGTCTTCCCTTCCACTTTGTTTGGCCCCAAGCTGTGGCTGAGCACACAATGTGGTCACTGACTGCAGAGCAGAGTTCCCAGTGCATCAGAGCATTAGCTGGCAGCTGGACAGACAGATTTACACATCCCAGATGTCCAGGGTGCTGCCTCCAACTCATGCAGGCAGCGTCAGAGAGGGTTTAAAACCAGCAGCATCCTCCCCCTTGAATTTCTCTCCCAGTGCAGCTTGGTGGCAGCTCTCCTTATATGGATGGGTTAGAAAGCAGTCAAAGGGATATCCTGAATAATTCCAGTCTGTGGCAGCAACAAAGGTCTTCAAAATGCAACCTGGGGTTGCTACCTGAGAGCCCTGGCCCCACTATAACCCGTGCAAGTCCGAGTTTCCACCCCTGCAGCCTTTCCAAACCAGTTCTCCACACCAGAGCTCACTCACAGCACTGGCATGAGTGAGGGTGTGGCACAAAATGGCTAAACCCATCCAAGAATCACAGAACGATTTGGATTGGGAATTACCTTAAAGATCATCTAGTTCTGCCCCTCCTGCCACAGGCAATTTCCAGTAGACTAAGTTACTCAAAGCCCCGTCCAGCCTGACCTTGAACACTTCCAGCAAAGTCCACCTGAAACTCCTCTGGGCTTGGTTTAAAATGCTTCAGACTATTTTGTTCACTCCAATTTTGTGACACCAAAGCAGAGGGTTGAGAGTTTCTCAGTCTTTTCTAAAGCTGTTGCTGCAAGAAGACACAAAAATGCTCAAAACCCTTTTAAACAAGAAAAAAAAAAAGCAAACAACTTGGCTTTTCTCTGTGCAGAGAAGTATGCGTCAGCTGAGCTCAGAGGTGTCTGAGTTAATATCTGTTTTACTTAATCTGGCAGCCTGATTTCTTCGTGGATGTACTTTCTGAATTGATTTCTGTGCACCTGTCAGACACATTGCTCTGACAAGGCAGGAACTGGGAAAAAAAAATATTATCTGATGAGTTCGGCTCTGGACAAAATCAGCACGAGACCCTGAGGTGCATTTTTATACAAGCATCAGCACTGTTTCATTAAAAATCAATAGAAAATTGCAGAATGCCTAAAAAACCAGCAACATCCCAGTGACTACAGAGAAACAAGCCCTGCCAGGCAGCTGTGGCTCAGAGGAGTGTGTGCCTTGCTGATGCTCGACATCAATTTCCAGCAGCATTGATGCTTCACCACTCTAATCATGTTGTCAGGGAAATCAGCTCAAATAAAATATTTCCGGGACTTTAACTTTCCAGAAGCACACGTGGACAATTCACTCTGTTCTCTGATGCTCCACACAGCTGCCAGAGCAAGGGGTTCAAGAAACAAGTAGACGTGGATCCTAATACACAGTTTAGTGTGTGGGGGCCTGGGTAAAAGGGTGGACTGGATGATCTTGGAGAGCTTTTCCAACCCTGATGATTCTGTTATTCTGCGATTCCTGGGAGCATCCTGCAGGACACAACAGCCAGGTTCTGAGGCCACAGCTCCAGTCCTGTGTCCAGTTCTGGGCCCCTCAGTTTGGGAAGGACATTGAGGGGCTGGAGCAGGTTAAAAGCAAGGCAGTGGAGCTGATGAAGGGTCTGGAGCACAAATTCTATGAGAAGCAGCTGAGGGGTCTGGGGGTGTTTAGGCATGAGAAGAGGAGGCTCACAGGGGGGACTTTATTGCTTTGCAACTCCCTGACAGAAGGCTGTAGCCAAATAAGGGTCAGGTTCTTGTCCCAGGCAGCCAGCAACAGGACAAGAGGACAAAGCCTCAAACCGTGCCAGGGAAGGTTTAGGTCGGGCATGGAGAGGAATTTCTTCACAGAAAGGATGATCAGACACTGGAATGGGCTGGAGTCACTGTCCCTGGAGGTGTTTAAGGATGGGCTGGATGGGGCACTCAGTGCCATGGGCTGGTTAACACCGTGGTGTTGGGTCATAGGTTGGACTCACTGATCCCAGAGGGTTTTTTCCAACCCTGTCGGCTCTGTGATTCCATGGTCACTCAGCAGGATGTGGTGCCTTTAAGGATGGCCAAAACCAATCTCTGTGCTGAGATGAAGCCATGGGCTGAGGCTCAAGGTTTTGTTCCCCAGCTGCCCAGCACAGCCCTGATGAACCCCATCCCCTCTGTGCACTTTGTTTCCCTCTCCATGGAACAGGAAATTTCCTTTCTCCACCTTCATTGTTGGTGTGTTTGCTCTGCAGGGCCTCTCTCAGCCTGTTTCCATGGCCTAATACAATGGAACCACAATCCAAGGTGTTGCCATTGCAAAAATAGAAACGGAGAACAATGTCACTGTGCAAAACAAGAGTTTTCATGTATCTCATTGTGTAAAATACACTGCTTAAAATCCATTCACTGTGCTAAGCAGCAGCTCAAATCAAAGGCAGAATTCACATCATACTTGGTAATCAATTGAGTGAAGGAGCTGTGGATTTTCAACCTTGATTCATTTCTCCTTTATTTGCAATTTTCTGTGATTTTTCTTTAAAGTCCCTTTCCTCTGAAGTCAGATGGGATCCCCATTTATGGCACTTTCATGTAGCTGAAGAAGTGTGTCAACGTTTTCTAACATAGATTAAAGCTCCAGAAAACAAGAGGGAATGAACTGTTGGGCTCTCAGGAGAGCAGTGGGAAACAGAAAAATTACCAGGCATGATGTTTAAGACTCTCTCAGAATGCTTAAGAGCTGTGTATTTCAGTCAATCCTTAAGTAAATACAGCTTTAAATAAAGCTTGGTATAAAATAAATAATATTTATGCCAGGTAAGAGAATAATTTGGAGAATAATATACGCCCAGTTTCATATAGGCTAATATTTTATGTTTTAATTGAGCTATTTGCTGCTATTCTGTATTTTTCTAACTGTGTTCCTTTCTCACCTGAGGCAAAAAAATTAAATGTTAGAAAAAATAATAATTTCATCATAAATTTCTACTCTCTACACCAAGTGACCATTGCATGCATAACACTTTAACAGCAGTTTGCATTAAAATATACACTGCTTGTTCCAAAATTAGTTCACTTGTTTTTCAGTGACATGATTGATGTTTATCCCAACCAAAAGTAACTCCACTGAGCTCAGCAGAGCTGCCTCTGATGTTCACAAGGCAGCAGAGAAGGTGAATTAAACCTAATCAATCTTTTCAAGAGTAAATACACTCTAAATGGAGTTGTAACTAACAGGCAGTACAAGAAATTCGTGGAAATAGCAGTGAATTAGAACATCTGATTCAGAAATTGTATTCAAGCATGGAATGATTAACAGAACAGTTAAATTATTTAATCCTAACATGAGAGTTAGAAGTTTAAAGAGCTTTGGTTAGGGCAGAAATCCATCACTAATTCCTGTCACTTGGAAAAGCTACACATTTCAGAATTAATTTTCATTGTAGATGTGGATGAAAGGTTTAAAATTATAACATTTTCATCAGAACAAACTTCCTGCAAATAAAAAAAAAAAAAGAAAGTATATAAATGGATCTGCTGAAAAAACCCCTCAACCCATTCACTTCAAAACTTTTAAATCCAGGTGAGGGTCTGCTTATCCATGCCAGCAGTTTAATGCATTTCCAACAGCCTGAAAATCTGGACTCTGTGCTAACCCTCGTTTTCACCTTTGTGTAGAAATTCACATTCACTCCACGGCAGCTGGAGGATCAGTTCTGGTTATTTGTGTTTTCTCTCAGTGCAGGCTGCAGTTCTGGTCTCCCAGAAATTCCCCGGTTGTCCCAGTGCCCGTGGTGCCTCCCTGGCACCCCAGGGCTGTGTCTCCATCGAGGGTCACTGCCTCAGGTGCAGGAGTCACTGTCAGGGAAACAGCTTTGCTTAAACTGGCTCAGGTTCTTCCTAACAGAGGGAACAGTTCACATCAGGGTCACTGAGTTCACACCATTTCACCTCATTTCTCCCAGTGGAAACATCTGAGCTCCTCTGTTGAGAGTGATAGTTTCCCATGGAAACTTTGGATTCTGTAGAAATCACATTTTATAGCTGAAAATTCCTCTCCAGCTCTACAGAGGAATTTGGATTTATTTTTTCTGTTCAGATGAAAAATCCTCTGGCCTCAGCTCAACCAGGCACTTCAGCACCTCCTCTGTACACCTTGGGCTGCAGCCAACCTGCAGCCTCTTGCTCTCCTCAGAGGAGCCTGCAAGACCCAGTTCTGTGCTGAAAGGGCCACCAAATCATCCCTAGAAATTCCCCCCCTGAGATCATGGGATATCACACTCTGCCTCGTGTGAGTGCAACCATGCTGAAATAAAGGATAAGGGTATCCAGAGCTCAGGTTTGCTCTCATCTCTGCCTTTCACAGGCACACAAAAACACACTGAGGGTTAAGATCATTTCACCCATCTCCACCTGTTGCTTTTCCAACATTACAATCACTTCATTGTCTGCAGCGCTTGCCACCCTGGACAGGAAAGTGGAAAGATCCTCAGCAGGGCGTAGAGAAAGCATTAGCAGCACTTAAAACCTTTGTGATAGCCAAGAGAAAAATAATAATTCCTAACCTCAGGTTTTCTTATCAGAAAGTTTAAATATTTCCAAGACTTTTGTTTACAGTGTTTAATATTTCTGCTGCTCAAGTCATACAGGCTTAGAGCTGCTGCCCAAATGTTTGGCTAATCTCTGCAAGCTTCAGGGCAAATAGCAGCTGAGGTTTGGTCCCGGTGGAAAGGACAATGGGAAATACAAAGCAGAGTTTCTGTCCTGGTCCTCCTTAGATTCAGGAGCAGATATTTTTTTTTTTGAGCCTCTCAAGCAGCACCTCATGGGGAAAAGTGCATGGGAAAAAACAGCATTAAGGTCAGACTTAAACAAGATGCAGACGAAGTGTCAGAGAGGCTGGTGTTGGGAAGGGGTTGTAAAATACCATTTAATCTTCCCCCTGCCCAAAGCAGGACTGATGACATGTGAAATGTCAGCTACAGAAGCAGTGGAGTTGGGGCAAACCTGATGCTCCTGAGCTCTCACAGTGACCTCAGCATCACACTGCAGGCTGCTGGATTCAGTTCAGTGTGCCAAACGTGCCCCATCAGTTCACAGCTCAGAGGACCCGATGCTATTTTAAGTCACACTACCCAGAGTCATCAGATGCTATTTTAAGTGACTCTGCCCTGACTCTGGAATGATGCCCGAGGCATCGCTGTGCTTGCTGAGCCGGGGATGGCTCTGACTGCAGAGGTCTCACTGAAATGTTCATGGCAATGCTTGGTACACACCATGTCCTGCAGGTCTGTGCCCAAATAAGGCATCCAAAACACCTCAGCCTGGCACTAGATATATCTTGGCTTTAGGTAGCCCAGCCAGCTGAGCCTGCCCAGCTTATCTGGCACTGAGGCTGAAGAAAAGGAGTCCCAGGCTCTTTGCACAGACAGCAGCCAAGCTATGGCTGCTTCCTGGTTCATGTTCCTATATTATAGTATAAATCATATTTCCCCTAGTATCAGGTTCTTAGAGAAAACACAGTCTTGTCCCCATTTTGTATATCAAGCAAATTTTTCCTTCCTTTCTAGCTTTGGTATCTGTACTTTTTGCTGAAGATGCTGGTAAGGATAAAAGCCATTTTTCCCCCTGAATCACGCCTGGTGGAGGTAGGATGTGCCATAGTGCTCTGCCAGTATTGATAGGGCCTTCTGCCGGTGTAAGCCACTGGGACAGAGTCACTCCATCACTGAAGGTCCAGCCCACAGTGGGAATAACCCACCCACCCACCGCAGAGCTGACTTTCTGTGCCCTTCCATCAGCATTACCTGCTCCCACTGTCATCTAACCCAGAACAAAGCAGATCACCACAGGTTTTAGGAGGACACCTGGAGCAAAGAGCCTGCTCTGTTAGGCAGCACTGCCTCTCCAGGCTGCATTCCTCTCCTCTCCAGGGAAAAACATCCCCCAATTCTGACCTCTGAACAGTGCAAGAAGTGTAGGGATGAGCTGCCTTGATTGCCCCCAGCCACACAGGAAGACTTATCCTCCCATGCTCTCAGAAACACCCCATGTGTTGATCCAGGGAACACCCTGGATACATTTCAGTGCAATTTGTTTCATTTTGCCACTAATCTCCCATTTATTCTGATGCTATTTATCAAGCCTCATGTTCCCTTGATAACCGGATGCTTGACATAACTTTGGGGATATTCTTTTCCCCAGCACTCAGCTGAGTTAGAGGAATGATTTTTGCTTCACATGAACAGCAGAAAGGAGCCAGGAAAATGGTCAAAAACTCTCTTTATTCCCATATTTTTCTCACTGTATTCCCACTTTTTGTCTTTGGCGGAAATTTTCCACTCCTTTCTCTGCTTATCATGATCTCAGGATCACTGTTAGGAGGCTCCAAATACATTCTTCACTGTTAGGTTTCAGGATTTTATTAAAAAAATCCTAACTGACTTCATCTGTATTAAAGGGAACTGAAAATGCTGTAGTATCTGGTCTTTTACAGGTCAGGTAAGCCTAACCAGTTAAAATA
>VZSR01000520.1:43670650-43680681 GCA_013398615.1 Brachypodius melanocephalos | reverse complement strand
GGTAAGATTTCCTTTAGCTCTATCTCAGTCTTCCCACAAAAGACGCTCCAATTATCAGTTACACTTCAATAATCTCACAGCTTTACTGTGTTTGCTATTGATTTGAGTTATAAACCAAGCTCTGAAAAATAGATTTTCCTAGATATTGTGCTAGTGTTAGAAACTTAAAAAATATTTAGTAGAGGTAAAAATGTAAAAAAAAATCTAGGTGTTGCTTTTTTTTTTCCCTTGGTAATAGGTTTACACTACAGTTGTAGCCAAAGTTTTGTTCTTTCATTCATCTCAATGTCACAGACAATCACATGGTCTCAGAAAAGGCATTTCCCCCTCCATCAGGATTGAGATAATATCCAGTATTCCTCATTGTTTAGGAACAATCACATTTTTTTTAAGAACGTGATCAGGTTCTATCTAGTTATATTGCTCAATGATACAGCTGTTACTCTGTCTTGCATTTGGCTGGATTTAGTTCTGTAACTTTCAGTAAAGAGCAACGAGACCTTCAATTAGATGACCATTGAAATTCACACATCAGAGCCTATTTGCCTGAAAATTTACCACATTTATCAGGGCAGTTATTATCAGTTTCTAACTCAGGAGCAGAACTGCCTTCCATGAGGACAGCTGATGGTGCACAGGGAGCTGAAACACTCAGGAAGCACCTCCCAGCCTGTGGCAGTGCTCAGCCCTCCATTTAAGACAGAACAAAATCTAACAAAACACTCTCTTGGACACAATGTCAATTCCCCAAACGCTGTAATCATGTTTATCTTTTCCATCCAGCATGGCTTTGCACAACCTCAGGGTCCCAAGAGCTCCCTCCTCACTGTGTTACTGGAGAAACTGGGCACGGTGTTCTTGCAAACAGAGACCCCAAGGTTCCTTGGACTCTTGCTATCAGTGGAGCTGAATTTGTTCAAGGATTGATTAGCACAGCAATAATTCATGGGGATACAGGGGAAGTCCTCCAGTGCTGATTTTACAAACAATGAGGTCGATGATTCCAATAAATCAACTTCATTCATGCTGTCTATAAATAAGTAATGTCCCAGACTGGGAAGAAGCTGGCTCATTATGTAGTGTTGTGCTTCTCCTAAAAGCTTTGGGAATTTCCATTCTTTTTCATCCATTTCTGGACCAAATTCATGTTGTTTCATTTTCCTAATCAACCTCCACAGCTTTTGTGTTCCATGTTATGTATGCTGGCTGGTGCTGAAGTCTGACTTCCCAATGTGTTTTGAAAGATTTAGAACATTTCATTTGAGCTGCTTGATTAAAAGTGATTTGTGGACTGGTACATCTCCTCTGCTTGCTGTCTCTGAGTGGCAAATGCCCAGCTGTGAAGAGCTGCATCGTTTTTTCTCTCAGGTTCCCAAAAAACCACACAGCACAAGTTGTGAATCCTCCTCTAGGATGGCACCATGCACACGAATCTATTGCTGTTGCAGAATGGGACAAAAAACTGTCCTTTGGTGCCAGCCTCCTTCTCCTACAGCTGGAGGCTGCAGCGTGACTCAGGATTGGGCATTTTCCCACTAATTCCACTGGAATCTTGTCTTTGGAAAGACAGGTGTCTGCCAGGGAAAAACGAGAGCCTCCCTTGGAATGGAGAATGTAAATGCCCTCCCTCTGAATTATTATAGTTTTGAAATTAAGGGGCATTCAAAGATATCAGAACAGAAATAACAGTTGCTTAGTAGAAATATTCACTATGTAGTAGTACCAAAAAAAGCAAACAAAAAAAACCCCAAAACAAAACAAACCACTGACAGGGTCAGAATATGACCTTTTGCCTGTTGGTCAGGGTGTTGGTAAGAGTCCAATTAAGCCCTCCTGGACTGACAAATGTGATTCTGTTGGAGCATAGATGATCCTGTAGAAGGGTCCAGTGGTGGTGAGATGGGTCCAGTCTGTGCAAACAGGCTGTCCTGGTGTTCTGAATCTCTGGTGTTCTGAATATCCAGGTGGGAATGCTTGGCTCCTCCCCCTGGGTAGAGCATCTCCCCATGGGATGATGGAATTGTATCAGTCATGCAGTGAGCCTTGATGACCCATTAACAGCAGATATCCCCTGGAGGGAGGATGGGCTGTGGGACAGCTAAAGAACACTGCCCCACCCGGTTTAACAGCTGCCCCTTAACAGAACATACCCACCCCTTCTCCCCTTGGAGTTATGAGGTAAAGAAAAAAACCCCACCTCTTTAACCAGTTTGAACAGATAGGAATAGAATACATCTTGCATTGAACTCAAGACAAATCTTCAAACCTGTATGGACAAGGAAGAGGGGAGATGGTGCCCCTTGCTATGTGGAAAAGGAAAGAGCCCAGGGCGAAGAGCAGTCCCTGGAGGCAGTAGAGAGATGCCTGGAAAGAGAACATTGAGGAGTGTTTAGATATTGTTTCTGTGACCTGAAATGTTCTGTTGAAGAAGGTTGTCACTGCATTGACAACCCCAGACTTCCCAAAGCCTTTAATGCTGACTTCCAAGAAACCTTTGATGTTGATTTTCATGCTCTGAGAGCATTGAGGAGTGGGGCAGTTCCCCTCCCTTTCATGAGATGCCTTCAGTGGGTGTTTGAGTTACAGTCTCCAGATTTTCCACTCAGCCACAGAGTTGAAAAAGAATGTAATAAAAAGCCTTGCAAACACAAAAGCCAAGAATTGACTGGACTTTAGCCTTGAGAAGGGAATAAAGCACTGCAAGACTCGTTAAATAATGAGGATAATCAACCAATGAGAGCTTTAGATAAGCCATTAGGGGATGACAGGTAGGGATAGGAAAGTCATGTTACCTCTGGCTAGATCATTAATGAAACCATTGCTAGACCACACTGTCTGGTAACAGCAACTGCTCAACAAAAAAATTGGAAAACAGCTGCAAGAATGATTCAAGAACAAGAAAATATGCCTTGTAGGAAGACACTAGATAAGCTATTTAGAGCAGAATAAATGATGCTATGAATCCTATCTGGCTTTAGAATCACTCCATGTCTGTGGCCTAAAGACAAAGCAGTGAATTCCTCACCACCTCATTAGACCAAGAGCTGCATGGACTGAAATCAGCTGAATCCCAGCCCTGGAGGCCTCTCTGTGCTCCCACCACAGGGAGCAGACTGGAAATGTTTTTCAGATATTGTAAATATCAGATGGGCAGAAGTATTTGCTCAGCAGAACATAGATCTCATCCATTGATGAGGTGACAGGAGATGGTGAGGTTTACTCAGAGCTCTTCTTTTGGAAAACACTGGCTCTCAAAGGTCTGTGTGTGACTGGTGGTAGGTGATTACAGGAGCAATTAAAAGCATTTAGTAAAATTTACATACAAAGTGGGGTATTTAGGCCAATTACAGGGTAAAATGGCATGCTTTTGATCTTTTTTTCCAGAAGAATGTAGCTAAGCTGCAGGGTAAGTTTGGGGCAGAGCATTGATTTGGCTGTAATCAAATCCTGTTTGTCATGAAGGAGGGAGTGGGGGAACATTCCTTGAGCATCAAGTCACTCAAATTCCTGGAGATGACCCTTATGCAGGGAAGTGAAGACAGGTCCAGGCTTGAGTCACAGACCCTCCAAGGGTCCTGTAGCACCAGCTCTTACCTGCCCTGGGTGTGTTGGCCACAAAATATTGCAGGATCACCTTTCAGCCAAAGCAAAAGGAGTATTTCCGAGGGCAGCACTGCAAGAGAGCCTTCTGGATAAAGTGAAAGCCAGTTACAGAGCTCAGCTGAGCTGATTGTCATGGATTGGTCTGGATGTCTGTCCTTAAGGTATTTCTTAGTTTTTTGGTTGGTTGGTTGGTGTTTTGGGGTTTGGGTTTTTTTTCTGTCTTCCTTTGGTGTCTGCTGCACTGTAGCATCCCCAGGGCTTTGATTTGCAGTTTCCAGAGCATTCCCAGCTTCAGTTGCAGCAGTGCAACATCTTCTGAAGGGTGGTCCACAGCAACAGAAATTGAGTTTCCCAGACAGTAACCCAAACAAAATCAAAGCAAATCTAATCCCAGAGTTTTCTCCACTTGGATTAACAAAACAAAGATATTCCGAAGAAAAATATTATCCAAACTAGGATTCAGAAATGCACATGGGGCACTTGGAAGGTGCTGTAAAAATGCACTGCCCACATTCACTTTGTTTTCTGATGGAATATTCAAAGATCCTATTTCTTAAAGCCTGGGATATGTAATTCCAGTTCAGATTCTTAGATGCCTGACCATTATGGGAACCAAAGGGAATTAGAGACCTGATGATCTTTGGTCTAAATGTCTTTGAGGTGTTTTTTGAGTTTCAGTCCCTAGCTGGGACAGGGATCCTGAGATTCCAGAGGTCCTTATTTAGGAGCTATGCAGTACAAAAAGAAGACAACATATAAACCAGATTTTTGAAATCACTCTTCTTCAAACAAACTCCTACCAGAACACTCCTGTCCTGTCTGGAGTAAGCTCCAGAGAGCAGAAGACATTTGTAGAGCGGAGGGAAATTCCCAGTTCATTACTAGAGATTTCACAAAACCGCATTTGGGAAGGAAGGAAAAATGTTACCCAGTGAACAAACCTACAGTCAGTATCCCCAGGGATATCAGCTGCTGGAGAACAGACCACATTCACTGTATCAGTAAGTTCACATCACAGAAATCACCCTGAAAGGTGCCTTAGAAAGATCTTGCTGACCAAGATCTGTCCTTTTGCCCGTGTTCTGATTTTAGGGTTTTTTTCCCAGCTGAAAAAGAAACAGACTTGGGTATTTCTAGTGCCAGCGGGTCAACCAGAACTGCAGCTGTTCTCACACTGGTGGCCATCCCTGGGAGTGTTCAAGGTCAGCTTGGATGGGACATTGAGCAACCTGGTCTAGTGCCAGACACCCCTGCCCATGGCAGAGGGCTTGGAACCAGACTGTCTTTCCATCCCAATCATTTTATCATTTTATGATTCGTCTGTGTTAGGTAACATGCACCAGGTACATGTAACCACAGCGAACAGTCAAAATCACAGATTAACACTCAGAGCTTGCTGGCTAGGGCAGAAGATGGCCCTGGTGAATGTTGGAGTCTTGAAGCAGACTAATTTACCCAAGACCATGAGAAAGTCTTTCCACCCAGGCAGGTGCCACCATCCCTGCTTGCTCACAGGCTCCTGGCTTCTTTCTCTGAAGCAGCTGGACCTTAATTTTTTGGCAGGAAGGCACCAGAATAAATAGATGACTTTTCCCATCTGATGTCACATTAGACACTGCTTGTCTGTTGTGTGTATTCTGGCTGGTGGTTTCACAGTCTCTGGGTTCTGCAAGCACTTCTGCACTAGAAAAATTCCCCCTGATGTGCAAATCCACTGTCCCTTGCCACAGCTAAGTGTGGCTGAGATATTGCATCCTAGCTTGGTGTCATACCAGAGATTTATGTGTTGCTTTGCTTCATTAATCAAACTTAAGATGTTCTGAGAGTTCAACAGACGATTTATGTCCCATTTCTGTCAGTGTAGGCTGTGAACATCGCTGCTGTCTGGCTGAAGAGCTCTTCCACGGGTGCTGTTCAGTCCCAAAAAGTTGCCAAACAAAGCACAAAAAAAATGGGAGAAGAGTTTGACAAAGATTGGGCTCTGACAGGTGGACTTAGGGCAGTCTGGGCATGGAGAACATCAACGAAAATTGTCACATTGCCCCCAGAAACCCAAATTAAGCACAGGTTTGAAAACAGAGGTCCCAGCTCAGACCAGTTCATGGTCCACCCTCCAGGTCCATCCCACACAATATCCATCCACACCTTGCCCTTCTGCTGTGGTGGTCAAGCCCTCTGTTGAGATCCATTAGCAGAACCCCAGGCACACAGACCTGTGACAGAGCCCTGGAAGTGATCCAAAGTAGTTATTCAAACTCCAGTAAGCAATACCCAGCTAATTTATGACCTAGCAATGATTTTCAAAGCAGTGTTTTACACATTCTGCACTTGGTCAAAAGCACCTAGTGAAGGGAGGGGAACATTCTGCCCTGCTGCATCATCAGGTGCAACCCAGGATGGAGAGAAATGAGGGCCAGGACTGTGCAAACATTCAGCCTCATTTTACCACAGTCCTTACTGCACTCAGTGCTAAAGGCCAGGTCATTTCAGTGCTTAATCAATACATCAATATAGTCAGTAAATGACAAGGAGAGTTCATATTTGTCCTGTTACTCCAAGACTGCTCATAGAGTCGAGTTCACAATCCCATAAAGGAGCCTGCATTGCCCCAGTGGCTGGGAAGGAATTCCATATTGGCTTCCCATAAGCCTGTCCACAGAGAGAACAGGAAAAGATAATAACAGGGTAAGTAAGAGTAAACTGGAATAAAGCCAAAAGTAAGGCCTACGAATCTAGCAGGGCAGTCTCAGCTCATAAATATGACCCACCAAGTGGATACTCTGGAGAGACTTCTGCCTGACAGAGGCAGACTGATAAACTCATGGTATAAAAAGCACCATGAAGTTTTCACAGGCAAAAGCCATTTATTTTCACATCTTTTTGCCTTCTCGAAAGCGTGGTGGAAATTTTAGCACCAGTACATTAATCTGGACATCACTGTTTCAAGAGCCAGGGATCATTCGATTCGCCAGTGTGATTTGCTTTTGGTCCCCACTGCATTCAGAGCCAGGAATCCAAAGACAACACTCGAGGTTTAGCCAACAAGGCAGTTTTGCTGGGGTGGTACCTGCAAATTCAGAGGTGATATGGGCAGGGAGAATATCCTCTGATGATCAGACAGGTTAGAACAATCAACAAGAAAAAAGAAAATATGAAGTTTGATGGGCAAAAGAAAAAGCAGAGGAGGAGAAAGTAAAAAGGAGAGAAAGAAAGAGAGAAAAAGAAAGTGAGAAAAAGTAAAAATATTGGACTGGTGCCATGCAGAAATTCACAGCAGGACCCATAAGGGGTAAGATGCTAGAAGGAGAATTAAAATGTGATATTCAAGCAGGGTAGACTCAGGATGTGTTTTTCCAAGAGCCTTTGCAATTCTTATCCCTTGCGTGGGGGAAGAGTAATGGTAGGAGACCACCAATCTCTTTATTCCCCCTCAGCATTCCCAGAGGTGACCAAGAGCCAAACTGAACTGCACAAACCATCAATCACTGCTCAGTGTGTGGCTCCACAGACCTGCTGCAAAACATCCACCGTGACTTCATGGACCACAAAGCACAGATAAGAGCCTGGGAGTTATATCCTTCTGGCAAAGCAGAGCACACTCGAGGTGGACGGGTCCTCCATCCAAAGAGCTTATCTCCAAACCATATCAATTACTGGAACATGGCAGCGATTCGTATCTGCACCAGGGCTTTCTGCCAGTGCAGCTCTCTCAGTCAGATGCCACCAAGAAAGAGATGGGCCAGCAAAGATTCGCAGCAGAGCAAATTTCAGTGCAGCTTTTAAGTTTTTTTTAAGCACTGAAGACATGAGCTGATCTTTGCAAGCAGAGCCCAACCCATTTTGCCTGTGCTCAGGGTGAGCCAGCAGGAGAGGCAGAGCTGGATAACCCTGTCAGCACGGATGAATGGCACATGTCTCCTCACATTCATCAGAATCATCACCTGCCCTGCACCTCCTTGTGCCTCACAGCTGTCCTAAGAGCATCCTGCTTTGGAGGAGCTCTGCAGGCTCCATGCGAATTCCACCAAGGACTGACAGTGCCACTGCTGTTCCCAGCCCCAGAAACCACGTGTCCTCCCAAACACCACCTCGGCCAGCTGTGCATTGCAGCTGGAAAATTGCCTTCAGCTGAAGGGTACATCTTCCCACAGCTGGCCCTTGAGCAGAGTAAAATCTGCAGAGCAGGTCTGGCTCCTGCATTTCCTGGCACAAGGGCAGGTTGGAGCCTTGCCAAGGTTGCAAGTGGGGGAGAAAAGAAAGCACATTTCCCTATTTCCCTCTGCCTCCGGTGAGCTGTGCTGACCACCTGTAACCCCCACTGCTTCTGAGAAGGCAGCTAAGAAAAGCAGGAGTGCTGCCAGTAACTTACACACTTCATTCCCCTGCTGGGACGTTCTGGGATTCCCTATACCAGAAGTTGGAAACCATGGCGCCAGGGAGGATTATTTTAAATAGTTTTATTCGAGTCAGGTTGAAGGAAGAGGATGGGGCATTTGGACTGTCTCCTGTCTGTGTCAGTGCCCATCTCCCCATTCTTGCACTTCTTCCCCAGGTTCTCCCACCTTGGGTATCCCTGCCCAATGTCCATGAGCTCGCCTGGGAGCTGTGCTGTGCAGAGCTACCTCTGAGATGAGGAGAGGGAGCTCTCTCCCCTTCCCCACCTCCTCTTCCAGTGCACATCACAAGGCAGCCCCAGCAGTGGGGGTTGCTCATCCTGCTCTCATCAGCAAGTCTGGTCCTCACTGAGCCTTTGTACTTCCAGGATGTCAGGTTTGCTCTGTTTATGTGCTGACAACACTGCTGTGTCTCTTTGCAAGCAATTAAAGATGCTGAATAGTCAGCCTGTCCAGTCACAGAGACTTTCAGTCCAAGAGATTTCAAACAGGACATTGTTCCCCAGTGCAGGAGCTATTAAATTCCATAAATTTGTAGCTGCTTTTCTACTATAAATTTTATCACCGAAAAGAAAAAGAAATCATCAAGATACTGCGTGATATTTTCAAGTCTTTCTTTTTCCTCCCAAATAACTATTACTCATTCTCAGCCCTCATTAACTGGAAGTTGTGATCACCTGATGGGCACCAGTCTGAGCCTCTTCCCCCATTCCTGACAGAGCTTTATGTCCATTCCTATGTCCAGCCACTTGTCCTCATGTTTTAAAAAAATAATGATCCATATGCTGCAACAATATCATTATTTTAAGCAACTTTCCTGACAAATGTTTGAAGGCTTCCTGTTGACTAATGGGTGGAACTGGACTGCCCCCCTTTCTTTCCAGCTGAGTAGTAATGATTTAAGCAGATTAACTGGTTAACTAAATGTCATTAACCCAGATCATATCCTTTACACGAAATAACACTGGTTACAGGAATCAGCTAATAATGGGGCTCATCCAAAGGCAATGAGAAAACATTTTTTACCAATGTCAAAATTTGCCAATGGGTTCAAAATGAAGTTCGAAGTGATTTCTGCTAAAGAGTAAATACGCTGGATGTGAACAACAAACTGAGCCATGATTTCCTTCATTTGCAACAGCATGTGGTCAACATTCCCGAAAATATTCAAGCTCCTCTTCCTTCCTGTCCTTCAAATCATCCACCCCATAAACACTGCCACTTCACCTGTGATGGCACAGGGCAGGGCAGCTGCTCCTCCAGTGAGACCCACCAAACACCAGCCACTGCTGAATGCCTCATCATTTCACAGTCTGCAAAAAATAAAATAATAAAAAAATGATGGCAGCAGTGTGTGCAGCTCCTCAGCCTTGGCTGTCTGTACAGAAATAAGTTCTTGACACAAAGGGTTTGCTTTTGTTGTGACTTAGGCTGCCTTCAGTTTGGGTTGGATGGATGTGCTTGGTTCATGGTGCCCAATGGAGGACATGTGTCCATTGGCATTTCGGGATTAAAACACATCAAAATGAGGCCAGTGGCTTGTGCATAAACAGCATTTCTTGTTTCTCTCTTCCAGTAACCGTGACTGTGGGAGGACAACAACACTTGCTGGGGCTTTATGACACTGCAGGGCAGGTAAAGGACTGCAAAACATTTATCATTTTCCTTTTCTATGGTTGATTTGTCACTGCCATACACTGGGGCTTGTAATTTGTAATGTTTGTGGAGTTTGTTGGGGTTTTTTTTCACAAATAACAAAAATCAGTCTTGAGTTGGAAGGGTTGAACTGCTGACCTTCTCACCTTTGCTTTCATCCTGTTTCAGCAGTAAAATACACACAAATACACTCATTCCTAAGATTGTGTTGTGCCTAATCAAAAAAAACAAAGCCTGCTCAGACTGTGCAACCCCCATACATCCACCTCCCACTGCAAATATGATGTTTTGTGTAGTCAGTGTTTCCTTACCTTTACCACATGGTGGCATCGAAGATACAGAGAATAATTCCCATTTTCAGGATCAGAAAACTGGTAT
>VZSR01000520.1:43525600-43670550 GCA_013398615.1 Brachypodius melanocephalos | reverse complement strand
AACCCAGCCAGATTTGCATCCATCCTAACATCCCAACATTCTTCTCCCATTACAAGAGAGTCTGTATGCCATGCTTACTTACATTTAGGATGCTTTTGCTGTTTCCACTGTCCACATTCTGATCTGATGTGATTGCACTCAAAGCTTTCAGACTAATTTCACCCTCTGGAGAGGAGGAGAAGTTGCTTCTCACTGCTTTGCTCTGCCAGCAGAAGGGCAGAAGAAAGTACAGGGAGCAACACATTTTTTTGGTGAAATTTCCCTCTCCTTGCTTCCAAATGCTGGTGAGTGACAGAATAAAGAAATGGACATAGTCTGCACAGAAACCTTGCAAAAAATCATCTGCTGAGAGCAGAGGGAGCAGGATCCAGGTTCCTCACAGACTGGGAATGTTGTAACCCACATCCACCAGCTCCTCCAGTCAGAGCTGACACTGAAGCCAGCAGGAGAGAAAGCAGATTTGGGAACTTGCTTCTCTCTCTCTGGGTTCCAGCAGCCCTGGATGCAGGGCTTTGCTTTCACCAGGAGCTCTTCTTGGCTGTGTTTTTGGCAGTGGCTGACTGCTAAGAAAGGCACAAACAGTGCAGAAGGAGACCCTCCTGTCTGCAAAAAGCCACTTCTTCCTGAATATTTGCAGCACTGTGCAGAGAGATCAAAAAAACCCACACCAGAACAGACTGTCACTTCCAGAAAAACCTGCACTCAGCAGAACTGGGGCTTTGATGCTTTGGGTTTCACTTTCTTTAATTTTATTCTTATCATGTTTCTGTAGGCAGCAGCAGTCTTAGCTGGTTTGGTGGCCCTTATAGACCAAATAGACACATGAATCTTTCCTATCCACATGGTACAAACAGATGATCCAAAAAACAGTCCCAAAATACGACCCAAATCCTTGTCCCACATCCAAAGCCCGTTCAATCTTCTATTCTGTGTTCACAAACTCAGAGCTCAGAGCCTGTGTCATGATCCATCAGCCCTGCAAGCCTTTGCAAGCCAGACTGGAGTTATATTCAGTTCCCAGCCAGTTTTCACCCCTTAATATGCCTTAATATTCCTGCTTGTTTTGTAGGGCTGACAGTTCCACCTGCCACCCATTTCCACAGCAACACCTCCTCTCATTTGTCCTCCTGAGCCAGAAGGAACACTCAGCTGTCTCTCTGACAAGCCTCACCCCTCCATCCATCCCTCCACATCATTTTGCCATCCCCTGCTTCAAACTAGACAGTTCAGCACCTGCCTCCAAATCCTTTCTCTGACTCTCCAGGCTCCTGCCCCTTCCAGACCCTGCTCCAGGGGATGTGGCCATCCAGCCAGGGCTCAGAGGGTGAATCAGCCCTTGCTGACTAGATTGTCTCCGTGGAGGCTGGGGGGATGATGCTTCCCACATGCTCCAGTTATAACAACAGATCATCTGGGTTGTTTCCTGCCTCCTTCTCCTTGTGCTGTGTGGCTTTCCAAAGGCACCAGTGTGAAGTCATAGCCAGAAATAGCCCTGGACGCTTTGATGCTATAAAACATGTGCTAATGAAATAACAATTGGAAAGTGTCCTCCTGCAGCAGGACCCTCTGCCAGCCTGAAGGGAGAGCTGGCAGAGACCCCAGATTTCAGGTATCTGGCTTTCTGTATCCCTGGCACAAATGATCCTAGGAGGAAAAAACTGTGGTTGTTCTGCTGGGCTGGACTCAGGTGCAAAAATCTTTAGCACAGTGTACGAGAGATCAGCACAGCAACAACATAAAAACAAAACAAAAGCCAGTTTTGCTGTGTTTTTGGGGCCCAAACACTGCTGAGCTGATGGCCCAGATGGAGGGGAGGGAGGAGATAAAACAGCAAAGCCAGGCCTGGCACTGGCATTTCCAGGCCAAACCAGTGGCCAGGCAGTGTTAACTGGGAAGCCTTGAGCTCCCTAATTAGGAGGCAGCACAATGCAGGCACGAGCTGGCGAAAGAAATAAATAAAAATAAGTTTTTGATTGCCACAGCCCAAGCCCGCAAGGACTCGAGTCCCTTCCCAAACACAACTGTCACTCCCTGCCGCTCCTCTGGATGTGCCCCATACCCATGTGAATGTCCAGTCCCTTTTTCATATTATTTATTTGCTTGACTCCAACCATCTCTGAATGAGAAATGACCCTGCAGGGCTGTCTTTCCTAAAGGTCCATTGCAAGGTTTCACAGCCTTCTCCTGGAGAGCAGGTACAGAGCAGAGGTCCTTGTCAGATGCGGTCTGGAGGATCCTGTACATGTACAGGAGCCCAGATTGGTTCTTATCCATGATATTTGTGTTTTAACCTGCCTGTGAAACATCCCATGTGCCCTGGTGGGTGGTGAGACCCCTGCTATGAGATGCATGTCTGCCCCTTCTTACAACTTATATAATGCTGTGTGCTGATAGCCCAAATCAGGAATGCTCTTCCTGAAAATGGATCTTCTAGGGGTTCAGAAGGAACAAGGAAAATAACATTAAATGCATGCTGCTGTAGCTGTCACAGGCAGGCAGAGCGCTCATGGCTTTAATCTGTAGTTTTAATGGTACTGTAAGTCCCAGCCCCTCTAAATATGCACGTCTGGAATATTGAAACTGGTTATATTTAGCCAATTTCTGCCCAAAACTCTTGGATGAGGATTCCTTGAGGCTTGCTGCCACCACGCGGCTGATTCAGGAGCCTGATGTGCAATTAAACCAAACCACAGAAAGGATCTTTGCCAAGCACCAGCTATCCACCCCTGGTGTCTGTGCCACAATCGGTCTCAGGTTTGATGTTCCGAGCTAAAATAATATCCCATGATCAGGCCAGGCTCTCCTAACCCACAGCATCCCCATAAAGCTGTCTCTACTATGCAATTTCTGCTCTGATCCCATCACCCTGGCATCCACTTTGTCTCTATTAACCTCTGGGAGCTGGCTGACGTCTCCAGAGCCTTGGATAAATCTCCTGTCACTGACTTTGCTTCTTCATGAGCTGCATCACTGCTGTACCCACAAACATCTCTGAGGGGCTTTTTCCTGCTATTCCTTGAATGCAGAGCATCCTCTTTCTTGGGAGGTGATATATCCAAACATCTCTTCTTGCAAATCTTTCTTGAGATCCACATTTTCTATGCCACTGGAAAGACATAATTATGTCAGTTAAAAAAAATTAGAAGTTTAAAAATACTCTGGTTTTACCCCAAATACTGTGGCCATGAGGGCTGGAGATAGTAAATGAGAATTTATTCTTCCTGTCAAAGTGAGCTTGGAACAACGAACATCCAGTTAGACAAAACAAAACATTTTGTTTGTGTTTTAGGATGCTTTTTTAAACTTTTCTTTCCTGACACAGAGCTAAATTTGGAGTCATGCTTCCTTTCAGAATAAATAATTAAAGTTTGGGGATTTTTTTTAGAAAGAGTTGGTGCCAACAGTTTTTGAGTAATTCGTTAGTATATTTTGGAAACTAATGTTGATGCAGAAGTAGTCTGGGTCAATTTATTATTGTATAGTCAGGGAAAAAAGAGACTTCAGAAACGTGATTTACCAGGTTCAATTCACAATTAATTTGTTGACCCAATCAAAGCAAGGCAGAAGCAAGGCTGCACTGAAACATCATCTATTCTGACACACACTGATATGGTCCTTCAGCTTGCATCTGTCCTGCCCCTCATGTGGGTTTTCCCTGCTTAAAATAAATGTTCTCAAGTCTGAGAAACAGCACCCAAGTGTCTTTTTTACCCTCTTTTATTAGCCCTATTTGCTTTTATTAACTACTCTGTGTCTGCAAAGCAAGTCCACCTCAGCTGAATTTTCACACAATTACAACCAAAAGCGACCAGACTGCAGAGATTTGAGACTTTTCCAGAATGCAGAAACTATAAACTGCAGATCTGCATCACAGTCAGGCCTGACAGCAGCATGTATTACTGTTTCCCACACTCAACTTTGTGTTCCTTTCCCCTTTTTAAATTCTGGACCCCCTAAAAAAGCCTTTGGAACAGATGTATCCCCTCTAAAAAGCATCTGTTTCATTGCACTGAAGTTTTCTAACAGGTTTCATTGAGCAGTACCCACCAGACACAGCTACAAATGCTCAGGAAGAGCCAGGCTATCCCTTTCATATGGCTTGCAAAACTCTGCTTGCTCTCAGCTTCTCAAGCCTGAAAACAGACCTGAACTCTTCCTTGAAACTCAGCTATCAAAGCCAGCTCATGACATATCACAGCTGTGATTCGAGTGTTGGAAAATTCACCCTCTTCTCCACCAGCCCAAGGAGAAAACATCTCTCCTTCCACACTCCATGGCTTGTGGAAACACTAAACACCCCCAGTGAGTACCCAGGCACTGCAGGCTGGATTTGGTCTCATTTCTGCTTTCAGGATGAGTGTCTTCTGCTGACTGCCCCATTGCTGTGAACCGTGCAGGGCTGTCCAGCATCACCTTCTGCACCAACAGCTCCGCAGATGACACAAACAAAACTCGTTCACACAATCACAGGATGATTGAGAGGGAAGGGACCTTCAAAATTATCTAATTCCACACACACACACCCCACCAAGGGTAGGGACACCTTCCACCAGAGCAGGCTGCTCACAGCCCTGTCCAACATGGCTTTGAACACTTGCAGAAATGGGGCACCTTCCAGCTCTTTTTGGTAAAATGGTGATAAATCAGCACCCTTGTGCTGTCAGGGGTGGTTCTCCTCCTCTCCAGCAGCCACCTGGAGCTCAGAATTATGAATGAACACGGGCAGTGTTGCCTGTTTCATCAAACCCCAGGTGAGAGCCCCTCTTGCAGCCATCCCCTCCTGGTGACCCTCTTGCTGCTCTCCCCTGGCAGGAGGACTACAACCAGCTGAGACCCCTGTCCTACCCCAACACAGACGTGTTCCTGATCTGCTTCTCCGTGGTGAATCCTGCCTCCTACCACAACGTGCAGGAGGAGTGGGTGCCCGAGCTCAAGGTCTGCATGCCCAACGTGCCTTACGTCCTCATAGGGACGCAGGTAAAGCTTCAAAGGGTTCCTGTTTAACTCAGGGGACATTCAGACAGATTTTCCCATTAGAGGAAAACTCAGGGACTGGGAATGGAAGCCAACGTGCAGGCATCCAGACTGGCAAAGCTCATCCCATCCTTTTATTCAAATGTATGTTAACGTGGCAACGAGTCATAAATACCTGTGGGGAGAAAAGTTTTCACACAGATCGCTAATGAGGAAAAAAAAAAATCAAAGTTTGTGGCTAGAAGCTTAAGCTAAACTTCAAACTAAATTTTAAGAACGGGAGTAATTAGCCAAATGTCATGGGAAGGAAGTAGCCTCCCTTCACGCTTTTACATCAGCATCATAACTGGTGACTCACCATCCTGCTTGTGTTGCAGTGATTGTCAGACTGAATGGCCAAAGCTCTTTATTTTGGCCTTAAAATCTATGAATCTGTCAATCAAATAGTAATTGCCTTAAATATGGGTTTGTTACCAAGATACAAAGTGGATAATGACTGTGAGGGTATGGATACAACCACATAGAAAATGCCAGAGCACTGAACAGTAACCTAAGTCAAAATAGAGAAACAGATCAAATTCTGGTCAAAACCAAAATCTTCATGCCACAGGAAAGGCAAATAATTCAAATGCTGGCTTTGTTTTCTACACTGGAATAATCTAAAACACCCATTTAAAAATAAAAGCATTATCCTTTGGATCATACAGTCTGGAAATGGACAGGTTTGAAATGCCAGAATACTTCACTTTGATGTGGAAATAAAGGATTTTGTTTCGAGTCAGGCTGAGCTGTGTCTGTCTGGCCTGTCAGGGTGGGGTTTGGGTGATAGAGTGAAGGGTTGCAGCAGCTTTCCCCACCAGTGGGGCTCTTTCCTGTACCCCACCCATCTGAGCTGTGGCCCAATAACCTGCAAAGGAGAACTAATTCATGCTAAACTGAAAATATATATATATATATATATTAAAAAGTAAGTAAAAGTTCAATTCATTTCTAAAGTATCACCTGAGTTGAAGAGTGATAGGGATGCCCTGATGTGGATCTGTAAAGCCATGAATATCTGCCTCAAGAATTACAGGACAGGTGGGGTTTTTTTGTATTTTCCACTAGATTGACCTCCGAGATGATCCCAAAACTTTGGCACGGCTGCTTTACATGAAGGAGAAACCTCTCACCTATGAGCACGGAGTGAAGCTGGCAAAGGAGGTAACAGCTTCTTCTGCTGCCACAGATCTGATCACAGCTTTCCACTGGGTTTCCTTCATTCAAGGCTCCTCCAAGACCCATTGGTCCCAGGCAGAGATTAAAGCCTCTGTTCAAACAGGCTGGGTCCATGCACACACTGTGACCCCTGAGCCTGCACTTCTGCTGCAACATCAGTTCAAACATGGAATATCCTGAGTGGGAAGGGACCCAAAAATGTCAGCGAGTCCAGCTCCTGGGCATGCACAAGACAACCCCAAAAATCACACCATGTGTCAGAGAGAATTGTCCAAACACTTCTGATCTCTGGCAGGTGCCATGACCAAGGTCTAAGAAAAGCATTGAGGAGCACAGGGCAGCAGGGACAAACGGGCATCAAAACAGATTTTACTGCCTATTTCATCTAAGTCAAGTGTTTCTTGCTCAGGGCTCTGCCTGGAGGTGCAAGTGGCAAACCCCTCTCTGCAGCCAAGCCACCTCCTGTCAAACTCCTCCCTATCCCTCACAAAAGCACAGACAACCGGATTCCCACTTATCCATTGCACTTCGGGCAGCAGAGAAGGTGCCCCCAAAGTTTCTGTGGTGTTGTACATTTCTCCTGGAAAGGTAGGGGGTTAGAAGCACTCCTCAAGCCCTGGGATGCAGGATTCTGGATCCTGGCTTTGTCCCCTTGTGTGCTGCAGGTGCTACTACTGTCCCTGGTCCTCAAAATCAGAGCATCCATGAGCAGAAAAAGCTGAATAAGCCACAGGGTTGCTGAATAAGCCACAGAGTTGCTGAATAAGCTGAGGCTGATTTCCCAGGTTTCTGTGGGTGTTTGTGCCATGCCAGCATGCCCAGGAGACTCCTGTCTCAAAATGATGCTTCCCCATTCCAGAAACCAGCCAGAATCCCTCCCCAGGCAGCAGCTCCCCGGGGCTGGAGGAGGCAGGACCCAAGAGTGACAGTTCAGGGGAGAAGAGCCAAGTGTGTGAAGGAGTTCAGTACACCCCAGCATTTCACTGAAGCCTCCCCAGCTGCCCAGGCAGGAGGCCAAGCTCCCGGTCCAGCACTCAAACCTGTGTGCAGCCCCCTCCCTCTGCAGGATCATGCAGGGAATTCCTGCAGCCCTTTCAGCCCCATGTGCTGAGATACTCATGCTGGTGCTGGTTCCTGCTCTCTTGCTCAGGATGATCATGTGAGCTTGTCCCTTCATCCCACAGGCAGACACAAAACAGAGAAATGGTCTGACCCCTTTTTAAACGATGGAACAGCATCACTGTCTCTCCAACAGTGGATGCTCATTCTCGTTTTCCCTCTTCTCTTTCAGATTGGAGCCCAGTGCTATCTGGAGTGCTCAGCACTCACACAGAAAGGCCTTAAGACTGTCTTTGACGAGGCCATCATGACCATCTTCCACCCCAAGAAGAAGAAGAAGCGCTGTGCAAAGTGCCACAGATGCTGCACCCTCGTGTGACGTCCCCTGGGAGGCAGAGCCAGCCGAGCTCAGTGACACCAAGCAGGTTAGAAAGGCAATGAAGGTCACATGCAACTGAAACGGGGAACATGACCAGAAAAGGGTCCTTCTCACCCAAATATGGGAGTTCTCCATCCTGTGAAAGCTCCAAGCTGTATCACCCTTGGCCAGCTCCTGTCTCTGTGCTTTCCCAACTCTCCAGAGCTGTTTTGCAGCCTGTTCCCACTGCTGCAGACTGCACCAACAGAAACCAGGATGCCTGCTTGGCTCCCCACCTTAGGAATAAGGTGAAGGTGGCTTTGTGACAAAACAAAGAGCTAAAGACGGCAAAAGAAACAGGAGAAATCCTTTTGTGGCCTTAAGTAATAATTGATCAAAATTTGGATTTTGCAGTCCTTAGGAATTGAATCTGAATTGACTGAAAGCACATGGAGACCTGTAGAAATCTAATGCGTAAGATACACGCTATAGGTAGGATGTACTTTAAAATTGCTTTCCTTTTATAAGACTTGCCTAGTTCAGGAGATACTTTAGTTTGTTCAAACCACATGGAAGCAAAGGTGGAGTGATTCCAGTTTGTTTTCACTTAATGGTCAAACTTCACAGCATCAGGATGTTTGCTGCACCCAAGCTATCAAAGTGGATCAACATTTACCTCTAGACTTAAAGAATGTTCTTACAACTAAAAAAAAAAAATGCAAATAACTGTATTTTTACAGAGGAATGTTCAGGCTGAGCCATGTTTCCGTAAGCTGGGAAAGGAAGTACAGTGCTGTAGCATTAATGTACTGAAACAAAGAAATTCTGCCACCAAAGAATATTGCCCTAGACATGAAATAGCAGCATGGAACAATCTCTCTTCCAACTGAGAACAAGAACGAGACGCATTGCCATGGCAACTGAGAATTTACCTTATAGATCAGCTGGATTTCTACATCTCACCCAGAAGCCAAGAACAGAAAAAAAAAAAATAAAGCCAAAGGTCATACTAACTTTAAGTGCTTTGAGGTGATCCAATTGCCTTAAAATTATCCTTTTTTTATGAAGTATTTCTGTAAAAAACCTCATCAAAGTGGAGTTGTGAACATGTTGACTTACTGTAGCCTCCCTCCTCCCATTCATTTCTTCTCCCTCTGCTCCCATTTTTCCATCCTCACAGAGAGTGCTGTTCCAGCTGCAGCGTGGCTGCAGGGCTCAGGAGCGGGCTTTTCCACCAGTGGCTGTGGAACCAACCACATGGAGATGGGAAATCCAGCCCACAGGGGATGGGAAGCTCCTGTGAGCTCCCTTTGCTGCTGGGGACATTGTGCCTTTCCACTGAAGCCTCCCCCAGGACCCTGCGGCTTTGCAATCACAGCAGCACAGACACTCAGAGGTGAACTCGAAGGGTGTCTTGGTACTTGCAGCTGCCCCTGGGTACCCTGGCAGAGCCACAAGACTGTCTTGCCGTGGATTTCATTCCTCAAGCAGGAAATCCCAGCACCAGCACCAGCAGATTCCCAGCAGGAAATCCCAGCACCAGCAGATTTGAAGATGTAACTCCTTGCAAAGGCTGTGTCTGGAGCCAGCGTGTCCAGCAGTGCCGGGAGGGAGCAATGACAGCAGTGCATCCTCCCAGCCCAGCCCTGCTCCCCTCTGCACCCCATCCAGAGACTGGCAGCCCTCTCCTCTTGGGAAGCACAGAGTCCTGGCTGAGAACACAGCAGCCACCAAAACACCAGGGCAGTCCAGAGCTGGAGATGTCCAGAGCCATGAGAGGCTGCAGCAGGGACATGGGAGCAGCACCAGAGCACAGGGAAGGGACCAGGCTTGGAGCAGTGCCCAGCCCTGCATGGGGACCAGGCTTAGGGACCTGAGCTCCTCCTTCTGCACAAATTGCATTTCATACAATTGTAAGATGGTTTGGGTTGGAAGGGACCTCAAAGATCATCTAATTCCAACCCCCAGTTTACCATGGAGAGCTACAGAAACCAGCTCTGACATCCCAAAACATTTCCAGGTAGAAATCAACAGTTCTCTCTGACAAAAGCCACCAGACTCGAGGCAAACGCTTTGCTCTTTTTTCACCCAGTGCCTTCCACTCACCATCCCTTTCCCCTTGCACATAAACATGGATGAAAACACCGTTGTGCCATAACTGAGACAGACGAGGTCTCCTCATTGCTTTTTTATGCATATTTTTTATGCAGTGATTTTTAATGCATATTTTCTATTTGATTTTATTATGTCCCAGGCATTGACTTCAGATGGCCTGGCTGCTAAAGCCCAGCTCAGAGTGAGGTGCAGGGGTCCCTGCCATGGCACAGAGTTTGTGTCCATGCCCAGGCAGAGCAGTGAGTGTTCACCTCAACAGGACAGTGCCTACCAGCTGAACTACAACATGCAAAATATATTAGAGGAGTGTGAGGAGAACTAGGCATGGATAAAATAAACCAATAATTAGGCTTACGACATGACTAGAAGTCCACTGAAACAACAACAATGAAAAAAAGCCTTTAACAGATTTCAGGGAAATTATATCTGCACTGTGCTGCCTTTTGCTTCAGTGGAAATTAGTGAGGATGATTGTTTTAGCTCATGTAGGTTGCTGGAGAGTGATGTATGAGTCTCTGGTGGAAGAAGGTGAAGTCTGGTTTAGCTGAAGCACAATGCAAATGCTCAGCTGGAGCTGCCTGGTTTTCTTAGAGCTTCAAAAAATGAAGGAAATAGAGGAAATAGAAAACCCAGAGTGACAGCTGAGATCATCCTAACGCAACGAGCACACAGGAAAAGTGAAATGGAGCACCCTGGCCTGCACCAGGGAAAGCCACAAACAATCAAACTGGGGTTTTGGGTGCCACTGAGTACCAGGGGTGATTGTTAATCTTAATGTAATGGCATAGGATAGGCAGTAAAATCAAAAATCAAATGGGAAGTTGTAGCATTAATGTAACCGCAGTGGTTTGAGCAAAATTAACTCCAAAACATGTGGTGATGGAGAAGGTAAAATGCTGCTGTCCTAACGTGTTAAACTGCAGCATCCTGAACAAACCCTTGCATAGAGGAAGCAGATAGAAAAATGTTAATATACATACAAAACACGTTAAAGCTAAGCAGGGGTTTCTTTGCACTTACAAAATGGAGCAGGTCAAGCGTGTGAGGCAGTAAAATTTCAAGTTTTTCAAACTGATTTTAACCAAAGTTTGAATTCTGGGAGCTGCAAGAGAGGGAGAGTGGTCACGATCCACTGAGAAATGGCCTCTGCACTCCGTTTATTTTAATTTTTCTTCCAGCAAAAAATAAATGTTTTTTGAAAAGCCATGTTTAATGCAGGTCCCATAAACATTATTCCTGTGTTAGGTTATGTACACACACCTGTCCGTGAAATGTGGCAATTTCTCAAGGATCTGCCCTGTCACACTATTTTTTGGGGGAGGCAGGGACAGCACAGGCCAAGAGGCTTTAGAAAAGGATTGTAGGCAGATGTAAGGAGAGTCATTGACTATCTGGCAAGTCATACCTAATGCCTCTTTTAAAAGCAGCAGATGGTGTGTGAACAGGCAGTAAAGCTTATTTTCAGAAAAACCACAACACCAGATACAGTGCAAGTGCAGGCATGAGGCCACAGATACAAACTTCAAGTTATTTTCAAGCACCATTAGTAATAAGGAAAGAAAATCAATAAAGGACTGCCAGGTGAAAGGAGATGGGTTTACTCACTTTGAGATGAGCTAGAAATCAGATCCCAATTTCACCTTAAAAGGAACACTGCTAAAGGGAGTCGTGAAGGTTAGAAACCATCCCTGGAGCTTATTTGACAACATCCCTTTAATGCAGCTGATGTCAAAGCCATTCCTGACAGACCTGCCTTTGCTGATAGTCTGCTGTCATTTCAAAAGCACTCACAACTTAGAGGAAACTTGCTGGATCCTGTAAAACCATCTCCTTTGGCCTCTGCTGAAACCTTCCTGTTCTAGCAAAGAGCTCTTAACCTGAAGCTGCAGTTTCGAACAGAGTTCCCAAAGCGTTTTCGTGCAAAACGCTGCAGGGAGATATTGGAGGTGTTTGAGAGAGATCTTAATTCATCAGAGATCATCATTGAAACCTCCTACAGGTGCCTCTGCCCTTCAGAGCCCAGTGAAAACACCAGGACAGTGGAACTGGGATGGTCCTGCCACTTCCAGCATGACTTGAAGGAGGTCCCACAAAAACTCAGTTTGTCCTGTTCCTCCAGAGCTCTGAAAAGTTGGGAAGAAGGCAGAAAGAAGGCTCTAACCCCACTCAGGTCCATTCTCATTTGTTCAACTGGATATACTCCCTGTGTAGGTACAGACTTCACCCCAAGTCCAGCACGGCAATCAAAACAATCATTTCAGCAGCTGACATTGAGATTTCTCACCTTTTTTCTTTTTTGAAGCACTCAAAGCATTCAAAATAGACATTGAATTAAATATAGCACTACATCTTAATATGAAATAAAGTTACTCCAAATACTTTTGTTAAAGGGACAGATTTTGGCAGCCCTCCTCATGCTGAAGAGAATCTCACTTCGCAAGGAACCGTCTCCAAGTTGTTCATGTCTCGTTCAATCCCATCAGCACTGCCCAGGTCATGAGGGAGGCTGATTGGTGAACAATCCTTGTAGTTTAATTACCAGAAAGCCTCTTCCAGCTGCTCTAGTGTGGGTGGCCTGTGTTCTTTTGAATACCTTCAGGAATGGTGACTCAGTCACTTCCCTGGGCAGCCTCTCTCTCCCTTTCATTCATAGATGAAAAATGCCCATCTGCTTCTATACCTTGTTTAGAGCCTGTGACCTTTTCCTGTACCTTTTTTCCCCAAGTGACACAGCAAATACCTCTTGACTCACCACGCAGAAACCTCATCTGGATCAAAAATAATTTGCAGTGGCATGGATCTGTCTCAGGCCAGGATTGTCTGAAAGCACATTTGTCTTCTCCAACAAAGAAATCCATGTGCTCACACCGGCCCAGGGAGCATTTGTCAAACAAAGGGGCAGAATGCAGGAATCTGGCTGCACATGCCTTTCTCCATGTATTCTCTCTTTTTTTCCCTGAGGAGGACCTGTGATGTTGTTCCATCATTAAAAAAAGGAAAATCTGGAAATAACAGAACATTTTGTTGGTTCACAGCTCCATAGGACTGGAGGAGCATCTGCTGTGACAGGAGGTGAGCATGGAGTGACCTACGTCAGATGACTTCTAGACACATTTGGGCTCTTTGCAAAAATGAAGACAAATTTCCACTATGGATGTTTATTTTCCTCTTCATGAATAGAGACCATCTGAAAGCAGGAAAAAGCCTCCCACTGATTTCTGTAGTGGCTTGTGATCTCAGCTGTCTTCACCTATCAAAACAAAACAGGAATAGAAATATTTTTGCACCAAAAAGTCAGGAGAAAATCACCAATTAGAAGTCATGAATGCAACAGAATCACTTCTCCTTCTGGGGAGAGCTGCAAAATCAGGGCCCAGAGCCACAATTAGTCAGTTTGATCCTCAACCTTAAATTTCATTTTAAAATGTTAAGGAGACACCTGTAACTAGAACAACAACAACAAAACCTTCAAATTCTCTTTTCTTTGTTTCAGTTAAAGCTTTCAAAAACATGGGAACAAAAATCTGGTCTCTTGAGCAGTTCCAGGAACCACACCATAACAGCAAAAAGAGTCAGACACTCATTGTAAGAGGAAAATTAATTCAGAAACCCAGAGCGACAAACAAAAAATCATATGAATTGCTGTCAGTGCTGAAAAATCTCTTTAACTTTGAGAATATGGATCCCCATCCCTTTCCAGATTGTACAGACCATAATGCAGTGTTTGGCTGCTTCTAACTATAATGGTAGGGTGGGATTTCCAAAGATGCTCTGTGTTGGCTTCATTTCAATCCTCATGGAGGCCATGGAAAATTTCAATGGGGTCCACACATGACTAATGTGGAAAATGTTTGAGAGTCTTTATATTTCCTCCTTTTCTGACCTTTTATTTTGGCTGACCAAGCTTTGAGCACACAGATACACTCAGCCAGGTCCAAGAATCTTTTGTACCTTCTGGCTGCTGGTTAAAGACTCCTGAAAGGAGTTGGAGGATCCAAAGACTTTGCTGATCTCACCTTTGGAGGCTGGATCTGAAATGCCTCACTACTGAGCTGAAGATGTAAGTGGTTTCATTAACAGTGTAATATTCAAGACATGTGGTTATTTTTGATTAAAGACCCTAAACTCATTGCTGTCACTTAATTTCATCTCATCCCATTCAGGACACCAGGTTTGGTGTGGTTTTGGTGAAGATCAGCGTGAGCTCTCACTGATACCAACTCTGGTGAATTTTGACTTTGATTGGAGTTTAATTAATTCAGAGTAAACAGTTGTCACCAGTCTACAGTTTCCAGATCTTCCAACACAACATTTATTTGTATTGATAACATGTAGAAAAATTTGTCTGATGTCTGTCAAAGTAGTTTGTGGGTAAATCATATCCAGAGCGTGGCTATCATGTCTCTCTCAGTACTTTTCCCCTGGAATAGGCAGCTGCTCTTACTGCATCCCAGACCTGGCAGGCACTGAACTGCCCTGTCAGCATGGAGCAAATGAGCCCAAACTCTCCCCAAGACTGTAAATATTAATTCACTAATAAGCAAAAACAAAAAGTTACGCGAGAGGGGAAAGACTCTGGCAAAGTCTTCTCCACTCATGAGCAGAAGTGACCCAAGCCCAGGGTGCCAGGTGGGAAATGCTACAGAGGAAGATGTGGTATGGTGGCCCTGATGCCCCCAAAAATATGGATTGAGGCTGGTGAATGGCCTCTGTGGAGTCACACCCGGGTATTTGGGTATCTGGGAGGGCTTCAAAGAAGGCTGCAGAGAGGAGCAGGGGGATGGAGTGCAAGGACAGCAGAATCCAGTTTCACGTGTCATGGTGCTGATGCACTTCCACAAATACAAGAATTTCACTGCACAGATGTTCTCTGATCCCCCAAGAACACAAAGACAAGGACATTTCGTTCCTTTCTTTTTGTGCTTACTTGATAGTAACACTTAAAAATATTCCTTAAGAAATGCTTAAAACTAACAGTTCAACAAGTTATTCTGACTGAGTTTGTGAAGCAGATGCAATGACCTCAACACAAACCAGGACCTAACTCATCACCAGTCAGGTGTCAGCCAGGTAGGAGAAAGAGTCATTGACTTGATGTGAGCAACTGGGTTTTTCTCTCTCAGAAATTGCTGTGTGCAATATAGCTGGAATATGGAGCTGGTGAAACCAAAGGATGGGCACTAAAACAGTATGTGTGACTTTTGAGTGATATGCCTTTTTTTTCAAAGATTAACCAAATCTCCAGAATTCAAAGCAAAACGATTTCAAACCAAGGAAATTCAGTTTCCAAGCAGATGCGTTCTGCATAGTTTAAAAATCATGTAAACACTATTAATTTCCTATTTACAGCACATAATTCTGTAGTCTTTTGTTTATCATCTTTTTAAACATGTAATTACTGTATATTGTAATGCACATTAATATCGTTTATTGTAAATAGTTTATTTTAACAAAATAAATGTATTACGAAGTATTTTGACAGCATCCTTTTGGGGAGGTCTGCTGCTGTGTTTACTTGCCCAGATGCTAATCACATGCACCTTGCAGGAGGTTTCAGGTAGGAAAATCACCTACCAACACATTGGTAAGGAAGATGATGAGCTGTGCACCCTGTGGGCCAACAGACAGGACATAGAGGGTCAAGAGGGAAAGTGAAAGCTTTACTGTGATGAAGTTACTTGAGGAAAGGCAGCCCTGCTGGTCTGGAAATAAGAATATTACTGGCTCCAGTCTTCCAGGGATTCAGTACAGAGTTGTGGATCTTGTTTTTTAAAAAAGAACAAAAATTAATTACAAAAAAAAAAAATGCCTTTGTTGCCCAGCTGTTCATTACAATTCATTTTAAGACCAGAAGCAATGTCATTGACCAGCTGTTCTGGTCTTCAAGCTCAGCCTGGAAATCCCACCATTCCTGAACAACATCCCTCATCTTGATTGGACCAAAGCAAGTTTCACCAGAGGAAGGCTCTGGTGAAGTTCCTGCAGCTTGTGAACCCCAGCAGGTTTAGCTAGCCCTGCCTGGAGCACTTGCAGAGAAAAGACAAAGCATATCAAGGTTTACTCCTAATAAGAAGGCACTGCAGCCCAAATGCCTGGCTGCTATAAATGGATACATCCTCAGAGGAGTCAGAACAATCCAAGAGGGCACAGCATATAGCCTGGAATATATTTTATTCACCTTTCCCCAGAGGAAGATGGTATTACTCACCAGACTTTCCATGGCCTGGCTTTATCTGGGAAGAAATGGCACAGAGGACCCACATGTCTGGGGTTAACAGCAATGTGCCAAAAGCATCCCCCCCAGAGTAGAAAATTCCTAAATTGCTGCCAGATAGGGCTGGGTGGGCATAGCCAAGGGAAGGATACCTCCATGCAGCTGGCTGTGTCTCCCAAAGAGAAATCCAGCCAGGGCAGGCAGCACCCATCCAGGGAGGCACCCTGCCCTCCCTCTCATGGCAGCTCAGGTCTGTATGTGGGTAAAATACTCTGATTTCTGGCATGGCCATTTGGGCTGAGCACACCAGCTGCAGGGAGCTGAGCTTCCAGGGCCAGTGCACCATTGTGGCTGTCAGAAGAGGAAGGTGTTTCGAGAAATCAAAGCACTGCACAGCAGTAATTATTGCTGTTCAGGTTAAATGAGCTACAATAAACCCGAGGCACTGCGTGCGCTGCAGGATGCAGATGTGACCGGTCACAAGGGGCCTTACAGTCCATAAACTGCACTGTAGAGAGGAAAAGATAATCTGCAGCATCATTCCCAGTGCCCAAAAGGGAAACTGAGGCACAAAGTAATCCACTGCTTTTCGTGGGAGACAGAATATCTGAGGTGTCACAGCCTTCGTGACAAACACTCCTTTTGCAAACCATACCAAAGACAGACAAGCTGTTCAACTGCTTTGGACAGGTTGGGTGATGAGATCTAAATCCATGGCTTTAAAGAGCATTCAAATGCTCCCAAGGAGGTGATGTTTGCCTGGGAAGAAGCTTCTCACGCTCTGAAATACGTGGGCTGTGTTGGCTGTCTACAAATTCTGAGCAGGACCTACCAGCCCAGCCGCAGCATTAAGGATGTGAAAACTAAAGACCTGGTGACAAATTGTGACAAGACAAGGAGTAATGGTTTTAAACAAAAAGAGGGTTGATTTATACAAGAAGTTCTTCACAGTGAGGATGGTGAAACACTGGCTAGAGAGGTGGTGGATGCTCCATCCCTGGAAGCATTCTAGGTGAGATTGGACAGGGCTCTGAGGAATCTGATCTACTGGAAGATGTTCCTGCTCTTTGCAGGCAGGCTGGACTAGAAAAAAAAAACTATTCTGTGATTCTAAATATGAAAATTGATGTGAATTTAACAGAATTATAACCTACTAGTGTAATAACTTCTGGGGAGAATATTGCACATTTGCAATCTTCTGTTGATTGGACTCCGGACTCAGGGCAGATCCACAGCATCTCTTTTGTTCTCCTCCTTGAAAGATCATCTCCAAGTGGCTTTTTGAAGCCTTGGATTCAGTCAGTACATCCCTCCCACCTCCCGCTTCTGCTCCCCAGCCTGGCTGCACCACTCAAAGCCCTTTTCCCACCCTACAGTGTTTTGTTCTGATCACTTGCTGAGGTTTCTGCTGTCTCACCGTGTCCAGGTACAGCCCTGATTTCCTGCTGGCTGCAAAGGAAGGAAGTTTGCCACTTTCTAACCCTGCCTCTAATCCTGATACTGCAGCACAGCCAGACTCCATCAGAGAAATCCAGTGAAGGAAATGACCTCACACCAAGGAGATATTTTGCAGGTGTTCCCAGCTCTGGCAAAGAGTTTGTAGGAGCTTATAGACATTGGACGTGAGAAATCTCTACACATAGAGAAAGAGGGACACGTTGCTTTAAATTGCTTTCACACTGCAGGTTTGAGGTTTATTAAGGACACAAGGCAATTTGCAGGTTTCCCACAATAACTGTAATGCTAATTGACAATATCAGAGGGATGGCGAGGTGCAGTTTGAAACAAAACATGAGGACTTTTTAAAGGGTAGTTAAACTCTCCATCAGCAAAAAAGCTGCTCCTCCTGCTGTTGGACAGAGCAGTCTCTATTCAGAATTACAGAAAGTAGGGTGATAAAATCACCTTCTTCCTACTCAGTCACAGTGCAGATTTCACAGATTTTAAAAAAAAATATATCAGCTAATAAATTACAGGTTAAATTTAATCTGTGTCAGTGTGGACTGGACACCTGGGGAAGTTTCAAGCATGCATCCCTGTAAATGAAGGTGACTGCAACCAGGAGACAAGGCACTGAGTTGGGGGGAGACAGGTGCAGGTATTACTCTGAGCAGCAATTCTCTCCTAATGGCTATCTGAGAAGGTGCCTTTGTTTTGTGAGCTCCTGTGGGCCTCCCCCACTTGGCAAATCTTCCTTCGTTCACCTAATTTCCCATTTTGCTCAGGGGAGAAATGAGGGATGAATGTGAGTGTGTCCTCCTGCAGGTGAGAGCCAGGGAACAAAGGCACTCGTGTGGCTGTGGTCACAGGGGGCTCTTGTGGCAGCTCCCAGATGTCCCTGGGTTTGTAAAGAGTGGGTGTGAGGAGGTGTGAGGTGTCCTGTGGAACGTCTGCTCTCTTTCCTGTGCTGGACTTGTCTCACCCACCATTGCTGGACACTCCACAGCTTTCCTGCAAGCACATCTGGCTGTTCCCCAGCTCTGTGTGCACCCTCAGAGGAGCAGATCTCCCTGAAGCTGAGCAGCTCAGGGAACTGTGGGAACACCCTTCCTCAGCCCCCTCTTTCCCACCACCTCAGCCAGGGGCTCTCCGAAACCAAACCGTGATGGTTGGATTTTGGCTTGGTCCCTCTGACTCTGGAAATCGTCAGGAGAGATGCCTTGGGCTCTGCAGAGTCTCACTGATCCCACGTGAAGCCATTTCCCCTCCAATCCCTGGACGAAAGCAGATGGTTCTGCACATTTAATGTGTTTCTCTCCGTTTTTTTCTTTTTTTTCAGGAATTGTCCCTTGTGAGATAATTTTTTTTTCAACAAAATGGCTCCAATTAAGCAAAGCACTGAAATACATGCTTAGCTGTAAAACGCACTGCTATTAGGCAAAACACTTAATCATGAGCTTAAGTCCTTGGCTGAGTCAGGGCTGAGTATGCATTCCCCCTAATTTCAAGGCAGTGATCTGAATACATATTTCCATTTCGTTGGCCTTGAGACCTTTTTTCTTTGACTGCTCTTCCTGAATGACTGCAGGGTAAGATTAACTAATGGGGCTGGGAGGGGGAGGTGGTGGAAGAGCTGGTAACTGCATTTATGTCGATGGGAAGAAGCTGAATCCCAGGTGAATCAGGGTGTTAAGGATGGGGCAATGCCTTTGTGGGGTTTTCCCACCCCTCTGTCCATGTGCACTTTGTGCAGGGAGAAAGGTCACACAGAGTGAAAAGCTCACGGGGAGGAAGGGAAACGGCAACATCTCTTTTCACCATGGGATTTGCTATTGTAAGGCTGTGGGTTTCTACAGCAATAATGCTTTGAGCAGCACGAGGAGAAGGGATTAAGCCTCACCTGCCCAGAAAAATCAGTGATCAGGAGCACTACAGGGTGAGATCAAATTCTGGCTGATTTGCACCCTCCAGAATGCCGGAGGGACCAAGGGTGTGACTCTGGGGGAGAGTTTGTCCCCTCCTGGCCTGGGCTGGGTTGGGCAGGGGGGTCAGTAGGTCTCACACTCGGTGGTGGCAGTGGAGCAGAGGTCACAGTCGCAGCGGATGGCCACGGGGTAGGTGTAGAAGGGGTCCACATCTGGGGCACACCTGGGCAGCTTCACCGTCACCATCCTGGTCTCGTTGTAGGTGCAGATCCGGTGGTGGGACTCGATGTAAGGCGGCTCCAGGATCGGCTTCTGTGGGAGAAATTCAAGGTGCAAGACAAACATCTGCAGCCTCAGATTCCCCAAGGGGACTTTGTGTAAATAGAGAAGCTACTGAATTGGGAGGAAGGGGCCATGGAAATTAATTTTAGGCTTCATCCTTCAAGGCTTGTCTCTTGGAGCCCTGCCATGGAGGGGAGTGGGCACATATACATGTTCCAGTTTGTTTAAATCATAAAGCTCCAATTAAAACCTGCTCGAAGGAAGACAAAAGATTATCCCAAAAGCTGGTGTTTAGCAGGGTATGAGTGTTTCGACCAAATGCTGCCAAAAGCAGCTACTTTCTTCCAAAAGCATTGATTTTCCATTAAACACATTCTGCTGGAAACCCTTCATGTGCACAAGCTCCCAAAGAGCAGGGGTGCATCCAGGTGCTAAAGGCTGAGGTTTTTTTCTCAGCCAGATCAGTCTTTCCTGTCAGGCTGCACTTCCCACAAATCCCAGTGGCTGCACACTGTGGGGAAAGCTCTCGGCACAGCAGCCAGCATAGAAGTCTGCAATTCCTCCTGAAAAAATCAGCTTGGCCAAAGACCTTGGCCATCAGAAGATGATGAGAGCCTGAAGGCCTTGAAACCCACCCTGCCATGTGGTATCACAGCGGCATTGGCTTTGCTGAAAAATCGCTTTCTCCTTAACAGGTACACCCATTTTCCAAAGACTCCAGGAATGGGCAGCACACACAGGAATGGGAGCCCACTGCCTGAGGTAACACATCCAGGTGACATTTTCATTTCTTTCTTTCCTTCTGTGCTGTGCAAAGAGCCCTCCCTGGGAACCAAGAAGTTCAGAGTGGGACAGAATAGATGCAACATTTCAGCAAGAAGATGTGCAGACACCCTCCCCCTAACAAAGCCCCTATCCAAACACACCGTGGTGCTCTCTGGTAGCTGTTGAACCCACAGATAGGTGCATTCAGCTGAATTACACCCCAGGGGTACTGCAATACAGCAAGAGAGGCTGCAAGGTCTGAACTGCCAGAGGAGATTGCAAGTAGGGGCAAGTAGGGGTCAAGACATCCCTCAAAGGAACCTCATCCCAGCGTGGAATCTGGCCACTGGTGGCCTTTCCCCTCATCCCACCAAGGCATGAAGAAGGGGAGTCAGGGCTGGCACCCAGACCCTGGCTCCTGCTCTGGTCACTTATAGAGTTCTTGTCTTCATGTGGACAAAATGTCTCTGAGTTACTCGAGGTTTTCTGAATAAATTAAACTGGGATTGGCCCCTTGAGCTTTCCAGTTGCAGAACAGCAAAGACAGACAGTCAGAAACTTGTTCTCTGATGTGTGCATGGACGTACTTATGCTCTTTCTTTCTCCCTCTGTACACCCCTAAAACTTAAGTCCTTCATACATACAGGGCTGTGGCTTAAAACTGGACCAAATTAGAAAACAGACATTATCTTTAGGATTTGCCTTTTGGAACAGAATATATTACCCATCAATCGGGAGCTCCATCTTAATCTCCAAGGAATACTTTTTTTTCCCCAAGCGAAGTAATAACGTCCCCCTCTCCTTAAGTGTTCAAGCTGTAAGAGGCTTTCAGGCTGCGTGCTAAGAGCATTACATAAGTGCTTCATTAATGTCATCACATGGCTTCCATTCCCCTGTGGGACAGTGGGAGGAGGGAGGGGACAGCCAGCAATGAATGCTGGCAGCCAGGGGGTCACAGAGCAGGACACTGTGCTGGAACCCTGGGCACTGAGAATTTCAGACTTTCTGTGCTAACAGGCACTGACCCCCAAGAGAACACTACATTCGACCTGAGGCCTTGGAAAAGGCTTCCAAAATTGAATGACAGCACTGGGAGTATGAATGTGTAGTTTGAATGGAAGTGTGTAATATCACACGGTGGAAAACTTAGAGTTCAAGGTTTTAGGCTGTAGTAATATATATAAAGCAAGATGGAGGTTTTAGGGCAGAGGCTAGTCCTTCTTTTTTACCTTCTCCTTCATGGGATTTTGTAATAGGGTAGAAAAGTCTGCATTGTGGGCCACGGGTGGTTGGTTATTGGGTTAAAAGTAAAAATAATCCAGGTGTCATTTCATAATTGGACAAGGTGTAAAAATAATTTAGGTGTCAAAATTGGACAGTTTGTTCTTAAAAGGCCTCGTAGAGAGATAGAGACAGAGCCATTTTTCACCTTGTTAGCTGGAACTCACAGCTTGTGAGACTGTAACATAGATAAGGATTAATAAACAACTGAGCCCGAACACGAAGCTGCGTCTCCCGAGCATTTAATCCCAGCTCCCAGAAAATAAGATTAAAAAACTCAACAAGTGGCTGTCTTTGGAGGGCTTTTCCTGGGAAGCAAGGGGTGTCCCCAGGCTCACCTCCCAGGTCTCGCAGCGTCCCCAGCAGGCGTCCGTGGTGACCCTGAGCCCGCGGCAGCCGGGTTTCCTGGCCAGGAAGGTGAATTCCCTCACGGCACAGCCCACGAACGTCCTCAGGTCCATGGCAGAGGATTTGGTGGCCACACTGCACCCAGACAGCAGCAGAACGAGGAGAGCCCCCAGGACCAGGCAGTGGAGCTTCATGCTGAGGGCGGAAAGGAGAGCAGGGGAGGGTTGGGAGAGCCAGCACAGGTGAGAAGCACAAAGGGACAGGTGTTGGAGTTCTAGAAACTCAGAATTTGGGGTTTTGCTGGATGGCAATGCATATTATGTATTCCTCAAGAGGGAGGATTAGGGGTGTTGTCTTTGTCCTTCTCCTCCACCTTCTTCTTCCTTCTTCTTCACAGGTTTAGGTGGTTTTCCATTATTGGGTGAAAAAGGTCCACATTGCGGGCCTTGGGTGGTCATTATCAGGTCAAAAACATAAATAATATTGGTGTTACCATAAGTAATATGGTATTGGGTGATTATTGCTTAAAAGACCTTGGAAAGAGTTATAAGCATTCCATTTTACCTCGTTTCCCCAGCTTGCTAGATTGAGCTCATGGTGTGTGAGTCTGTAAATACTGTAAATAGACGAGATATAATAAACCTTCCAAGGCCAAACTCAAATCTACGTTTCTTATGTTAATCCTGACCTTGACAGAGGGAGAAGAAGAAGCTTAAACCCTCACAGATGGGCTCAGCTGAAGCCCTTCAGGGGGCTCAGCTGTAGCCCTTCCTCCCTTCAAACACAGAGTTTTCCATCCTCACTCAGCCTGGGAGAAGAGGGGCAGGTGGAGGAGTGAGTGGACACTACTCCCAGAAGTGAAAAATCTCAGTAAAAAGGTCTGTCACAGAATGCAGCAGTGTGAAATCTTCCCCTGCAGAGCAGTGAGAGTTTGCCTGGAAGACACAAAGTCACCAGCCTGTGCTTCAGCCCCACTGAAATCTCCATTTTGCACATTTGTTTTGCAGCACATGGCTTTCTACCACCCTGTTTGGGTTGTCCTGAGCTCACACAAAGCCAATAGCTGCACAGTTAGGGGCCAAGAACCCCTGAATTTGTGCTATAACCTCAGCATCTCCCAGAAGTATTATTGGAGTTGCCAGAACCAACACCCTGTGCACTGGGCTTGTGCCACTCCTCTCCCAGGGCTGCAGCCAGAGGGGCTGGCTGTCCCTGCTGTCCCTTCAGACCCAACCCAGGCTGCCAAGCCAGAGATCAGAGCTGGTCAGACAAGGGGGGACATGGCCAAGGTGACCAGAGGAACCCTGAACTCCTCACACCTGAGCAGCCCAGCATCCACCAAGACCCTCCGGTACCTGTCATCCTTCTATCTCAGCAAAGAAAGCAAACAACTACTCTGGAACAGCTCCTCTGTCAAAAAAAGAGAGCTGGAGAGTAACTCTAAGCCATGAGGTCCATTTTACAATGCACATACTATCATTGCATTTAAATACATCTATCTTAGAAACTCCAGATTTGACACTTCATTTTGGGAAAGTCAGCCACTGCAGGTGGCACAGACTGGTGTGTGCTGGGGCCTGTCCTCAGCAGGACAGACCAAAACTGAGTGAGCTGGGACTGCCATTTGCCTGGCTGATGCTTGAGTCTCCAGGCTCCTGTTAAAAAAAAAATGATTTAAATTTGCTAAATCAGAGCTTTAGATCAGCACATGATGTTTGCCTCATGTATATCTCCATGTACACACTGGAGTCTTACATGTGATTAAAGAGAGTATGTTTATATATAATATTCAACAGGGTAAAAAAAGATGCTAAAAATCCTTATTTTTAGAAGAAGATATGTAGAGCAAAATAGACAAACTTCAGAACAAATCAAACATTTATCCTTTGCCACTTCAGCAAATCCTGCTGCTTTATTCATGAGCCAGAGCCATGGCAGGGAGCAAACACAGACATGCACTCACCCAACTCGTTGGAGTCACAATTCCTTTTGCAGTTTTAAATTGCAGATGGTGTTTCAGGGCGTCAGAGCGAGCAGCAGGAGACCTGCACTGCAATCTCTGTGTTTGTGATCAGTAGATCTCCCCAGCAGCTGCTACTGGGATGTCTAATTGCTCAAATTTATAGAAAGGGTCTTGTCAATCAAGGCAGATCCTTACTTGAACTACCCAAGGCATCAAAGTCATTGACTGTAAAGCAGGGCTCCCCTTTCCAGCAGTGATTAGCTTGGAGGGAATTGCTGTTCTTGCAGGTTATTGTTTCATAACCTGATCAAAAAAGGAATATCTTGATGAGTGAAATTATGAGCATGCATTGGGGCAAAATGGATCTTCTTCTCCATAATGGAATATCAACACCTTTGCAAAGGAATCAGAAGCTGGCTCTGAAATTATCATTACCCCTCTAATTAACAAGCCCTAAGTAAACATCCTCAAGGGAGACTTCTCAGATATTTGTGCAAAAAAAAAGCCTGGATTTTTGTCAACTGCAGAAGATATTTTTTTATTCAATTTCCCTGTACAAGCAAGGGCAAGGGCTGGTGGGGGGGAGGTGTGAGCTTGCAAAGAAAGAAAGTGTTCTTCTCTTGGTGAGCCAGGCAGCTGAAACACAGGTAAGCACAACTGTGAAAGGAAATTTAGAAGTCATGTCCTCTGCCTTTTCTGTGCAAACCCGATTTTCAGCTGTCCACAGGACAGGGAGCAGCTGAGGATCTTGGTTCTGTGAAAGACTCGCTGGTCAGTGAGTTTATAAAAGATGAGTGGGAGAGAGAAGCGCAGCCATAAGGTCGCACCTGGAGAAAGTCACCTCCCTTCCTTTCCACCATGGATGGACAGTGACTTCCCAGCTCCTGCACCCAGAAAAATCCAGAAAAGGCAGGGCAGGCATCAGGGATTATGGAACCCTCAGGATGATGCTGTCAGAGGCAGCCACAGCAATACAACCCAGCCATGAGAATGAAAAACAGGGGAAACCTTGGTTCAAACAAATTCCGTGCTACAACGTTTTAGGGGGAAGAACAGAATGAGTAGAGAGCAAAAAAAGAGTAGAGGAAAAAACCCACAACAACCAAGAAAAACAACATCTGCTGATGTCCTGAACATGCATCTCATCAAATATGAAGCAGTGATTACTATGAGTTTGTTAATTTACCTTACAAATATCCAATCCATCCATACTTCTGATGGATTGCATTCAGGCTTTCTGCAGCATGAGTTACGGAAAACAGCAAATTGCCAGTGAGGAAATGAGATATTGAACCATCCAGGACCAAAGGAGGCACACCACACCTGTAAAAGGTGCTGTCCCTTTTTCGGGGTGAATAACCCATGGCTCAAGGTCCTTGTTTCACTGCCAAAGTGCCCACATCTGGTGCAGCAGCAGAGCTGTTCTCAAACCCCTGGGAACCCCAGAGCACTTGCTGTGTTTCATTATTCAGCTTGGAGCAGCCACACAAGCTGCAATGTAAAAGGCTGGTTATTTACTCTCAAGGTCTGCCTTTGCTGTCTAAATTAGGAAACAGTGATTGGAACAAGTGAAAGAGGGAAGGGAATGTCTGAGAAACAGAAAAGCAGCAGGCATTTGGTGCTGTTGCCCTATTGCCATCATGACACGGGAAACAACTGCTTCAAAAAATTAATTCATTTAACAGAAACCAAAAATAAAAAAAAAATTAAAAAAAAAAAAAAAAGAAGAGACGGACCTTTTAGTAAAATATTTGTAAAGTTAGGAGGGAGGGATTGTTTAAAATCTATCCCAGTATTCTCCCTCATTATTGGTCCCAGTCTCACTGACAGTAAAGGCCTCCAGGTTCAAGGGGAGGGTGATCAGGTGAGATGCTGGAGGAATGTTGAGTGGAGGTGTTGTAAATGTCTCCATCAGATCACCAGACAATGTCCCAGACACTTTTTTCCCCCATTGAAACCAATAGGGAAAAGCAGGAAATTCAAAGACAAATGAGATCACAGGGAGGTCAAGAGGATCAGCCAAAGCCCAGTCACTGATCTAAAATGATCAGCAACTTTCTACTAAAATAGTCCTAAAACTACTTTTCTATAATTTTCACTGACCAAAAATAAAGCTAGAAAATAGACTTTTAAAGCTTTTTTTTTAAAAAAATATACAGTTTAAAAGTTCCTGACTTACAGGGAAAACATGTAAAAGTCAAAATACTGAGCTTAAGTCCCCTTTATTTTATTCTGGAAACATGCCAGCAAAAATCAGCCCAAGATTAGAGGCAGGTACAGAAATACGTGCCAGATGGCAGATGAACCAACTTTGACAGATCCCTCTTCTTCTATGGATTAAAAAACCAGGTGCTGGGATTTTTGTGTAATTCAGCTTGGTTTCAGTGACTTCAGCTAAGATCCTGTTCTCTCATCTCCAGTTGTACTGAACAGCCTCTTAGAGTGAAACAAAAGAGAAATTGCAGACTCTCACTTATTCTGTCTCCAGAAAATCCTGTCTGTTTGTGGGACAGACACCAATTCCCCAAGGATTTGCATTGTGTTTTGTGAAAAGCCTGAGTGCTGGCTCTTTCCCACAGAGAGTTTTGCTGTCTTACTGTTCTGTGAGCTTATCTCGTTTAAGTTAATCAATAAATGTGCCAGTAGGGTTTCAGATTGGGTTGGTCACGAGAGAGGAGCTGAGATGAGCTATTTAATGGGACAGACCCAGGGAAATACCAATGCTGAGTGGCTGCACACAGCAAAAACTGCAGAGAGCCATGGCAGAGAGGCTGTGGCAGGCCAGAAGAACCTGGGGACCATTGAGGCAGGAAAAGACAGAGACTGGACAGGAGATATTTAATGCACTGCACACAAGAGGAGTTTGGAAAGGTGGGTGTGAGTTCAAAAGTGAGACAGAATGAGAAATGGGTGAGGAATCAAGGTGGTGTGGGATGGCTGGCCAAGTTCACAGGAGTTGGCATCCAAGACAGGTTAGGATTCAGTTTAGAACAGTCATAAAACTATCAGGTAGGATACATGGCTGTAAATGTTTGATGCAATTTAATGAACTCACAGGAAAAAAAAACCAGCCTTTTCCCTATACAAGTTAATCTCAGACTTTATGTCAGTAGCTTGTTTACTCTTTGCTGGTAGTTTTGAAAAAAAAATAACCTTTATGTCCTGAAAAACAGCATTTCAAGCAAGTGCATTAAGATTATTTAATCCATCCCCACAGCTGCTGCGTGTTTGTGTTGGAGTGTGACTTCCTGCCATTTTCTACATTTTGAAAGAATGCAAGGAGTTGGTTTGTAAAGGGACAGACAAAGCAGATTTAACCTTGAGAGGGCACGGCTGATCCGTAAATGAAAATCAAAGGCGGCCAGCAAAGCTCCTCGAAAGGCTCTGATAGAAAACCTGCCAAGTGCAAACACCAAAATGCAGCCATCAGGAAATGTGTTCCCGGGCAGGAATCAGATCAATGCGGGCTCTCCCTGCTGACAATGGGACACCGGGCCCCGCTGAAGGGCTCGGGCACACAAAGCCATTTGTGCTTTAAAAGAATTTCGGCTCGTTTCGCTTCCTGGGCTTAACACGACACGAGCTGGCAGCGGCTGAATGAGCTTTAGGGGAGAAGGATGCAGGGGGGAAAAGAGGATTTCTTGAGGCTGCCGTGGCAGTGAATCACAGCACAGCCAGTGCTCAGGGGAATGACCCCTCTCACAGAGGAGATCAACACTTCTTGCAGCTTGTGGGGGTACCTGCGTTAGGAACGGCAGAACAGCTCAGTGAACACATCTGTAAAAGCCAGCCCTGCACATCTGGAGTGCTGTGGGGAAGCTCCGCGCTGAGTGCAGCGGAATCCCGGCTGTTCCAGCACAGACACTGCCCCAGCAGCGATGGAAGGGATCTGTCAGACACCGTTCTTCCCCGCCTTTTCCATCAGACTTGGAAAATGAAGTCCAAGGGCGAGGCTTAACAGTAACAAAAAACACTAATCCACAGTTTGCTTGAGGCACATCCATCCTGGAGAGATAACACTCTTCTGCTAAAAAACGCCTGTAGCTATGATGGATTCAATCCAGGAGAGAACTAATGAAGGTCCTACAGGCACTAGAAGAGCTGAAGCTTCTAAAGTTTGGTATTGCAGGTCTCTAACACACAGGTATTGCACTCAAAGCAAGATAATTCCAATAAAGATAAATCCATAGCAGAACTGCGGGTTCTGTTCAGAAACTAATTTGATACTATATGGACAAAAACCTGATTTGATACTATAAAACTATTTGATACTACAAAAACTTGATTTGGTACTATATGAACAAAAAACACATTTGAACACATTTACTAAAATTCCTTTTTTATGTGTTTATATACAGGGTACCTCAGAAAAGCTAATTTCTCAAACCTTAAATTTTGAGCAAAGTGCTCCACAAGTAAAAATCAGGAGGAAAAAATATAAAGGCAAAAAAAAAAAGAAGTAAAGACTGTGCATTGTCAAAAAACAAAATAGCATGCTCCAACAAAATTCATCCTGAGCCAATGGCAAAGGATAGCAAAATTTAAAATAAAAGATGTGATAGGGCAGACCAGTTTGTCTGATATCTGAAAATATTGATTCCACAGCCCTACTCTACTGTGGCTGTAAGTTCCATGATGCAAAGATTAACCACTGCTGAGGACACATTTTTCAAAGACTGACTGGCAGGAAGAATTTACCTGCAACAGGGGCATTCCTGGGGGTTCCCTGAAGGTTTAGGGGTTGTGATAAGTATTGTGGGAAGGGGACAAACACAAAAACACACAAGCAGAATGGATGAGGAGAAGAATAAACGAACAGCACTGAGCCCAGGCTGTGGAATTCCTTTGTCATGGTCCTTAGCAAAGTAAGGAGACTCGTTTCTTCAGGCTGCCATATCCTTGCTCTGGAAAGGTGTATCTGTCAAGCTCAGCTGCTGACAATAAGCAAACACCTCCTCATCACTCTGTTGGTAGCATTCTCCTCAGTTTTCTTGGGCACTTTGGAAGCCTGTGCACTCTTACATTGTCATCAAACACAGACACATTTTCTTGCCTATTAATAACTGTCCCTTCATGGTGATGATGCTGATCACATTCAGCCCAGAATCTGAATTCAGGAATTCAAATCCCATGGAATTGGGTGAATATTGATGTGAGAGACAACTGGGCTCTCTAATTGTACACCAGGGAATTGCCTGGAGATTTGATCTGAGTTCATTGCAGTGTGGCAAAGATTTTTCCAATAAATACAGATGCTATGCAAACTTTCTGTGTCTGACAATAACCACTTTATCTCAAGTCACTTCTGCACTCCATAGCTTTCCTCTAAAAGTCTTTTTTGAAAAGACATTTAAGTCTTTTAAGACAGACTAATGAGCAATGACACAGCTGCTCTGGGCTCAGAATTTGAAGATGAAGCTTCTTAATCAAAACTACAGAAGTTCAAAGATATGTTACCTTAATTCAATAATTTCCCTACTGTTCATGGCCAGTGCAGTGGAAAAGAGACACCTTGTCTGACTCACATCACCCCCAGTGCTAATGCTCCATTTTTAACATTGCCTTCCTGACGAGTGAAGTTTGCAAATTAGACAAAGCTGGAAATCTCCTGAAACAAAGTTACTGTCTCTCCCTGTGAATCCTGTCAGAATAAACTTGAACTAATCAAAATCCAGCCAGGAAAACAAACATGGTGAGAGTCCCAAACCCCAGAGAGGCACTTGGCCAAAGCAAACCTCAGCACAGCAGAGACCCAGACAGCAACAGGCAAGAAGTGTCAGAAGCAGATAGAACCAAAGCTTCCAGCCTGAACTCTTTTTACCCTCTGGGGAAATGTGGATCTCAGTCAACACTTTTTGAGTCCTCAGACTGTTTCCAGTTTAAGTTCCTCACCCTGTTTCCACTGATCTTAACAAGCTCCTTGTGGGTGCAGATTCATCCCAAGTCATGGGATCAGCAGGGCTCAAGAGCCCAGGAAGAACAAAAAGGTTCCAGCAGTCAGAAACAAACCCCACCACCACACAGACACAGCTGAGGTACCAGAGGCTGCCCAGGTTTCTCTTGTCTATCTGGAGTCACCAACTTATCAGCAAGTGAATGATCATCAGGGGAGGGAGATAAGAAGAGTGAGAGATAACAAAGATCCATCTTTCACCTCTGAGCATCACCGGCACAGGCACAACACGCTGTGACTGCCTCACCGCCCTCTCAGGGAAGAATTCCTTCCTAATTAACATCACTGATAGTTTACAGCTTATTTACAAATTCTGATATCACAGTAGTAACGATTTCACCTGAGCTGAAAGTTCAGGTCAGAGCCTGCACTCTCCTGCATATGGATTAATCAATAGAGATTAACTGAAAAAAGTACCATAAATTCAATTTTATAGCTAATGCTACACACCTTTGCCTTGCTTCAAGCATGCTTTTTATTCTGCAGTCTTTGTAAGCTATGTCTACTTGAATTAGGTCAGACAGATAAATCCTGATCTAAAAATCTCACTTTTGTCATTTAAAGACACTTTGAAACCAGACATTAATTTATAAAGCTCGGACAGTCTAACAAGACGAGTTTCGTGTTTCACAGAGCTCCATGCAGAATTTGACTTTGACAACGTTAGCTACATCCTCTGAAGTTCAAAGGTCAAATATGTAAATCACAGCTGAGTATAACAATTTCTTGCTTTGCTTGCAGCTGGCATGTGGCAAGTAGATGCTGAAATCCAGCTGCTTAAATCCTCCATCATCCATTTAAGTTTTAACCCAGCAGTGAAATGACTAAAAGGTTTGTTTGCAGAGGTGTGTGCCAAAATGTACCCCAGGGATTCCCACTCGGCTCAAAGTACTAAAAGACTCTGAACTTCTTGGACATGTAAAGAATACAACGTACAGATGTTGCTTCATAAGGCAAATGCATTACAAATGACTCACAGATTAAGCTGGAAAGATAATAAATGCTGGGTTTGACTCGAAACATAAGGCTAGAAAATTAAATTTAAGGTTTGCCTTTTTAATTAGCATCAGGGATCAGTTGTCCTGCAGGCTCCAGTTTCTGAGCACTTTATAAAGCATCACCCAAGAGCAACAAACACTTTAAGTTAAATTTACCAGGGTTAGCGATGGCCAAATCTCCACTGACACTGGAAGGGGAAAACTGCTGCTCTGTACTTTCTTTAGAAAACCCTCCTCACCGAGATTGGCCACAGGGTGCCAAGAAGACTCAGAACAAACTCCAGAGCCACATTTACTGATTTTCCTGCTTTGGGTGACATTCCCTGCACAGTGTGAAGAGCACTACAATAGCGTCTCTGAAGAGACTGGTACCAGTGACAGCTTCTGGACATCACAGTTGCACAGCCTTTTTCAACTGAGAAATCACCTTATTATTTTTAATCCAAGGAGCCTGAGTGTTGACAGATAGATTAAAACTGGCTAATCTGCTCTCTTCCCCCATTTAAGTTGTTTGAGTGCATGCACAGGACCGTGTCCAGGCTAAGGTTTTCCAAACCTTCTAATTAGTTCATAAGAAACAGACAGTGGCTGCAAGATGAGCCACACAGATTTTACCTGACCCAAGAGGAACTCTGGAACAAAAAGGATTTCTCCACATCACAGGAAAGTGGGAACTTCAAACCATGGTCCAAGGAGCCCTGCTTTAAGTGTGGTGTTCTTGTCATCACTGTCAAGGGGTTTTTATTACTGAAGCCATTGGACACTGGATTTTCATACATTTTTTAAAAACGCTCAGGGCATCTCATCCAGACATGGTATTATTCAGAATCTCTCCTCTGCCAAACCTATTTGGCACATGCAAATAGGAAATGACTGGAGGCACTAAATACAGCTCCCCATTCCTTCTGTTACCCTCTCCTCAGCACTGAAGAGAAGGACAAAAACCTTTCTAAACCCCACACAGAGCTCAGCCTAAAATAGTCACAAGGACAGTTAAAACCACAGAATCATTAAGGTTGGAAGATAGTTTTAAGATCATTGAGTCCAACTGTTAATCCAGCACTGCCAAGCCCACCACTAAACCACGTCCCCAGGTGCCACATCTGCAAATCTTTCAAATACCTCCAGGAATGGTGATTTCATTTCCCCAAGCAGCCTCTGCAAGTGCTTGACCACCCTTTTGGTGAAGATATTTTTCCTAATGCCCAGTCTAAATGTCCTCTGGCATAACTTGAGGTGGTTTCTCTTGTCCTATTCCTTCTTATTTGGGAATAGAGACCAAGCCCCACCTGGTACAGCTTTCCTTCAGGGATTTGTAGAGACTGAGAAGGTCTCTCCTGAGTCTCCTTTTCTCCAGGTTGAGCCCCTCCAATTCCCTCAGCTGCTCCTCACAGGACTTGTACTTCAAACCCTTCTCCAGCTCTGCTGTCCCACTCTGGACCTGTTCCAACCCCTCAAGGTCCTTCTTGTAGTGAGAGGCTCAAAACTGACCCCAGGATCTGAGGTGCAGCCTCACCAGTGCCCAGCACAGGGGGACAATCCCTGCCCTGCTCCTGCTGTCACACTGCTGCTGACTCAGGCCAGGTCCCATTGGCCTTTTTGGCCACCTGGGCACACCTGGCTCATGTTCAGCCACTGCTGACCAGCACCCCAGGCAGTCAGAGCAAGAGCTCCAGAGGGAGCTTTTGGCTGACAACCCTATCCTGATGCACTGGAAAATAGGAGTAAAGGGTTTTCTTGGACATAAGACATTTGTGACATCTTCAAAAATGCCTTGTCTCCTTAGTTCCTTAAACATCTGATCATCTTTCAAGGCAGATAAATGTTTGAACAGATTTTGACTGGTCTTTTCACCTCACTGTAGCACCTCCAGCTTTGAGACTTCATTCCAAACCCACATTTTTCTCATATCCCCTCTCCTCTCAGGTCTGGGGCAGAGCAGCACAATCCATGCAAGGTCCCCTTTTCCACAGTCTACAAAGTGCTGGTCCATTACCATGGCAGGGTGCCAAAATAGATGGTACACACCAGGTTTCTCAGCATCACAGTGACATTTACTGCAGTCCTGCAGTACTGCATTTACTCTCCTGGATGCATTTGATACTCTCTAAACAAAGCAAGTGAAGTTATACTGTTTACTTTCCGGGTTTTTTTCTCATGTCAAAGAATAAGTGAGCAGGCTTTTTCACAAGACAGAGTGTTTTACGTAATTGATAACAATGGAGAGTCTCAGAGGAGAAAAATTTAAGTAACACTGGTCATGAAATGACAACTGCACCGGGAAGGGCAGTTCCCTGCTCCTGAAAGAAAACAAAAAAAAATCTTTTCCATTTCCCCAGTAGCAGAATAACATCTTTTGAACAATGCTGCCCTGTTCATAACCAAATTCTTTTGTAGGCAGACATTGTGTCTAGACAGCCTCAGAAGTGCCTCACTTAACATCCCAGGGCTGGGGTTCACTGTGTGTGCTGAAGTGTTTACCTCAATGCTCAGGTACAGATCACAAATAAGGCAGCAAGAGATTTATTCAGTTTTTTCTCTGGAGCTGATGGGTGTCATTGTAAAACAGGCAGGAAGCAAACTGGGATCAGACATTCCCTCTGAAGCTCATACCCATAAAAGCTTTGTAGAGGTCACACAGACAATGCACACACAATAGTGGATGATATGAACAGGATCCATTTGCTGCAGGAAGAGGAAATGAGTGCACCTCACCCCTCTCAGTGCTGACCACTTTCCCACACAGACACAGCAGATTTGTCTAATCTCCTCACAGGTCTTTATTTTACTTTTGGTGACAGCAACAGGGCTTCCATCATTGACTCTGGCAGGAAGAGAATTAAGCCCTGCAGTTTACAGAAAAGCTGTACTTAATCTGTCTCGTCGTGTTTCTGGACTTGGAAAAGGCAAGATCTCCATCATTCAAGCTCATATTAATGCAGTCATGGTAAAAAGAATACAATAGTCTTTAAAAAACCCAAACTTCAGCCTTGGATAGAAAAAAAAGCTGATTTATCTTTGAGATTTAAACAAAATCCCCTTCTGCAGAGGGACAAACTCTATTCCAGACTAACACAAACCTTATTTCTGCATATCCTCCCCTGCAGGCACTGATTCTTTGGGAAGTGAAGAACTCAGGGAAGTGTGTGGTGGGATGGAACCCCTAAGGACTGGGGATCCAACGGGGAGTGGGTGAGGGTTACCCCACAGCCCCCTCTCCTCAGGGAAGGGAGGAACCATGTAGGGAGCAGAGATGTCCTCCCTGCATTGCTCAGACTCTCACCCCACTAGCAAAGGGATGCCAGAAGCCCTTCTTCTTCTTCTTCTCCTCCTCCTCCTTCTCCTCTCACCTCCTCAATTTGAGGGCAAAGAGATAACAGCCCCAGCCCTGGAGAGAGACACTTCCAGAAGGTGAGACACCCACTTGGAAAATGTATTAGCATGAACGGTCTGCTGGGGATAATGGATGGGAATGAGAGAACGTGAACACATGGAAAACAACTCAAGGTTACAGTAAAGGCAAATACATTTTAAAGATGTGTTTTAGGGAGCTCATCTGCTGCCAAGTCAGGCAGCACAGGAGACAAGCCAGTGTGGAAGTAAGGTCACAGAAGTTTAACTGGCTACCAGCATTTCCATAGCAAGCTTGAAATCATTGCTCCTAAGACTCACCTGCATTTTGCCCACCCTGGCTACCGAAAAAGAACATTGTGATGGAAATGCTTTCCTTTCATCTGATTTATCTGTTTCTGCTCAATAAAGCACTGGGATATAAAACTGAATCCATTTCTGTCTTGAACTACCCTCCCACAATGAATGAAGGTTGGCCCAATAGCAATCCCATGAAATTGGGCTTTTGTTGAAGCAACAACTTAAGCATCAGAAATCAAGTTTTATTTATTGCTGCAAGATCTGGATTCCACGCCCACACTCCCTGCTGCACTGATGATGCAATCAAAACAGGATAATCTACATCAGTGACTAACTGACATCCAAATTAAAAAAAAAATGCCACTATGACATCAAATGGCTTATTTACAGATTCTGTTTTCCTAGACAATTAATTCAAGCACATAAATTTAATTATTTGATTTCAAACCCCAGTAATAGATTGGATATTTCCCATGACATTATATACAGCATACATACCATTGTCAATGATTTTAGAGGGGGTTGGTAAATTAGAATAGGAAGTGAGAAGCAGTTTGATGGTGGATTTAGCAGCAACATAAATGATCAAAATTATTATTGGAAAAAGAGAAGAAAAATTGTGTGTGTGTGTGTGTGTGTGTGTGTGTGCGTGTGTGTGTTTACAGTCTAATTTAGTTAATCTCTTTTCCAAGCAGCTGAAATCAAAGGGCAAAGGGTACATTCTGGGCACACTTAATTCCTGCTGGGAGTGTTCTCTTGCACCTGAATGCCAGGACCCCTTCTTGGTTTGGTCAAGTATGAAGCACTCAATTAAACCAGGGGGATCTTTGTTACTGAAGTGTATTTGAACTGCAGAGGAAGTCACTAACACACACCCAGAGCAAGAAAACCAGATGAAAAGTTTAGGGAAAAAAAACAAGCTGCAAAAGTTGAAAGTTGAGGGACTAAAATTCCATGGAAAAAGTGACCACCTCTGCTCTCCAAAATTCAGGCAAGAAACTACAAGCAAGAACTCTTGCACATGCTTGGCCTGTCTAAGCTGTGTTAGCAGAAGAATCCAAAAGGCTTGTGCAGCTTCTGAGCTTTGGATCTTTGCAGATATTGATCAGAGGACTTTTTTACAACGGTGTGTACTGAGAGCACAAGGGGGAATGGCTCCAAAGATGGAGGGCAGGGTACGACATTATATTAGGAAGAAATTGTTATTGTGAGGGTAGTGAGGCCCTGGCACAGACTGCCCAGAGAAGCTGTGGTGCTCCATCCCTGCGAGCGTTCAAGCCAGATTGGATGGGGCTGGGAACAACCTGATCTGGTGAAAGGACCTCTAAACAAACCCCATTTCCTTGGCTGACCACGTAGAAAGGCATTTGCTTGGAAAAGGCTGAAATGCCCCCTGGCCTGTAGTTACATTGCCCTTATGACAATCTCAACTAAAACAGCACATTCTGCTTAAATTCAGCCCATTACAAGTCCTTACACTTGTGTTTGCAGAACCTAGTCCAGCACAGAAGAAAGAAGGGCTGGGGGCACCACACTGCAGTGGGAAATATCCTTTTCTTTGTATTCCTGAGTCATTTGTGTCTGGCCAGATACTGATGTTTGAAATGTGCAAACCCACTGACCGTGACAATTATTGTCTGATGAGTGTCATGGAGAGCAAAGAGCAGTAACATCCCCTTGTGCTTGTGAAATAGTCTGTGGACTAACAAACTAATTACCACTGTCTGAATTCCACATTTCCTTCCTCCAGAAATCAGGAGTGTCCTTTGCCAAGCTGCAGTTTACTCCAAGATCTGGCACCTGTAGACTTGAGCCTGGTTCCTCCAAGATACCTGAAATGGAAGATTATGTAATGCAGGTGCCCACGTTGGTTGGAGACAGCGAAATAAATACACAGGGATTTTCCACTCATGCACATCACATACATTGCCAAACATCTAGAAAAGCAGGGGAGTTGCTGCATAGCCTTTAGGATGACAGATGAGCATGAGCTCAGCACACTTTGCAGAATTAAACCTAAAACCGAGCTGGACCATTTGTCCAGTTTGCTCACACAGCTCAACCACATACGCTGCAGGTTCAAAAGGCAAAGATTCAAACCTGACCCGAGCCTGCTCAGCTCACAAAAGGTTTGCAGGTAAACCTCTGCCTTTACTGCTGGAGGGCTGCACAAATCCTTGTGCAAGCACGAGGTCTTTCCTTCCTGGCTGTCAGAGCCATTCTGCCCCAGCGTGCTGCTGCTGTGGCTGGGGCTCCAGGAATGCTCACTGCTGGGTCACTGCTTCCTCTGCCAGGGAAGTGCAGAGGCTTCTTGCACAAGAAAAAGCTTGCAAAGTAAGAATTTTGACAATATTCAGGTGGTGTATGGAATATTCCTTTCTCATTCTCTTTTTGGAAGCCCTTCCCAGACCCAGGGATAATGCCAAGTTCCCAGATACTTTCAGGTGCATATCAAAGTATGAACCAGTGTATAAAAACCAGACATTTCTTTAAAGGCATCTCAAGCTTTCCATCCTTACAGAGTGACCCTCGACTTCTCACACCTTCAAGGGGGGATAATACTGAATACACAAGATGGACAGAGGGGGAAACAAAACCAAACATAAAAATAGAGCAAGATAAAGTTTTTGTATGAGCATTTCTCATGTCATGGAAACTCCCAGAAGAGCCTGTGGTCACTGCTCACAGTGGGTTAAAAGCACACTTGCTTTCAAGGTATTTACTAACAAATTCAGGATACTTGCTTCAGCTCCGGTGTTCAATCTTTAAAACCACAGACCAGAATTCGAGACCTTGTATCAGTGTCCAGTTTAACTCTCAAGCTATTCCTTCAGGGTACACTGAGGCACTAATTAACACAGCCTTGGGAACAGCCTTCACCTGCACACAAAACTACTTTTGTAGGCTACACACTCGTGATCTGAGGTCCAAACTTATTGTAAGATAAACCAGACATTCTGCAGCTGTATGAGAAACAAAAACATCCCCGGGAAGGAAAGACCAAAATGAGAAATTAGCAAAGCAATTAGCATAACTGAAAGTAGGAAACTAATTTAAGTTTTTAATTCCAATCCTGTAAAGGTTGATTTCTAACTTGCAAGTTAAGAAGACAAATCCTACCCTGGAGGCCAACTTACTGCATGTTCTTTTTTTTTTTAAACTTCTTTAGAAAATACTTGCCTTGCAATAAGTAGAGACACATGAAATTGTTAGGCACTTTGAATATTGTCTTACAAGTATTTAAAGAGATTTGTGATAATGAGCTCGTCTAACAAAGACAGGCAAGACCCAACTGATTAAAATTAAATTGGGGGGGGGGGGCGTAGAAATGAAAGAATTAAGGGTTAGACTATTGGAACAAATGATAAAAAAGGCAGTATTTAAAAATCAGATGTTTAATAAATATTTTCTCATTTTATTGAAGCAACCAGCTCTCCTACACTGCTGCTCAAGCCATTCCCCTGCAGTGCCCCTTTCCAGGCTCTATCCCTGGCTCTCTCCAGAGGGTTTTCCCCCACATTCGTGACCATGTCCAGCCTTTCCCTTCCCCTCCAAATTGCGAGGCACAACACCACGAGGACTAAAACACTGAATGCTGCCATAAAGGAGCAAATTCCTTCCCCAGCTGCCAAGTGTAAGGCTCAGAGGGTTCCCAAAGAACACTGTGTGGCTTTAATGCCTCTTTCCTGCATCCACTGCTCCTGACCTTCCTGACAAGGTGGGGTTGTGTGAGCGTACTCACCATCATCAGAGGACTTTTAAAAAATTAATGAAAACTGAGTGTTAACCACAGTAATTCTAGCTGAAACTTAAATTACCACCTCATTGCTTCATTTTTTTTTCTCCAGACAAGAGTCCTCACATTAGATACATGCAGATGGGTACCTGATTGCTGCAAGTTCACTGTTGAAAAGGTTCATGAGGTTTAGATGGGAAGAGGTGGAAAAAAAAGCCAAGCACCTGGAAAACACTTCATTGCTTCTTTATTTGGATGCACCCACAGTACAGAGCCTCTTGAGCATGTGCAAAAGAGGAAGATAACACATTTATAGCTGGGAGCACCATTGAGTTTGAGTTTCTTTGATACCATTTTTAAGAAAGTAAACTGTTTCCAAAGAATGACATTAGAATCCAAGAGTTTAAGACCTGCTTGTACTTTATCCAGAGGTGGAAGATATTTTTATTATTATTTGGATGTAGAGTAGAAGACATTTTCACAGTCTGGTTAGACCAGTCTATATATTTTCATATGCACCTTTTAATATATATAAAAAGTTTCATTTTTTCCCCCTATCCAGACAGTAAGATGCACCTAATTTAAAAACAGTAATGGGACCAGAGCATTCCTATGGGGAAAAATGAACTTTTGCTGCCCTCTCCTGCTTAAACAATGAAATGCTAAAATATTAAGATCTATGAATCTAAATACTAACCTTGAAACAAAAAGCATGACAGGTCATTCGCTATACTACAGTCAAAAATAGGACAACAACAGGAAATGTATCGGTACTATTTATATTTGAAAACTCCTCATGGCTCCATGAGGTTATGAATACAACATATTTACAGCAGGTGATCCAAGTAACAAAAACTCTTACTCAGAGAGGTCGTGATAAAAAGCGCACGCTTCTGTGGATGGGAAGCAACACTTGGATAAAAGTTTTCAACCAGAAGTAGTTCCATTCTGTTTCAAGATGCTGTTTCATTGAGTTCAAAATGGAACACTGGGCTACATAAAATCTGCTGCACATACCAACTAGGAGAAACTAATTCATGGCTCACTCCAGAGCTGCTAAGGGAAGCACGTGAGCCAAATTTAAAAAGCTACAAGTAAATAAAAACATTCTTCAACCTTGAGCATCATCACCTTTGTCTTCTTTAAGGGCAACTGCTTTGGGATAGTGGTGTCACACAATTAAGAGAAAAGGGCATCTTTGTTTTCAAAGACAGAACTAAAAGGAAGTTATGTCAGTTTTACTCGGAGGGAGAAGAATCTCATCTTTCCCACTCCTCACAAAACAATAAAGAGCTTTTTAGAGCTCCTAATATATTTTCTTTTCCATTGAGGGAGAGAGCCTAAGGCTGTACTTACACACGTATAATGTAAGTACAGCTGCTGCATTTCTTACTCAAGCGATTCTTGGCTCTGACACCCTCAATTTTTCCACATATGAGAACAGATAAAAAAATAAATTAAACCCTTTTACTCATTCTAACAAAACCAAGATTGAATTTACTGTAACCCTGCTAGCAAACGCTCCAATGGCACTAGAATACTTTTATTTAAAGCATTCCAACCTTTGGAAGAGAGACAAAAAACACTCGAAAGCAACAAGAGGAAAACAGTAAGGGAGACGTGCAAGATGAAGAAAGCAACATGTGGTCAATTCAGAGTGCATCAGAGGAACTTTACTTGTGCAGTTGTTACATCCCCATGACCCAATGCCCTCGCAGCTCCTTCCTGTGAGCAGACAGTGCTCAAACCCTTCCCCCAAGACCAATGTGGCCCGGGACACGCAGGACCACCCAACGCCTGCCGGACAAGCAGTCAAGAACAACATTGACACAAACAAAGGTGGCTCGTAGAACTCAAGAAGCAAACAAGAGAGTAATTTATGATGCACTGATCACACTTGGGCCCACGGGCTGCCCTCCTCTTCCTCCTCCTGCAGCTCCAGCGGGAGCAGTGGGAGCCCCGTGGGGCCGGACACAGCGCTGGGACTGCAGCACAGGCGGGATCCTGGCAGCAGGTGCTTCTTCAGGTGCATCACCCACCCTTTAGAGTCAAGTGACTTCAGAACAACAGCACATCATCTCCTCCTTCTCCTTAAAGGAACCTTCCTTCTCAGAAGTGATAAATCATCCATAAACATCAGACACTCCCCGCTGTCCCTGCGGCAGAGGCCACGAAATATCGCAACCCACCAGGTTCTCCTCAGTTTTGTATGATCAATAGCAGAATGACATGGCATAACCAAAAGTAGTTATGAACAAACAACACTCACCTAAACTCTAAGTACAGGACAAGGTGCTTTTTCTAATTTCACATTGTTGTGTTTTACTCCACCAGGTGAAAAACATGAAGTTTTATTCCTCCATTCTTTCTCAGTTTTTCACAATGGAACATAGTCTTTGAGCATGAGTTTGAGTCCACCCTCTTGTACTGTGAAATGATCATTTCACACAGAAATCACACTAGCAAGTATTTTTCTTTTTTTTTTTTTTTTTTTTTTTTTGGTAACAGAAATAAAAGACTGTCAAAATCAATGGGCTAAGGGACATGATTTGTTATAAATTTATTTAATCTTCAGTATTTCAGCTTGCACCTTTGCTTCAGCACTTTAAAATAAAATGTTTCAACTATGACAGTAACTGCCTAATTTACATTGCGTCCCAGTCAATGTTCTTAAAAGAAGTTCATAATAATCCCATAAAATCATGTCGTGTTTGGTGTTGCATTATGACTAGTTCCACTTTTTTTTTTTTTTTTTTCCCCCGAATTAACAGTGTCAAGTTCTTACAAAACCTTGAGTTTACAACACTCGTGTGTGCAGACCCAGGAGTACAAACTGTGACCTGATAATCCCGAAACAGTCAGTAGTCTGGGAGGGAATTCTTTTTCACCTTTTTTCCATGCCTGTAAAGAAGAAAACTTCAAATTCTACTGTATATTTAAATGGTAGGAAGAAAAATATACAAGCTTGTATTTATACTGTATTTCTATCAATGGCAACAGGTCATAAATTCATGTTTGCAACTATCACAAAGACTCATGAACACCAATTCATTTTTATACTGTAAATACTTGCTGGATTGATGGTTTAGGATTATCAATTCACTGTTGTCATATGTCTATAACAGTTCAAAAGCATCCTGGAGAAAAATCCTGAAACACATACCTTCCGGTATAGAATAATGCAACTGCATTAGCTAAATATATACTGTACATAAGTCTTATCAGCATTTCACCTACCAAAGATGTAAGATTCCACTTTCAAATACAAAGCAGATAGCCAATAATGTATACTTATAATACAGCCCTCTTCTTTGTTTTTGTTTTTTTTTTTTTCTCTTTTGTTTTAAACAATTTGGTCACAATGCACCTTTGATATAAAAGCATTTTAAACTTTATTATTAATACTCAGAACATTAGGATTTCCAGAATTCTTTCTTTTTTTTTTTTTTCAGTAGCATTTGTAGAACCACTTTTGGTAACAAATACAGTAGTTAGGAATGAGCATCCAGATGAGAATGCAGAAGTGTATAATCCAGAATCCTTTCCAGCTAAGACCATAGGGCTGGTACTGTGATGAGTAATAGTACTAGAACCACAAAAACACTAGAGTATGTTTCTTAGAGGCTACATCCTCTTTTGCTGGAACACTTTATAAATACATATTAAAAAGTAAGGCAACAACTCCAAACTGTCCAAACTGCTATCTCAACTCAGTTTCCAATTAGATCCATGACCACTGGAGATCAATTTCATGCTTGTGTTGTTTAGCATGTGTCTTTATTCTTTCTAAATGGTCCAATAAGAACATACTGTAATAATTCAGCAATTAAGTGTTTCTGAACCAACCCTGGTACGTGTGTCCAATGCTGTATCACTAATACTGGTTAGGTATTGAAGTCCAGGGTGTTACCACTGCCTTTTTTTTCTTTTTTCCAAGGATTGTGGACACTAATTTGGATTTGCAATAAATAGGTGCACGAATCCAAAGCTCCCTTTCCTACTATGTTCATCACCTACATGTTTTTTAATTCCTAATGTTCAAATTAAGGAAGCACCAGAGACAGCCTGGTACTAAAAAAATGCTCACACCAGTAAACAAAACTTTTATTCAGGACCAATGTTTTTCATGGCCCTGATCTGAATGGACATTCAACTTATGAAGATGTGCAAAAGGAAAAGAAAGTCAAATTACAGTAAAGTTATCCAGAGAAGGAGGATGTTACACAAACTCATAAGGAAATGACAGTCTTTTTTCTCTTTTACTATAAATACACGTAACAGTTTAGCAGAAAGACAAGCTAAATTTTAAGATTGTTCACATTTGAAAGTTGTATTATACTCTCTGCTAACGATAAATAAGGAACAGGTCCTGACAATGGAATCTGACATTGCAATTTTCATCAACAGATCTTTGAAGACTGGTTTTAAAGAAGGGTTAAAACAATGATTATGTTTGCAAAGTTCTGAGAAGTCCATCTGTTGTCCAAACTTTGGATTAAAGTCCTTATTTTTTTCCTTTACTTAGAGACAGGTATATACAGTGCTGTTGTAATAATGAAACAAATGTGAAATCTACTGTAAAGTTGCACAATACAGAAAACTGTTGCTCCATCTTCTACTACATAAATGTGTGACTCCACAGGTTAATAATGCTGTTTTGTTTTTTTGTTAAGTTGGAATTATTCCATCACGTCTAAGACCTCTCTTTAATTCCAAATCCTCCAGTTTTTTCCACAGTTCTTCACGCTCTTTCTCTTTCTTCTTCTCACTGACAGACGAAATAAAACAAAGAGTTAGCAGGAGAGAAGACTGTATAATATTTATGTTTAAAAAAACATAGTTGACATTAGGTAGCTGCACAAATTTTCTTGAACTCAACTGTAATTTTCCTAATGTATATTTGATTTTTTTCAATTTTTTCTTTTTTTTCTTTGCTACCTACATAAATTTAACGAAACAAAGCAGTATGAAAACCTAAGCTGAGCAAAGTGACAGTGCTCGCAGACACTAATTTGCAATGAGGAATTAAAAAATGCAGTGGAATTTTATTACGGAACTAATTTGCCAAGATTATAAAAATTTCCATTATGCACTAAGTAATTTAGTTATTTTTATGTTTATTTATTCGAGACATAAATAATCTTATAAATCACAGCGGCTTTCTAGAAAGGATTCCCTGATTCTTTTAGAATCACTATTTTTACTTACATTGAGTGCTGGCCTCCCTATAGCTTAGGCACCAACCAAGGCAAAGTTTAACCTACAAGATGTGCCTTTTGTTCAGTGAGTTACTCTTTTTCCACACCAAATTCCTGCAAGATCTATGTAGCATTTGCTTTAACAACAGACTTCAGTGGCTGATTTGCGAAAATTAAACAGCAAACCTAACATTTACTTTACCTGCATTGTTTGCTTTCTAAATTTCCTGTCTCTGCCACAGCTTACTGTGAATAAATCTCCTCGAGACTGCATGGCACAAAATGCTTTCAAGTTCTATGACATCACCTTGTAGGTTTAGATGAAATGGAAATCTAACAATGACAGATACACAGATTCTCTGCCAGTCACATTACAGAAGTCTTGAGAAGTATTTCAAGGGATTAGAAACATTCCTACACACTTTGAGTCAACATACCAACATCTGGCTCATTTGTTGGGAATTTTGATTTCCCAAGAGGATTTTAAAGATATAAAAAAATACAAACGACTTTTAGATAAATCCCTGAAGAACGGTAAAAGGAAAGAAAAAGAGCCTATTGTTACTGGAAAGTATTTAAAATTGAATACAAGAATAAGTAAAACAGCCTTACATTTTCAGGCTACTTACCAATAATTATCTTCTAATCATTAGGAAATACATGCCTGCTTACCTAAAGGTCCATTAGAGGATGATCACCTCATCCAACTTACCTATTTGACCTATCCCGGCCATTAATATTGAACATATTTCTCCTCAAGCTTTAAGTGGTATCAAAGCTACCCTTTCAAAATGTGGTGTTATTAAGATGCCAAAGATTTTCTGAAAACATTAAGGTAAAAACCCTGGTTTATACATTCAAATTTTAAAATTATAAGAAGAGAATAAAAATGGTGAAATGATTAGCACCAGCCTTGGTAAGAAATACAAAGTAAGCAGGTGCAAAATCAATTCTTTGTGCAGTCCAGCCACTAAACCTCCCCCATTACCCAGGCACTGCAGTGTCTGGTCCTGTTCAGAACAGAATTTCTCATCTTAAGAGGCAAAGTGCAACACAAAGTGATTTAGGTCACCAAGCTGCCTCCATGAATAGCTGGATTAGATGATCACTCCTAGGATTCTTTGCCTTTTTTGCTAAGAAACCACAGAGATGCAGATTTTTTTGGGTTATAAAACAAAGCAGAATGAAACGTCAGTGTAACTCCAGTCACACAAGTCAAAAAAACTACAACAGCCAAGAGACTTCCACGGATGGACTGCCCTAAAAACCTCTGCTGACATGCAGTGCCCTTTGCATTGCTTGGGAGATCCCTGAGTCACAGCCAAGGTATGACTTAAATGAAGTTGCAAACTGTTCAAAGCTCCTGAAATTTCCTCTTTTTTTTCTCCTAATCTTTGGATAAGGTGAAACTTTTGAGAAGAGATGATGCATTGTAATGGAGAAATAAAGATTAGGGAAAATAGGAGGAAAGACAAGCTAACACTGGAGCTGAACTAATGCCTCTATAAATGGATCCTGCCGAAATATTCAGATACAGCAGGACCTCTGAACAAGAAATAAAAAGGCTGAGAGATGTCTCTTTACTTTAAGACCACATCCAGCCTACAACCAGCAGTTTGGAAAATCAAATCTTAAGGGTTTTCTCCTGTGTCTTTCCAAATCTCAGTGTAACTCTCTTTTTTTTAAAGTCTTTAAGCAAAGTGCTACCTTTAAACACTTGTTTTCCTTTTATTATTGAAGATCTTGATACACTTAAGTGTTCTGGAATGCCGAGTCAAAAAGGAATTGCATGAGGAATGTGTATTCTCGAGCAATGCAATTGCAACTGAATTTACTAAAGGTAAAAGAACAACCTGCACACAAAAACTCACAACCTGCAGTGAGAAGCCTAACAAGCAGGCAAGGGCAAAAATGGTGCAGTGCCTATTATGTCTGAGATTATGCAATTGCACCTGAGTGTAAGGGGAGAGCTAAACTGCAGGCCGTGTGCACAGCTGACAAAAAAAAAGAGCTTTAAAAAGTTACCGCTGACGATCTGACTTGTAAGTGGCTGTCAGCTCGTCAAACATGGTGCTGTTCATTTCCATAAATGCCTTCAACACATTGTAGACTAAAGCCACAATTGCCCTGTGAAACATGGAAAAAGAAGGAAGAAAGGAATCCGTTAGTTTCAGGTGAAATCAAACGTGAAATAAAAAGTGTCTTCTCCTCCCAGCCTTTCTGTGACCAATTCTGTTCCTGCAAGTATGCTTATGTAAATTCTTCGATTTCAGTGAAACTGCTTTTGATTTACATACTTCAAGGTGAGAATCAGCTTTCATGTCCCTGCTGACTACTGAAATGGAGCAGGCCAAAACTCTAGGGTAAAAGGCAACAACAGAAAGCTATTAGATATAACTACAGTCTCTTCCCTCATGCTGTGGAGCAATTCTGAATGCAACTTCAGAGATTCAAATCATCAGTGCTGGCAGAAGGAATAGAATTCAAACACAAAATGGAAGTGATTCATATTTCCTTATGACTCTTCTATGAAGCTGAATATTCAGTGCATCTATGCAAAATACAAAGCTGTATTTCAAGAGCGATTTCCTTGTGCTCATAGAGTTCATATTCATTTTCCCTTTCACAGTTCCTGATCCACTACTCTGGCTGTCATGTTCAGACCCAGGGCTGCTTAAGAAGCAGCTCTTCAGCCAGGAGGCAGTGAGTCAACAGTACGAGTGCCAGGAACCTTCGGAGCTAATCCTTAGAGCACACAAACTATGTGCCATTTCCCAAACTCCCCTGTCTCTCTCATCTCTTCAAATAAACTTTCATTTTTGTTGCCTACATGAAAAATTGTCTTATAAATCCAAAAATTCTTAAAATATCTCCTTTATTTTAGATGTGTCTTTACTTGGCTCATGTAACAAAATTTCTATAGGTATGAAAACTCTGTGAACTGGGATACTGGAATATTCTCATTATCAGCAGCATCCCAGTGTATAATATAAAAGGTTGGAGACTGGTACTGGAGTACTGTGCCATGGAAAGTGTCCTTTTGTGACCAGTGTTAAGTTACAGAGGCTTTTCAGCAGCATTAGATTTGTCATTTAAGCACACAAACTTCAGAGTTTGACTAAGTACTGAACAAAAAGACCAATGTTTGAGAAGATGAAACATTTTACAGTAAGGTGTCAAAGAAAGTGGGATCTGCACATAGCACAGCTCATTAAAAATACTGGTTTTACTAAATGCTAATCATCTTGACTTAGGAAAACTTTCCAACTAAAATATAGGATATATGTCTTCTAACTGTAATAGAATTTTTCATGAAAACACTTTTCATAGGTCATTCAGTTTAAAATAAAATTGCCCAATTATCATGATATCAATATAAAATAACTGCTCAATTATTGTCATAGAGAACAGCTGTATTTAAATTTATTTAGAAAAAACAACCCAACCAAAGAATATACTGTCTGTATGTTTCATGGATGTTTTAAAAAAATTCCAACATCAAAAGTCTCTCAGAGGTTTCAGTTGATGATACAGCCACAAAGCTTTATTAATGCCAAGTGATATTCTTCTAGACAATTTAAAATCAGGCTTAAGAGCCAACCCATTTGTAAAAAAACTGCGTAGGAGAAACACTTGATGAGCAACATTTTTCCTTCAATACTAATGTAACATTTAATTTCTTCTTTTTTCCAACTCGTGAGAAGGCCTAGTTTTATCCCACAGGGTAGTGATTTTTGTACACATACCAGTTAATTAAAAACACTGAGACAAGCTCAAGTGCAGACTAATATGTACTGGCATTAACAGAGTTGCACTTGCTCAGAGCAGCTTTCAGTCTGCATCTCTCCCATTCAGATGTTCTTCAGCAGACATTCCCGCTAAGTTTATCGGTGGGATGTCAAAGGGTAAGATAAAGTGTAAATGCACAAACTTACGGATTCCAGTGCTCTTTAGAAATCCTGTAAAGGCTGGAAAACATGATGGGAAGTATAACATTTGAGTTCTCCTCTATCAAACTCATGATGTATTCATTATTCCAATAATACAGCGCTCTTTCAGCCACCTTGGAGTCAAAGAAATAAAACATTAGTAGGAATTCAGATACCTGTAATTTTGTGATTTTCTGAAGGAAAAAACAAATCATAGAGAAACTCCACAAGATGAGCTAACAAGAGTCATTAGTTTTGGAACTAAATTCAAATCAGTAGCATAACATGCATTAATGGAATTAACTTTCTACCCTGTAGTTCTGATCCCACAGCACCCACCCTGTTTCCTGAGCAATGTGTTACTCCTCACTGAAGACTGGGTGCAGATACAGTATAAGTGCTGCAGCTGAGGAGGGGAAGGAAGAGCAGAGAGAGAGATTTCTCATCACCCTTTCCCTCAAAATCAGGAAGAGTGCAGCTGGAACAAACCCAGCAGTGCTGGGATACCAGAGGAAGGAGACAAGGAAAGGCCCAGTAGCTGTGCCGGATAAGAGAGGAGAAATCTTAAGTGTGGGGAAGGTACCAAGGACAGTAACTACCCTAGAGAGGAGCTGGGGGCTAGGAAGGAAGGTGCTGATGTGAATTACGATTTAAAAAAAGATGTAGTCCAAGGAAGAGTTGAAAAGTCACATCTGTCTTTGTGCCAGGACAGATCATCAGGCTTAATATGGAGACACTACAGGCCACGAACTTTATATCCTCTTCACATATCCATTTACATCTCATTCACTTCCCTTCCTCCCATTATACAATGTGATTAAAATAGGCTACAGTTTGTGTCACCTCTAACCAGACATGTGGTTACGTGGTTAGAAGGAAACAAGTCAGAAAACAAGAACTGCACAATACTGCACCAAACCAGGGAGCAAATCCATCCTCCATGGTCTGTAAGGCCAGCACCTGTCACCCACAGTGAGAAGGGCTCAAAGTCTGCTTGGACACAGGTTAAGGTTTGGAGAGGGGCTCAGAAGGACAAGTTCTGTGCTGTAACCCCAAACACCTCTAATAAGTTATTCATGGAGCTCAGACCTAACCTTCCACCCCAACATATCCTCTTCCACAGAAGACAAGTATTTAAAAACTTAGCATAAAATAATGTTTACATTTGGGGGGAGTTATGTTTGAAACTGAGACTATACATTCCTTTATAAACAATAATCTCTACCACTGACCTGAAAATGAGGGCTAGAGACACACTTGGCAATTTGTTTAAACAAGGGTTCCTGGATTTTGACAAATTGGGATGGTTCAATTACATCCAAGATTTCCTCCAGCTCTCCTAAGAACATGACCTGAAGACAAAAAGGAAAGCATCGAATATAAAACCTCCAAATCATCTTGTTCTGCAGAATGCTGGTAACTTTCGAATTCTGCTGCTTCAGGAAGAAATGCAAACTTCAACAGCTCAGTAAGACCCTCTCTCAAAAAACGTCATCAGTTCTACCATTGGCAGCTTTTGGACTCAGTCCCTTAAAACAAGGACAAGTTTCTTCTTCAAGTGCTGCATTTAAAGTATTTTGAATGAAATTCACAATTGCATCAGTGTATACATCCATGCTGAAAAGCTTGTCTCCTACAAAGATCTGAACAACCAAGGCTTAAATTTTAGTAACTAAGGGGATTCTCCTAATTTTACCGCATTTTTGAGAGCAATATTCAAAATGACAGTTTTGCTGTTTCACAAAACCTCACTGGGGAGACCTTGATTTGCATCTGAAACAAAAATGCACATGCTTAACTGCATCTTTTACATGTCTAGTAGATAAACACCACATAAAGTATCTTTCACCCTCACTGGAAAAATACTGCCTTTATATTTAAACAATTCCAAATCTAACAGAGTTTTCCAACGTATCCTCAACTATGTTTATTTTCTCCTTTCTAAAGAATTCTCTGCAGAAGTACTAGAACTTATTTTGTTAACAGAAACCACAGTTAATCAAAATTTTCACAGTCAAAACTGTTCCAAAAACTAGAATTAAAGTACTGAAAAATCATCCATACAAGAAACAATACCAGGATTCACCACAGTGTGTGCTAGTAACAAATTATTTAAAGATTCCTTGCTTAATTATGTTTCACAGCAAAATAACTTTTTTTTTTGAATACTAGCATATCACTCACCTCTTTCTGACTGCAGGTTTTTGGCCAGAATTTCATTAAACCTCTAATGACCTAAATTAGAAGGAAAAAGATGTTAGATTTTTTACTTTTCTCTCTACAGGGTAAACCATTCATGGTGAAAAAAAGAAATATGAAAGAAATATTTACCGGTTCTGTGAGTGAGGGGTCTTTCTCCAGAAACTGTACTATGCAATATGCCAGCTGTGAAGAGGTAAGAATATACAAAAACAAAATTAGAACATTTCTACAAAGAAACCACAAAACCTCAACTTTTTAAAAAAGAGACACTTCAGGCAAGATGCTATTCAGCTCTCTGCAACTACATCCAATTTTAGACTGAGATGCACAGTTTGTACCGTGGAAATCCATTCACGTTTCAGTTTGTAAGAAAGGACACTTCACAAGAACAATGTAAGTGACAAAAAAGCACATAAAATAAAAATCGGAACAACTTGGAATTCTAAATACAGTCATACAAGCAATGTTTTGAAGCTTCTGCCACTCTATTAAAAGGTGTCCTTTTTACTAATTTTATACAGCAAAGTCATAAAAATTCTTGCAAGATGAGTAGACACAGCTAAAACACACTTGGAATAACACACTTCGAAATCAGAGCTTTATCACCGTAAGAAATACTACACTAGCTGAAAATCAGAGAGAAAGGCAACAGGTAGCAGTTATCAGAGGGAAAATTACATCATGTAAGCTGGAGGTACAAGAGAGTATAAATGCAGTATTAAGGAATCCATGAGGGAGAATATTAAATGAAAAAATGTGGGTATTAGTATTCAGAAGGTTGCCAGGGTGAAGAAGAGCCTTGACAGCACAAGACTAAGGAACCCAAACATCCTCTTGGGAGAGAGAATGGGAAAGGCAAACTTGTGAGAATGAGACCAGAGCAGAGAGGAAAACCTAGAGAGAGAGCTTAACTACTAAATAAAATTTCCAAGATATTACAGATGTATGTCATGCTTTTAATTATCTAATCAGAACTGAAGCCATGTATTTATCATACAAAGGATGCTGAATTATTTGAGAGAAAAGTCTATTGTATTTTTATCACATTTAGAATTTTCCCCTACTTTTTATGTGCATGTAATTAAATTTACAAAGCAACCTTAAAAATATACATATAATTCTTACTGAACAGAAAGTATTTTCATAATTTCTACCTGTGCATGGAAGAGTGATAAACTCCTGACAGTGTGTAAAGGGATCAGCACCTTCACCAGAAACTGTTTATGCTCTGCCTTGAGAGGTAAAGCAAAACCATTGATAATACTGGAAATTAGAAAAGAAACATTTGTTAGTGTCATCATCACAGAGAGCAATACTGAGGTCTGAACAAGCACTTTCTAGATTAAAATATATTTAGCAGTCAGCACCTGTTTACAAATAGCCCCTGTAAACAGGTGCTGACTTTGGTCCTGATTTATATTAGCAGAGCACTACATATCTAGGTAGCAATCCAGCTCCCATTAGGAATGATCAACAGCTGCACAAACCTGTTGCCAAAGAGGTAAGACCTTGTCTATGTGGTCTGTAAATTCATGTAAGCAAGGTGGTCTTGAGTAATTAAGCTAGCAAAATTAGAGTCACTTCAAACATTCACTCTGCTACGTGTGCTCAGAAGAAAATAATCCTCCAGCATGTAAGGATGAAGTCTGCAGTATTTAACGGACTCATACACATAAAATCAATCCAACACTTTGGCTGTAACTTGCATTTGGTTATATATTCTTGGCAAAGATGTCACAGAGATTTGCACATGGGCTTAAAGATGAGCATGTGCTCACATCTGTTTGCAGAATCAGGGATTACCATAATACTTTTTCCGAATCTGACACTATCCTGACATGTCCACAAGGGAAGTCTGAGTTAGATAATAAAAAGAGACTCATTTACCTTCCTAAAATTTCCAACAGTTCAGCTACGCCATTGAAGTGTTCAGTTTCATAAACAAATCTAAAAAAAGAAAAGTTAAATATAAGCAATAGATCAGTTTCCTAAAGCGTTCACATGCAAAAAGCACCTTCTTCCACAACTTACCGTAGAAAAATATTATTAATCTGTTTTCGGATAAATGCTCTAAGACCCAGGAACTTGCCATAAATTCTGTGCAAGACTGTTTTTAGGTAGTCTCGTTCTCGAGGGTCTTCACTGTCAAACAGCTCCAACAGCTGTGTTTAAAGGAAAAAGAGAGCTGAAACAGGAGACATTTGACAAGCAGGACACACAGACTTCTGTATGAAACTGAATTCATGAAAACACATGAGTGAAAGAATGTGACATCCACGGTACCCAAAGAGTAGATACCCAGTATGAAAAAATCTGCTGGAACCTCAGTACAACATCACAAAACTCAGAATAATAAATTGGTGATTAACTAGCTCCAAAATGCAGCTTTCCTTCTCCCCAAAAATAAATAGGATAAGACAGTTTGCCTTTTACCATCCACCATTCCCTAACTCTGCAGAACCAGAAGATCCTCATTTGCTCTGATACTTTGTTCTCACAACATTGTCTCAAGGTCACATTTTTCTAATTGCTTGTAATTTATATGATGAGCTCTTAAGCCTTCCCAGTGATTGCATGGCCTCCACGCTGTGGAAAGACTCAACAGGGAGGTCCATGCCAGCACCGGATCTGCTGTTACAGGATCTCCACCAACTGCCACAAATCAAAAGCAGAGACAATTAATCCTCCACTTTGAACAAAATGATGATTTCATTATCAATGCAAATTAAAAAAACAAAACAAAAACAATGAACAAAGCAAAAAAAAAAAAAAAAAAAAACCAACAGCAGAAAACCCATATTTACTAAGTAGCTCTTAAATAAACAGCAAAATGATTATGCGAGACTCAGTCAAGAGAGGAGGTGTTTTAGTGTTTGGTATTGTACAAAATATATCCCAAACACTGACACCTGCAGCTGCATGAAATGAACAGCAGGAATATCACCTGCAGATCTTTGTTTTGTTCCCCTTGAATCCTCTGCTACACAAGTATGAGCTTTCCCTTAGCCACCTTCTTCATTTTTTTGTGACACCACAACACTGGCTATTCTGGTGGATGTTTGGAATAAATTCAGAGGTAAACTTTACTTAAAAGCAAAAAGCACAACCGACTGCCACAAATGTGCAGGAAACAGAAAATTTCAGGTAATTTTTAGTCATCATAAGCAACCAGTATCTGTCTTGCATGAAATAGAAAGTAACTGTCAACCAGTACCTGTCTTGCAAGAGAAATAAAGACAGTTTGTCAAACTGGTCTCACTAATGGGTAAGATGCTGTCAGAAAATCATTACAGGAGTGGCAGAAAACAAAATTATCTCTAGATTCACAAACAGATAAATTATAAATACCGATTACAAGTAGATATGTCAGTGTATGCATGCTACACCTGATCTCTGTTAAACTGCTACACGACTTTGAGGTGGTGAAAAAAGATAGGAAAAATTTTGATTAGGAGTTGTTAGGTTGTCTGGGATTTTGTTTCCTAACATCCAGGTCTAGGACTGATGCACGCATTCTTCCTCATTGTTTTGAACATTTCTGCAGCTTGCAATGAGACCTCACTGTATTTTCTTTGCAGTAAGAATCTGTGGTGGGAATCTCATGAGGGAATTATGAGGTTTGTCAGCTGCCCTCCAGAGGTTATAAACACATTGCTTTGTTCAATTAGTTCTAGATTTAAATAAATAAACAGTCACCTCATCCTTCCCCAAATAGCACATTTCAGCCTAAGACAGCAAACAGCTGGAAGCATTTATGTTTTTCATCTTCTTACTGGATTGAAAAGTATTTTTATTTCCAGTTCTCTTAGGCAGACCCTCTCTGGAAACACTGCAAAACTAAGACCCAGTCTCTCATTTAAAAATAAAATGAATAAATAAGACAATTATTTTGCTATGTCCAATTTGTTATCAAGTTTCAACAATAAAGTCTTATTTTTATGGATAAGCTGCAAGACTTCCATAATTTATGTTGACTATTCTAAACATACAGAGAAAAGTGAAATTAATTTTCCAAAATAGCAACCTACATAACACAGAGACTTGTGGATATATTTGAATAGTATGTCTCTTAGCAACCACTGCCAACCATTTCAAACTGTACATAAGCAGGCTTTAGAAATGAACAGCTACACTGGTAAATACAATATTCTATTAAAACATACAGCTGAAAGCCAGAAATACAGCTATACTTTAAAAGAAAACAAAAAAAAAAAGCAAAAAGCAAGTAAACAAGCAAAAAGTTTGGAAAAAGTCCATTAAAAATCTAACTTTTTAATATTTTTTTTCATCAGGCATCCTTATTGCCAAGAAACACTTCATTAATTTTTTTTAAAAAAATTGAAAAATTAATTTTGAGAAAAAGCTGACTCCAAACACTCCAAATGTCCCACTTATTAGGTCAGTGTCACAAGACACCACAATGCTTAATGTTCTTAAGTCTCAAATTGCTTTCCTGTGTAAGGGATCTCAGTTGCAGATCCTCAGGAGTTACTCCTGACACACAACAAACACAATAGGAAGGACACCCCAGTTCCTACAGTTCACCACGAAGTATTTACACACATGGAAATACATCTACTTGCTTGTGTATATACATATATATATATATGGCTGAATATAATTTTTTACAGAAAAATGTGAATTTTAAATTTACACACTGTGCACAACAATATAAAAATGTCCATCACCAAACCACATGGCAAGAACATAGGAATCCTTAGAACTCCTTTGACCTCATAATTGTCATAGCATGTTTTCTGATACATAAGTTTTAAAATCTCATATTCCCCTCTTTAAGTAGATACTATGCTTCCATTTAGTAGATTTAATGGAAACGAGCAAGATTTTAAAAAAAAATCCTTGGTTTAGACCCATTCTCCTGTGCCAAAGTGACAGTTATGAATGTCTTAAAAGGGTGTGAGTGGGATGTTGCCAGTCATGACCAAGTTCAGCAGCACAGAACAGGAGCATCTGAGAATTATTCTTACTAGATTTTGTAGGGGAGCACATGCATTCATCCTAATGCAATCCTGCTCTATCTAATCAAACTAAAACCAGCCTGGAAAAAACTGTCAGGAGTGATTTATCATGCATATTCTTTTATCTCCACCAGGTATTGGATGAACACATTGGTGCACCTTCTTGTCAAATCAGTACAGAGATGAACAAAAAGGAAACCACCAGAGGTTTGATGAAAAATGCTCTTGTGTTTAGGAGATGGATAAAATAAAAATGCAAGTATATCCTATTGCTTTTGTAGGATGAAGAAGGTCTTATGGCACCAAGAAGGAAACTGAATTCCCTACTTTGAAATTTTAAGTATAAGGACAGAAACTGCTCTTTTCACTACATTTTTCAGGTACTCTTTCTCCAAACAACATACACAAACAGTAAAAGCACAACTTTTATAGCCTGAGCACTACAGCAGAAAATAAAAGCTCCATGAGTGATAAGAGGCAAGAGAAAGGTCCTCAGAAATGCTGAGTATCTCCTGCCAGCTCTAGTTTGTTTTTCATTCAAGTGTCAGCCTGCAAGCAACTCCCTTTTCTAACTAAGCAGGAATCGTTCTAAATTCCCCTGATTTCAAAAGCAAACTACAGACAGCATCAAGCACAAAATTCTTTCTGACTCTGCAGTTATACAAAAACTTGTAAGGGGAAAAGAAAACCCAAAATAGGTCTGCTCTCAGATCTGAAGACAAAAGATGATGTATATTTGGCTTATCCTAAAAAACAACTTCCTTCAACCCCCTCTGTATGTATAAAGAATATTAAGACACATTAAAACTTGTGTTTAAGCAGTCTCTCTAGACAGAGGGAACAGCATTTTGAGACTACTTGGTAGCAAACTTTTCATTTTTCAAGTTGCTGTTTCAGCTCCCTCTCAAAACCAGACAGTCAAATATTTTGATTGAGGTATCAAAACTGGATCCAAACCATCTATTTTATGTATCTATAGCAACAGAGACTGACATATAAACACACACACACCTTTTTCCACTACCTCCATAGATTGAAAACTTTCATTGTAGATGCTGGTTTAGCCTTTTTCTGTTGCAAATGAAGTTACACTTTCAAATTCTAAGCAAAATCTTTGTACAGGCTTTTTCGTTTGCCCCCAACAGCGACACTAAGCCTTAAAGAAAACACACCAGCTTACCTGCAATACAAATTTTTGATCTATGTACTTTTTGGCAATGCTGGGCTGAAATTCTTGGCTTTCCAAAAATCGTATGAAAAACTCATATACAAGCTGAAAAAAAAAAGAAACAAAACACAGGGTTAGTTTATGACTTGATTATTCTTTATATTTTTAGTATTTCCCTATATTATTTTGTTAGAAGATTAAATGCTTATTTTTCCTGAGTACAATGGGTTAATATAACAGAAAATATTTTTCTCCTTTATTGAACTGCCACCTTTTAGTTAAAATTAATTACATGAGCTTTTAAAGCTGCCTTTGCTTATTTAACTCCAGTCAAAGACATTTCATCACCAAGAACAGCCACTGCCATCTTGTAATGCTTGTTATCATCTTGTAAAGCTTCCTAGAATAATTGGGAAGCACATTTAAACTGCCCTCTGAACTGCTGAAGTCATATCAAATACAGACATTACAATTCTGAAGAGGCTGGTGAATCAGTTTGGAAATATTTAAATTAAATTAGAAACTGCTTAGAGTAGTGTTCTAGTATAACTTGAAACACAGAAGAAGAATACAAACCAGGATGTATTCAGAAGTTCCTAACTTACTGTAAAGATTAGCCTCAGGGCTGGAGAAAATCTGCTTATTTTCATGCAATTCCACCTCTACCTAAAGTCTTCAGTGGGACAGCAAGACTTTTCATTTAGTGGAGAAAAAGAAGAGTATAAAAACCAGGGAACAAGGAAGTCAAGTGAAACAGAGACCGCTGTGGCCTCCTAAGACAGCAGCTCTGATCTGTCACTGGTAATGAGCTGCCAGCCAGCCATTCTCTTCGCAGAAGCTTTTCATAAAGAGCAGCCATTGAAAACTTTCTCCTTTTTGTCTTTAGTGAGTATGAATATTGATACTGAAAGGAGAAAGGAAGCTTAAAAATTACACTTTAAAATCATTTTAAACTTTTCCATGACAGCAATATGCTGCAAAACTGCTGCTGGTACTTTATAACAGCGTTCTCTGACTTCTCAAAGGAAGCAATAGGAAATCAAAAAGCAGGAGAGAGGTTTAGAAATGGGTTGTGGGAAAAGTGACAGCTTACATAACACCAACATTAAATCATCAGGAAATCAATTCCATCGACTTTTCACAAATACTTTGGTGAATTTCTTCTTGACAATGGTAAGTCATCCACTGGATAAGAAATTCCATCATTTCTATGCAAGTAATGACTTTTTGAACTACAGGACCAGTGTCACTGAATGTGCTGTTTCCAGGCAGGCACAGCTCCTCAGAGCTGCCTTTGAAGATTCTTATTTTTTGTGAAATTTAAATATAAATGAGGGATGAACCTACATTTCAACAGATTCTGAACTAGGGAGCACAAAAGAGGGAAACAAACCACTCACAGGATTGTGCATGCAACTGTAAAATAAAATCCTCATTTCAGGCTGAGATCAATTTTGCTCCTTTGCTCACAAAAATTCTCAAACTCCACAAACTGTTACTCAAGCAAACTTCTTGTAAATTTACCAGTGGTGTGAGTCATTATCCTGACTAACACACACAGGATCTTCATCTACATTTTCTATAAAGGAATTTACTGCATCAGGATCAATGATGCTTTCTCCAGTTTAGTTTACATTCCTCATTCAAAAATCATAGAACCATGGAATGGCTTGGGTGCAAAAGGACCTTAAAGATCACCTCATTCCAGCCCCTCTGCCACTGGCAGGGACATCTTTCCCAAGATCAGATTGCTCATCCAACCAGGGCGCCATCCAACCTGGCCTTTAACACTCCCAGGGATGGGGCAGCCACAACTTCTCTGGGAAACCTGTGCCAGGGCTTCACACCCTAAAGTCAAGAACTTCTTAATAAAGTGTAATCTGAATCTCTCCTTGTCCTATCACTATCTGACCATGTAAAAAAGTCACCGTCTCTTGTTTTTTTATAAGCTCCCTTTCCATTACTGGAATGCTGCAGTGAGGTTTCCCTGGAGCCTTCTCTTCTGCAGGATGAGTAACCCCAGCTCTCTCAGCCTGTGCTCACAGGACAGGTGCTCCAGCCCGCTGATCATCTTTGCACCCTCCTCTCTGGATGCACTCCAACAGGTTCACTATTTTGCTAGTAACTCCAGACCTGGATGCAGTGTTATTCCACATGGGGGTCTCAAAATCCCTTGTTTTGACAACTGAAATTCAGAGGAAGGAATGCTACTCAGTGACCTTGAATCCTGATACAAACACCTGGGAGCAAACCTTGACTCGAGGAGAGGAAGGAGGACTTAGACAGGGATGCAGCTTCTCATTCATTTTTCTGATCAGCTGCCAACACCTGTGCACTTTCACATGAATATTAACCACCCTCAATAAAGCAAAACTGCCAGCAGTGTCATCCTCACAGTGCTCTTGCTGAAGTTGATGAAAAACACTTGTGCATCAAAGCAGTTGGGAAAGCAAAATAATTTTTAAACCAATGAGGAAAAACAGGAATATGAGAGACACCATCAATATAATTTTAAAAGAAAGCTTTAACATTTTCCAAGTATCACAAAGTTCCCCTCCATTCTCTGCAGGTACTGTGTTAGAATTGTAAACAGTATTAATAACTGTTAGTGTATTACAACTAGTTCTGATTCACAGAAGAAAAAAGCTGAGAGAATTATAAGATACTCTAAGCAATGACAAGAATTTCTTCTGAGGTAAATAATCAAAAACCTGTAAATGCGGCCACGATGCCTCCAAGGTGGGCTCATCTTCTTCTGGATCAAATTCATTGCTGTCACTAGGTGGCAGAGTTCTGAAGATATTGCAAGATACCTGAAAAGGCAGAGAAAGGAGGATGAGATCCATTCTTCAAACAGGTAATAGATTTCAGGACTCTGTATGTCTGTACCTGCTCTATCCTCCATCACTTAAACACTCTTTTTTTTCCCTGCTGTCTGACAAGGAAGGATCTTTAGCAACAGCACAGGGCTAAGGAACCTGTCACTTTACAAACCTGCCACCAGCCTTGGCTTTTCTCATTTCCTCTGATAACCCAGCATTACCCACTCTGCCACCACGTTCTAGAGGAGCTCACCAACATGTGATTCCCAATCCTGGTGGGCATCAGTGGGAGCCAGGACTGCTGAAGAGCTGTAGGAAATACCATCAATTCGTATTTGGAAATGTTGTCATAAAGCACTTGGTTATTTTTGTCTGTACAGAGAAACATTAATGATTAAGGTCTCATCTGTCAGCACTTGTTAGGAGTTGCCAGTGCTACTCACACATTAAATGCTTGGACACCTCATGCCAAGTACAGAACTTGGTACTAAATTAAAGCAAATAATAGTATTTGCTCGACACTTAGCCTACATTTTATTTCATGGCTGGCTCGCTTTGCTTAATCTTATTTAGAGGTACTTTGGTGAGACTGCCTGGCTTTGTGAGGTTCATGCTATCAGCCAAGACTGAGCCAGAGAGCTTTCCTGGGTTAATTAGAGTGCTGAATGGAGCGTACAGCTTATTATGGAGCAAATCTGATAAACTGCAAACATGCTATAGGGCCTCTCTGCTCTTGGGAGGTGATGATGTGCCTTCCTTGCGCTTGGCTCCTGCGCATTTGACCCTTCTCTAAGCTGGTTAATCAAACAGCTGGAAAAAGCAGCATGTTATCCCCTAATCTATACATGACCCCTTCAGAGTAGTTCAGACAAACTAAGCTATTTAAGACACAAAACTAGTATGTTCTTCAGCATCCTTGTTTCTTTTTCCAGCTTTTTTGGTCCTGTAAATGTTTTAGTCTGTAAGGCATATTTTCAGTGTGCTGGCAACTCAGTGAGAAAGGGCACTTTAAAGACCACAGGTGAAATACAATCCAAATATTGATAAAACCAGATTTAAATAGGGTGAAATTTTAGAATTTGCAAGACAAACAGAACAGATTCAGGCACTGGATAAACAAAGATGAAAGAGGTAAGTGCAGGAAAGCTCACGTGGTGCACCTGAGTGAGAGATGTTCACTGATCACACAAGAGTGAGCAAGGCCAACCAGTGAGCACAGAAAACAAGAGGCCACACTGGTTTGTGCTGGGACTTGTCCCTTCCTGCCACAAGAGGGTGTGTGCCACTGCAGTTGCAGTCCTGCAGGCTCTACAGAAGCCCCACTCCATAAAGCTCAGCATTGCTTTCAGCCTGCAGAGACACAGCACTTACTCCAGCCCGTGCTGCTGGGGACTGAACTCCTCCCACCCTACACTCACACCAACCGAGTGACTGCCAGCATTCATTAGGAGGTCTTTTTCTCCTTTCTCCAGCCTCCCCCTCAACTCATTCACTTCTCTCAAGAGCCCCTTCATGAAGAGACATTTCTAATCTCATGAGAGGTCCAATAACTATTCCAGGAATACACACATGTTACGGTTTGTCTTTCCTCAAGGATTCCTGAGCTCCTCCTTCCACTACCCCGATATGAAAACGCAGGGAGGGGAAGAGAGTGATCAAAATTAGCAAGACAGAGTTTATATAGTATAACACAAAAGAGGATAGAAAGCCCAAAGGAGGCCCAAGCGAAAAGTGGGAAATGTACCTTGAATCCAAACATCTGGGGTTCTAAAATACTTACTCAAGCATTTTTTGTTAATGCTTCACAGTCAAAAATCACAGCTCTCTCAGGATTTGGATGAAAATAAGAAACTAAGAAAACCAAAAGCAGCTTTTTTTTTCTTTTCTGCTTTAAATTTCATTTGAAACAAGAAAGAAAATTTTCTGCAAATTTAACTCTACATGTATTATTAAAACTTGTACCTACAGATCACTCATCAGCTGTTTTGTTTAGAAACTGGAACAAATACTGAATTATGGCACAAGCAAAACCTGCAAGGAAAAGTACATACTTTCAGAATGAAAAGCTAAACAAAGACAAATTCCTCTAAGACTCAAATTAATTCCAACCAAGCCTCATGCAGTTAGTGCCAGGGCCTTACCAGCATGACAGAAGTATGAGAGGTTCAGCAACAATTAGTTAAGTGCCAGCACTGACACCTGGATCTTGAGCTTGGGACAGTATTAATATGATTTCTGGAGAGTGCTTATTAAAAAATGCCAGTCTCAAGGCAATTTAAAAGCAGGGGTTTTTGCATAAGAATATTAACATGCAGGGGTAAATGCACTGCAAGCTAAAATATGGTCCTAGTATGTAGTTTACTCTCTTTCATTTTCTGTTTTGCATTAGGAGTAAAGATAAGCTATGTGGAGCCAAAATGCAGATATTCTCCTGAGGAGAACAGACAGAACAGGTTATCTTTAAGTGATTTCCCCAGGTTATCATAACTTTAGGAGATAATGTGTACCATTACAGTTACATTAATCACCACAACACAGCACGATAGCTCATTTACATGCAGCGTCAATTTATAGCCTGCTTATCTAAATCAGTAGCCTCTGGGTGGTTGATGTTTATAAGCCTCTAAGGGAGAAATGAAGGCAACAAGTCCTTCCATGCATGAACTGCCCAGCTGTACATTGGAGACCCTGACAGCCACCACACTAAGACAAGAACACACTATATTGGATTTGGAAAGATCCTTTCTCAGATAGGCATAAGGCAGCTATTTCGCATTTATCCCTGGGCCCGAGCAGCATGCCAAAATTCCTTCAGCTGGAGAGCTGAATCATTTCTCTCCTGACCTCTCTTGGATCATCAAGCCAGAGGACATCCCTGCCAGCCTGCATACACAACCCCCAGCGATTCCCCTCCCAAAGCCAGCACAAACGACTACGGATCAATATTGACTTCCATCTGGCACTGATTAGGAACACCTCCAAGCCCAGATGATATTTTTGGAAGGCAAACCAGAACTCTAATATTCTAGAAAGTCGCATCAAGACGGATGTTCCCTCTTTGGCCTCGAAAACACCTGCAACCTCTTCTCCATGGCCGCACCTTTCAGAAGCACACACCAAACCGGGTGTGCCAAGTCCACCACAGCTCCTCCACCACGCAGAATCTGAACACACAAGTGCCAGAAACCAACTAAACAAGCAGTTAAATCTACTCATTCGCACTGAATTGAAAACATCCAAGATCAAACTGGAAATGCTGAAATGACAGATTTCTAGACTGGAGATGCACAGAAACCCCTGAGCTCTGTGTCAGTGTGTCAGTCAGGCACAACTCACAGAATCACGGAGTGGTTTGGGTTGGAAGGGACCTTAAAGATCATCTCGTTCCAATGCCCTGCCTAAGACAGGGATGCTACCCACCAGACCAGGCTGCTCCAAGCCCCATCCAGCCTGGTTTTGAACACTTCCAGGGATAAGGCAATCAAAACTTCTTTAGGCAACCTGTGCCAGTGCTTCACTTGCCCTCTTAATAAAGAATCTCTTCTTAAGATCTGATCTAACTCCAACCAGAAGCAAAACAAAAACTCTCCCAGGCAATTACAAGTCAGTGTCAATTCGTTAAAAACAAACAAGACAGGGAAGGCTACTCTGTACCTCCTACTCAGAGAGAGCTGCAATTTCTGAACAGATCTGATGGCTGGTACTTGGCAATATGGAACTACAAAATTATGAATATACAGATAAAAACATCAAGCCTCAAGAAAGTTTATCACCATACTTATATTTGGAATAACTTTTAGAAAAGAAGGTAGTAAGAGGCTCAAGTCTGAAGTCAAAATTCATGTTTTGAGAAGTCCTCTCTTTGCCTCTCACTGGAGTGCTATAAAAGTGACAATGCTGTAACAGAAACACTTCACAAATTGAATTGCAGCTGAGCAATTCTACTCTGTGCTGTTTGAAACAAAGATTTTTATCAGTAATAGTCTTCCTGAATGAAAGCTGTAATGAAAACAAACACACGCACTGTAAAGTTTAATATATTCTCTATATAAAACCGGGGTAAGTGGATACCCATTTAGCTTACAGGGAACACCTGCTCTTCAAATAAAATATGTGGAATCATCCAAATAAACCCCATGTACATATAAAATTGAAACCCAGTATCTCTGCTCACAATGTTTAAACTGCTGTGCATAATAATAACATAGAGAAGCAATAAAATGTAATTAGGTCATAACATGAAGCCATGCTAACCTGGAGACAACACTGGCCCCTGGAAAAGACACTGGACTTGTCCTTCTGAAACGTATCTGCATATGTGGAGTTTTTTAATATTGTTTACAGATTTACATATTCTAGAGCCTGAAGCAACTACTGCATTTTCTCAGCTATAATCTCACTATTAAACCTGCTGAATTGCTCCCCGAAGTTTGACCAAAGAACATCTTACAAAACGTAGTATCCAATTTTATCTTAAAATGTTATAAACTGTTCCACCAGCTCTCTTCTCCTTAAGTTTCACTACTAATTTAACTACAGCACTGCTTCTGAGCTCAAGGCTGAATCTGCCTGGTACCCTGTTGGTTCTTGTTAAGCCACCAGATCTCTTTTACACCTGTATATGTATTTGCATATGCAGTGTGTGTCTATCTATAGATAGGTATTTTTATATAGACATGACAACTCTCAACCTCTGCGTTGTTAACTGGAAAAACAAAGCTCCTAAACCCAGGCAGTTGTTGGTTTCTCTGTTTGTTTTTAATCCTGTGATTATTTTTGCTTCCTTCCTTTGACCTCCCACCTGTGCACAAGTGCACTGGGGTATATATAAAAGCCAGACCATCTCCTTCTTTTTTCCCACATGTTGTCAGATTAATTTATCGACATTCACTTCTTTGAACAGTGCAGTGTACCAGAAATTCATATTAAGATACTCATGATAAGCAAGCCACAATGCTCAGGTTCTTTTCTGCACCACTGCTTGCCTGAATACAGTCTTTCAGGGTTTAATATTATATGTCTTCTTTTGCCCAGCAGCATTACTTTTGACTTGGCTGCATCAAAATGCACTACATTGAATTGTGAACACAGTCAACAATCCAGATCATAGGCTGGGGGGAAAACAGTTCTTCTCATTTTCCCTTGACCTTTAAGACTTCTAAAAATTCAATCAATAACCTGAAAGAATTTAGCTCTGGATCAAGGCTCCTAACTTGTTAGCTTACCATCACCTACTTCAGTGGTGGTAGCAGCTTCCATCCATACAGATGAGGAAGCAGCAAACCTGAGATCCCTGGGCAATGCTTCTCTTGGGAGAACTACAACAGGAGAGAATTCGTAGGACAAAACAGCTGGGGATCAGGTGCAATGTCCACACCATGTGTGTTTAGAGGGAGGAGTTGCTTTCTAGTGATATCTTGCACTGAAAAAAGCGGTAGCTATACTCCTGCAGTGGATGCTTTGCCCAAAAGAAACCAAATTTACAAACCCTGAAACTTCTCATAGAACCACAGAATGGTTTGGGTTGGAAGGGACCTTATATGATTTAATTTCAATCCATCCTGCCACAGGCAGAGACACTTTCCACTAGACCAGGCTGCACCAAACTCCATCCTACATGGCCTTAAACAATTCCAGAAATGGCACAGCCACAGCTTCTCTGGACAACCTAACGGTCAATAATTCCACCCTAACATGTAATATGTCCCTGTCCCCTTCCAAATTCAAGCCATTACACTTTGTTCTCCCCTTCCAGTTTAAAGACATCACCCCTTGTTCTAATCTTGTTCAGTCTAACAAGAATCAAGGTGGATTACAACACTTTGGATCTGAATTAGAAGTGTTAGCCCACACCCTAGCCCTGGGTACAACCCTCTCACTGCTGGAAACTGGAGCTCTGCAATTCCACTCTAGGTCACCTAGACCAGAACTGTATCTGGGTACCCTACTAGTAACCCCATTCATCACTATCTCCTTGTGATAGGGAGAAAAAAGCAAAGTTTTCAGATGATTCAATGGAAGAATTATTTATTTAATGTGTGCCCAAATAATTCTATAATATAGTCAGAAAAATCATAGCAGTAGCTCAAGTATCTTGGACAAATTAAAGTACAATACCAGCAGTAAGAGCCCCTCACCTCTAGAGCAGGCAGATCAAGTGAAAGCCTGCCAATGCATGAACTTGAACTCTAGACAGTATTACAAAACTCTTGCTGTACTCCAAACTAGAGAACAAAACATTCAATTCAAAACTCAGGAAAACAATCCCTCAGAAGAAGATTAACACTGTGCTTGGCTGTAGACAAAATGCTTTGAAGGTACTTAAGAGGATGACACAGCCAAACCAGGGTGTGGGGATGTAAAGGTCCTTTAAGTAAGTAAGTAAGTAAGTAAGTAAGTAAGTAAATAAATAAATAAATAAATCTCAAGTGCTTTTTGGAACAAGAAGGTGTTTTTCCAGTTTATTTCTTTGCTTTAGACCTCGTCACTGAACTGTTATGCAGATAAAGTCTGACAGATGCAAGGCCTATGTAACCAACCACAGGAATAACGGGTAAATGTAATTACAGATTGTCCAGAAAAACTATTAGGGACAACTGCTGCAAGAGGAGCTGCCCCCAACTGATTTTTTGAGAGGAGCACAGAACATCAGAGCCTCTTCTTTTAATAAGCATTGTACATTTACTACGAGCTAGGTGTATAAAGAATGTGAATAACAAAAACATCTAACAAAAGTTTTTGAAAATAATGCATAAAAGAAATCAAAGTTAGATTCTTTTCTTGCTTCTACAGAATTGATAACCCTGACATTAAAGAAAGAAGAACAGAATTTAAAATATGATGTGATTTTTATGTGTTTTTTTTAACAATAGCATGCTTGTTCCATTATGGCTGCACCTACATGACAATTTTTAATCAAAAAACATTTGGGGGAGCAGGTCAAAGGACATAGCATTTTCCTTCCAGCATTTCAGATGGCTTCAAAATCTGTTCTCTTTCCACTGAGTCAAATTAAGGTCAAGATTAATTCCTAGTATTTTACAGAATTCCTGAACTTATATAAAATTCCCATGAGAAAGGGATATGATTTGTCAATTCTTGTGAGAGTATATGATTTCATTTATTTCCCTTAAACTCAAAATGACATTTAGTATTGTATTTTGCAATCTAATACATGAAGCAACAGGAACATACACACAGGGTTTTTGTTAAATCATAAAAGTAAGACTGAATATAGGTGGATCTGCAGAAAAATCTCTATCCAAGAACATTTTCATACAGAAACTCTGAAGATGTCATACTTAGTCATAAGACACAGCTAAAGCTATAGAAAATATAAAAACCATAATGCCTATGAAGTCTAACAGCTAGAACACTTCCTAAAAATAGGTTCCTCAACATGCTAAAAAAATCATGGCTTAGCAAGATATTCTTTATGTTTAATGGGTCTGTCACAAACAAACTCCTGAACAGATTCTGCCCTCACATCTGTTGGGACAAACCTGCAGTAAAAACAAATGCAGTCTCTCTAGATTTATGTCAGTGGAAAAAAGAGACAGAGAAAAAAAACCCCAACCCAATGCATTTTTTGTGTTTATCTGGGTATTGATTTAACCAAGTTTCTTTCCTGTGTTGCCTAACACGGCTTCTACAGCACACATCTCCTGTGATGTTTCACTTTGGCTGTGCAGAAATTACAGTCTTCTTTTACTTGATTTGCCATTACAGAAAAGATAAAGATGACAATGGGAAGCCAGAGGCATTTCAGCACTTAGAAAAGAGAACAAAGTATCACAATTCCATTCTAAAAGATGTATCTGAAGAGAGTTTCATTAGCCATCTCCTGTGGGCTGGCAAACACACACTGATGATGTGTAAACGTCAGCGTCAGGGTTTACAATTTCTAAAGAAGCAAGTAGGAGAGCTGAAAGGTTGCTCACCAACAAAGAGATTCATCTCATTTTAACAGCTTGTCAATTTTTTCATCCCTTTTTAAAATTAAATAGATCGGTTTCCTCAATCTATGTCTTAACATCCATAAAACACGAACAGCTCTACCACATAACACCCTTCAGGATACCACAGATAATAACAAACATTTATTTCATTCAACTACCACTACTTAATCTACCAGCAAAAATCAGTATCATTAATTTAAGCCTCCACGTTTTGCTCAGACAGGAATAAATTTTAGATTAAGTGTCCAATTATTGGCTCATAAAGTCCTATCACTGGCATTTCCTTCTTAGCAGAGTGTGGCTTAATTGGGAAGGCCATTTTTGCCAAGACTTGCCTAATTCTAAAGAATGTCATCTGCCTTTCTGAACAACACATCAAACTGCAGGGGAAGCACGCTGAGCAATACCCTCCTGAATTAATCTGTTCAGCTCATGGCCATTAACACAAATTCCAATTGCTCTCCCCATCAACTGATACTGATGACACGGATGAGGCCTCTGAAACTTGCTCTGGTGGTCATTAAGAGATTCTGTTTTATTTTTTTTAATAATATGCCAGACACTGTATCAAGATAAAGAGAGTGGTTTAAGGAAGCAGATTTGCACACAGGTTGACAAAGAGCCAAGTGGTTTCACATTTAGCTATATACAACATCACATCACATGCTCCAGAGAAGATGATGAAAACATGTGATATTACAAGCATGGATAAAGCTTTTAATGGCATAAATTTTAGATGGTTGGCATGAAAAACATTCATAAGTTATCTGGCTACCACAAATGACTTTTTCAAACCCTTATATTTTAGAAGCAATTAAAAATCTCAGCTCTTTTGAAGAATTCTACTGGCAACCTTTTCCTAGCCTAGTACATCTAGGGCCAAACACCCTTTGTATCACTAACAGAGATCATTAACATACATATACATTATAAAACCTTAAAACAAAAAAAGTCTCTTCCACAGATACTACCTTTTTTGAACATTTTATATGATTTAGATGAGAAAACACTTCAGCTATTAATCCTTCTCTATGAATATTAGTAACTTAAAAAATACCAGTTTTAAGACTGGTTCAATTTTTTTTCTTTTCTGCTCCTGGATGATGCCTAAACTCACAAAAGAACTTTTATCCCTTCACCTCAAATCACAGTAGCCCAAAGGGACAAGCAGGAAATATCAATTCTCAGATCCATAAACACTAAACATAACAGGGTAGAGAGCTTTCAAATGGACATAAAACAACCAGGCTCAGTTTTGATCAGTTTTAAGATGCTGGTCTTTCAATCAAAACACTCCCATGACAATTGTGGCAGGCAGTCAGGGAGGATGCTAATTTGGTCAGGAGACAGATAATGCTGTTTTCTTCACTATCATGACAGGTCTGAGACTGTCAGTGTGACAGCTCCCCTGTGAGCACAGCTGGGGACCTTGGTGAAAATCCCCAAAAGCACATGAAGGTGGTAGTTGCACTCATGAGGTCAACCGTGCATGTTTAAGTCTTTACGATTATGGGCACAAAACTGCCTGAAACAAGAACATGTACTCACTGCAAACAGCAAGTTACACCAAAAAGCAATGCTTCAGCACAAAGTGACTAATGTCATCTCTTCACCAGGCAGTATGTGCTGAAAACGTATTCTATGTAATATTAGAAGAACTACCTTTCCCTCTAGGGCCTGTGTGACTGTGCTCAAAGTGGTGAAGAAGTCTTGCTTTTATAGGCAGAGACCAGCAGGAAAACTCAGCATTTTTAACAGGTAGTCTAGCTGTAAAAGACAAAATACCTGCAAGCCTCAAAAGCCCTGGTGATGTGGTTCAGCAGAAACACTGCAGCAGCATTCATTGGAACGATCGACAGGAATCATTCGTGTATCTGCTACAGATTCACTCACACAGCTTCAGTATCAGAGCACTGCATCCTGCTCCCATGGAATACAATCACCAAAGTGATTTTCCAGCAGCACATCCACTAAGAACACTCCTGGCTGTGACAGGCACCATTAGGGGACTCCAGCTTCCAACTGCTTACACTTTCACCAAAGTTCAGGCTGCTGTTGCAGGCTAGCATTTCACCCAAAATCTAAATCACAATTTACAATTACATTTACTTACAATTTTCTCAGGAAAACCTTTAGGAAGAAGACATGTTCACTTCCCTAAATACATCTTTTTACTTGTAAAAAAATCCAGGTTTGGGCAGTCAGGGGCCACTAGGTAGCCAAACACAGGACATGAGAATATTCACAGTCCTCCCCTGCTTCAGTACCCCAGCACCAAAGAGGAAACAGCCTGGGTTCAGCACCACAAATGCAAAGCAGAAGAAAGCAGAATAAAGAAGGGCATGATGCAATGAAAGGAAAAGATGAGAGAACAGATTTCTATCAAAAAGAAGCTAAGCTGAAACTGGAATTTCTTAAGCTCCATTAGTAAATATATATGAAATGCATTGGAAACATTCAGGCTTGTATCTTTATTTCCAGTAATTCCTCCATATCGTAGATACAGCCTATATCTAAGGAAATTATTCAAACCCATGCTTTTCAAACTCTTTAGACAATACATCATTTCCTTAAGTTAAAAACTGTTGTGTGAATAAATACAAGTGACTGCAGGGACAGTAGGACATGATACCAAAGGGGTTTTACATGTCTTCCACAGTTCAAGATCACATTGTTTCATAGATTATGATTTATGATTCAAATTGAACTTTATAAACAATTACAAATCAAATTCTTCTTGTTTCTTGGAGCCCAACCTAAGGCAACACTAACTTGCAGAGTTTTTATTGAAGAGATGTTGCTGCAGTAAACAACTATAACCCAAGTCAATGCAAGAATACAATCTCTGTAAAAGAAATGCTAAAAAAATTACCAAATTCTCTGAGGGAATGAGTATGGAGGCATCTGTTACACCCAGAAAAAGTTCCCCATTTTATTTCAGTTATCTGTGCATCAACATCCTTTCTATGCAAAGGGTGTGATATACTTTGTTCATCACAAGGGGTACACATTAGATTGAACTAATATTTGCAAACCATTTAGATACTACAGTGCAGCACCAGAAGAAACACTAAGAAAAAAAAAAAGTCATTCTGTATTCTGCCTGGTATTTGAATGGTGCTTGAGTTCACATACTGAAGAAATAACAGAGCAAGCAATTCATTCACAAGACTGGTCCAGTGCAGAAGGGGGCAACAGAGGGTGAGGGAGAAGGGGAAGAATGTGATCTCATAATTAGAGGCTTTCTGACAATGCATACACACAAAGAAGCCATATTAAGACTTTTTCATACACCCTTCATTCTGGGGTTTTTTCCCTTCACGATTAACCGCTTGATGGTTCTGTCACAATTTACAGCTATTTTTAAGCATTACAGACAAGCAACACAGCGTGTATCTGTGTGTCAGAAAAGAAGTGAGGAGCACACACAATGCAATGCAAAAAGAATTCACGTTTTTCTTCTTACAGCACACAGCCAGAGGATTCCACAGATTACAGATTACCATTAGGAAACTGACATCACCAAATCTATACTTAATTAATTGCCTTCTCATTTAGAGAACAGGTTATAAGGATTCTGTACAGTAGCACAGAACAAACACTTTAAAGCAGTGATTGATTCTGCCAGTTGCAATGAATATTCTTCACCATGCAGCATCTGGTACTGTTTTCATTTTTACAGTGAAAACGCTATTACTTAACAATTTATATATGCAAGGTATGGCTTTATAGTTGAGCAATCTTGCTCACTCTAACAGCACCTGCAATGAATCCACATAACCCAACCAAGACATTTTCACAACAATCCCATACAGCGTTTTTAGCATTTATTATTTTAAAATTATTATCCATGCATACTTTAAGCTATCTCTGCCTAAAGCAGATACCTAAGAGCTTGGAGAAAGTTCAAAGAAAGGTAAGAAACTTGCAAAAATTATTCCATTATTTATACTGTGAGGAGAGGGAAGGTAGATTGGAGGAAAGATGAGGGACTTTGATTTTTATGGCTGCTGGCTTTCTCCATCAGGAAACAATCCAGGTTTCCTTTCATGCATTTGTGACACTATAATAACCATAATCTACTTGACTTTCATTAAAAATATATAAAATTTAATATTTTTGTCTTTAGAGAATTATCTCCAAGCAAAGTCTATTAGCAAATACAAGCCAAAGGCATCATTTAATCCACCTACTCCAGGGTTCAATTTCGCCCACAGTGTATAACTGGAATTGCAAGTGGATTTAAAAAGAGACCATGAGAAAGAAAGAACTCACCATTCTAACTACTTCAGGGTAAGTCTGCTCTGTCAAACAGCCTCTGCTTATTGTAATGTAGTCCACCAGTTCATTAAGAGTGGAGCGCTTGTATTCTTTCATTTTAAGGTCTGAAAGCGTGTCCATGAAGTCAAAAATGACACAGCACTGTTGCAGTTTCTTTAGGAACAGTTCAGGCTGCTCTGAAGATGGAACGTCTATGAAACAAGAAAGGAAATCTTTGTGAGTCTGGCATCTTATTATACAAAACAGGATTTCTTTCTGAAGATCAATTTCAAAGGAAAGCAGCATTCATACAATTCTTGTAAAACAGAGCTCAGATTAACAAATGAACCACTTACAGGAACTGTATTACTATTGTGTGTTTGAGTTCTTGAGTGTATTGTAGAAGGAATTTAATCATCAACTGCTATTAGGAAAATAAAGTTCACCAAGAAAGACCAGGCTGAAGTAGAGAATGGAAACACACCAGTATCCAAGACTTAATTTTACAATAAACAACTACTTTGACTGGAGGCTGGTATTTACCATTGTTAACTTCAACTCCAAAGGATGAAAGAACTGTCAAACACATCAAGCTTGATTAATCTATATTTCTAAAAACACTGTGTCATTTATAACCTTGTTTGAATATACATGAATACATATATATGAATACACAGCAAGACCGTAATTCCACAAACAAGTTTTGAGTTTCAGTCATTACCCCCACCTTTGACACTTCCCTTAGCAAAATCAATTTCCCTGAAAGACAGTGAGGATTTTTTTGCTGTACTATGAACACATAACATGCATCAATAGGAACATTTTCACAAAAAAATAATATGTGCTTGACCAATAAAGTAAGCAGAACTCACGACTTTTGCTGTTTTCTTAATTCTCAGCAAATGAAAAGACTTAATACAATAATAAAAGGAATGTCAACTTCTTAGTTGTTGGTTACTTTACTAAGTGCATCAAAATAATACACAGAGCTTCATTTATCCAATGTTCATGTACACAAGAGGATAGCAACAGCAGAAAGTTGCAGAAATGAAATCCACGTTTTTACTCTGAAGGTCTGTCCTCAGACTAGGGGGCACTTCACTTCCTTTGAGCTACCTGGTTTTATTTAAGGCACCAATGCCTGCCTCAGCACCAAAACCCATTGGTTGACTTTGCTGATCTCACTTTATAAAAAAGCTTTAATAGTAAAGAATTTATTTATTAAAACCTAGACTTCTAAAAGGGCAATCTAAGATGGAACTTCTCATTGCTGACACAAGAATAAATCATAGTAAGGAATACTTGGCAAATGCTGGGAGGTGGTAGTAATTGTATGGTAGTTTTAAGTAGTTTTAAGGCTTAAGTACCATGAATCTGTTTTGCTTAAACACAGTGCTTCAATTTAATTAAAACCAGTGCTTAAACACTAAAAAGAATAAACATGGACTGCAGTACAAATAAAGATGCAACAGTTTGTTCAACCTGTTTCTGTTTACGGCACTGAAATAGTGACAGGATTCAAGAGGGAATCTACAGGGGAGAAGATCCCTCCACAAACACCTCTGGAGTACTGAAGGTCCCAAAACCAGGCACCCTAAAGCCACTCTGCTGGTCAGGTCTCTCACACATTCAAACACCTCAGAGGAGGCAGAGCTGAAACCTGAGGAGAGCCAAGGAGACACAGAAACTCATTAGCCTTCACCTGCAACAAAAAGATCATTTCTATGCATGACCTTTCTAAGGTTACAGCCCTACAGGACATAAAGGGCCTGGGGAAGCAGAGTTCTGTGTCTGCTCTCTTGACTACCTGCCTTCAAATAATAGAGAGACGAACGGACTTCAGAATTCACTGTTATTAACAGGCAGGCAACAGTTAAATGATGAAAAATTTCATCCAAAGCCAGCCTTATATAAGGGCTGAAAAAAAGAAAGGAAAAAGAAAGTGCAGTTGGTTACTTTTCAAAATCTTTATTTTTAAAACTTTCTTCTTTATTACACTTATAATACACCACAGATCTGGAAAATATTTAAAAGGTATCAATAAAATTTATGATGTTACACGACCATAACGGAGTTTTAGTTGAACCCTTCCACATGACTTTTACATGTTTGCTTTGACCAACAAGGACATTATAGTTAAAGAAAAAAAGGCTGAAATCAAGTGGGAATCCATTAGGATACAATTCAGCACAAGTTAAAACCACATATATGTTTTTATACAAGACTCATATATATGACTCAACATTACACTCATTTTAAACAGGGTTCGTATTAAATAAAAATTTTTAAATTACCAAAGCATTAAAATAAGTCATAAAGTTTGTTTTCTTTTTCTTTCTCCAGTTAAGTATCTTGAGGTGTGGGAACAAAACAAAAAATATAATTACATTCTTCTCAAGAAAAACCACTCTAAAACCCTTCATGAAATTCATGCCAGTCTGACTACGTCAACAGGCTGTATGAACCATAGGGAAAGCTAAGAAAAACCAAACCACAGCCAACCAAAAAATCTACAAACAAACAACAAAAAACCCTCAAAGCCCCACAGAATAAAACCCCACAAACCAATTGTTCTGGTCCTATCTGCTTTTTTTTATTAAGCAAATTGCCACTCACATTAGGGAATACAGCTCTAAGAAGTTTCATTTTAATTCTTCTCAGTGTTCCTGGGAATTTGGGGTGCCTTGGGAACAGGGTAACACCTAATGCCAGAGGTTTTTGTACTTGGAAACAGGGGAAGTATATTAGAGTAAATACACTTGAAAGAATTAGGGGATCCTAAGACAAGAAAAGGGTGGTAGAAATAAATAAAATCAGTATTTCACATTCCCAGCCTTCCCACACATACCATGGCATTAGCTGGTTTGAGATTTTGGAGGTGGGGGGTTCTTTTTCTCGTATTTGGGGCACATATCTACAGACCCCATAGCAGAACTCCTGAACTCCTTCATGCAGCAACTTGGAATGAAACGGTTCCTTACAGATGTTTCACAGTTGGCTGATGAAAGACAGCAAGGCCTTTTCTTCTCAGCAGATACTCAGAGCTTCCAATGAATTTTACTCCCATGCTAACACACAGCCAAACATTTAGGTCCCAAAATTTAATAACCTGAAATATTACCATTTTATCTACTTTCACATAAAAGAACAGAAAATTGAGCAACTGCTCTAATAAATCTGTGTAAATACACATAATACTTTAATAGCCTATGAAATAAAATCAAAGTGACACTATTAAGTGGCATGTGTGATTTATGTCAAATGCACAGAGGAGTATATACTTATTAAAACCAAAATTTAAAGCAAGATAAATTTCTGTCTGGACAACTGTGAGAACTCTCCCCATTTTCAAGTCTTTGCTACAATTTAATTTTCAGACTTGTCATTTTCTCTTTAGCCATTTAAAACTGTACAGAGCTTTTGAAATACAGTGAGTATTCACAGATTCAAAGGAAATCAGCTCAGTGAAAGCATGCACTAGTACATGTGAATGCTGATTATCAAGACAGAATCAAAGCTTTGAAGTCAAGTTTTTATAAAGTTATCAGAAAAAACTGACAGGAAGTGCTATCATTTTTTTTTTAGATGTGGACCAACACTTTTAACTGCAAGGGCTGAAATACTAATTCTAAAATGGCTAAAGCAATTCTGTTTCTGCCTTAATAGCCTTTTCCCAAAATAATCCTAATCCAACCAGCCCATCTCTTCTCATCAGTCTGTGCCTTCTGCATCCTTTTATCGACTAAAGCCATAAAAATCTGATAGCATACTTTTATTGCCAGTCTCTAACATCAATAAAAAACATATTAACATTTATACTACATTCATGTTTTAATTAAAGTAATTTACAAGTAACTCATTTTGGATTATAGGCAACAAACTATGCACAAGAGAAACTGCATCCAGGGAAGTGAGCTCTGGCTCTCCTCTCCCTGGTAAGTGAACAACCAGGGAGAGGGAGGACCTGGATCAGTTCCCTGATCCACTCCTGCCAGTAGTTTTGCAATGAAGGGTACAACGCTGGGAAGTGAAGAAATGAAGACGTAGGGAGGGATTGAGATGCACAAAGCAGCACAGCACCTGTGAGGAAAAACCGTGGGATTGCAGACACAGGGCAGTAGATGGCCCAAAGTCAGAATAAAACCAGACAAAATACGCAGATTACGTGTGAAGTATTAAGCAGAACTAAGTACGCTCACACATGCTACCCTTCACCCACACATGCACTATCAGAACATTTATGAATCATTAAAATCAAAATGCTCTCAGAATAACTATTGCTTCCAGTATATACTTTACTGGTAGTCATTAGCTTGAAGGTGACATTTGCATAGAGATTTAGCATCATCTTCTTGTATGATAGTAAAAGCAAACAGCACATTAAACACAAAAAACAAAAACACATACTAAAACCAAGTAAATCCAAAATGGGGAAGAGAGACTAATAATAACAGTTTTATTCACATTAATCTTAAGAACTTCCTTATAATGTCCCAGCATCTGAGAACTCTGTATTCACTCCACCTCTGAGTTTATTTCCTCTTTCAATTAAGTTGCAAAATTTCAACTTTCCCTTTTGACTTAATAGCAAAATAATTCCTCAACTCTTCAATTTTCATACCTTCCAGTTACTAAGTAAACCTAGCACAATTCTTTTTCTAGTTAAGTAAAACCTCCTTGTGACAAAAAAAAAAAATCTCCCAAACTCCTCCTGCTTTGCTGCCCCTCACCAAATCACATCATTAATAACCAGGTACTGCATCAAGGACCTACGTGCACAAAGAGGGCAGTGGTGCACAAAACTCTGCTACAGCTAACTCTCACAAATCGCTATGAAAAGTTTATTTTGGAAGAAGTTATCTTTCTATTCCAATAAAACTGGCAAATTTGAATTTGAAAGCCTTTTGGTTTTCTTTGAGAAGCTGACTTCAAGAGAAGGTCTAGTTCAGAGCTTTCCCTAACTTAACAGTCCTGAAATACAGAACAAGCACGTCTCTATAGGTCATTTTCAGAGCAGAATATTGGTCTTAACATTCCAAGAAGTACAAATGTTAGCCCTCTTTTTCTTACACAAATACTTCTTGAGAAAAATAATCATTATCCTGATTGCATTGATTTAATTTTCCTAACTGGCTGTCAATATTATGAATGCTTTGCCAAGTCAGTAATCAGTCATTTATAAGAGGTGCTTTTCTCAAAGCTGTTTTCCCAACCCATTCTCTAGACTTAATAATTATACAGGCAGGGCAGCAGTTAGGCACTGTGTTCCAAATATGTAAAATCTAACCAGTACAATTATTCACACAGCAATAAATACAGTGGGACAAACTCAAGCTGACTCTCCTGAGTGAAAACACTCAGATAGAAAAAGCACAACATTACCATACCATTTCCAGCACATTCAAACTGCATGATTAGAAATGCAACAAAAGACATAATCCACCAATTTCCTGATAAACAGTGTTTATTCAGATAATCTGTCACAAAATCGAGAATTATTTCCCTGGCCATAAATTTGCCCCTACTCAATCTGAGAAAATTCTCAACAAGCAAGAGTCTCCTGGGTAGTTCCACTGGGATCCTGGATCCACGAATCCCTCCACTGCTCCTAACACTCCCCAGTCATTCCACAGATATTTGGTAAATATCATTTACTGGGGTGGGCATTCTAAACTCAGTGTAGATCCAACATATCATTTGAGTGCCTTGAGTGCAGATGGGGCAGCATTACAAACAACACGGGGTACTCCTTAATAGATGCATTCTTAGTCATATAAACTGCCCAGATTTTGTAATGTAGATAATTAATCAAAATTCTGCTTTTACTCACATGTGGTACCTCATGTTTCAGCCCCTGAATAAAATAATACATGGATAAATTGACAATAAAAATAATTTAATAAACCATATTTTTAAAAATTATACTTTTACACTTTATGAAGTTTCAGTTGGACCTTTTGCCTATTTCCACAGCAGGCATGGTGCAGGCAAGAATTTAAGTCTCTTCATTTTCATACAGCCCAATCCAGAGCCATGACAGTCAGAGTTTCAAGGAAAATACTCCTTTGGGCTATAATTTATTAACCTGTGACCAACACTTGCTCAGTCTCACCAGTGATGTCTGTGCTGTGAACATCTTTCAACTTGGAAGTGAATCAAGACCACAAGCCTGGTTGTCAAAGCTATTTATGAGCATAACTAAACATTATTCCATGAATACTCACTGCAAAAGGTCTGTATTAGTGCAAATTGGCATTGATGATGTGCACCCTCAAGAGAGCAGAGAGACTCCAAGGGACCTTAGGTTTTACAAGTTGGAGTGCTCTCACTCATCTCTGACCTACAGAGTAATCTGTTATGAAACAGTTACATCAAACATCTCAGATAATGATATGCAATCAAGGAAATACATGGTGGATAGTGAGAATTCCTGAGCAATTAATGGAAGACAAGACTGCCAGGGTATTTTGGTACACCAACTGCTGTCCCACAAAAATAGAGACTCACGAGATATTTGGCCTATATAGCGTCCCTTATGCTTGGACTGATAATCATCACCCAGCAGAACACTGTCTCTTCATAATCAAGGAGCAATACCTTCGTGTTTAGGTAAACTGACAACATTTTCAACATTTCCCCGTTAATTCTTCAAGAACTGGCATGAGTTTAATGCAATAACCCCAAGACAGTCAAAATTCACCTATTCTACCTGCAAGTCTCTTCAAGCCAAAACTGATGCAGGTCAAAGAAGGTAAAAGAGAAGGTAAAGAAAAGGATACAAGTGATAAGATTTCAGAGCAAAATTGATGGAAAAAGAGCAAGTAGATGAGTGTAACAAAAAAATTTCAGCAGAGATGGAAGAACAGCAAAGAGGCTGTGAGTATAAAGAGGAGAGTAGACAGACAGAAGGAAGTTAAAGAAGGCAGGGAAACAACATAAATTATTAAAAGACCAGGAGAGGGAGAATGAGGTAGAGCAGGAGACTTGGAAGATGGAGGGAAAAAATGTTTGGAGAGTATGTACACAATGAAAGTAGAATATTTTAAAAGGAAAAAAAGTAGCAGTTCAAAGTGTTTAAGCAAAACAAGAATGAAGGAGTTAGAGGTTAGGGGCTAGATTTGATTAAGCAGCCATGTATCTGGAGATTCTTGACACTCTGACATCTTTAATGTATCTAATTACATTACTTAGGGTGAGTTTGCCTAGACATCAAATTAACACTTATATTTTAGCCCCAGGCTGATCAAAGGTTTTGTAGGTTGCTTTCACTCTCTCCCACCCAGCTTTTACTAACATTTCAAAAACAATTATTAGTGATTTCTTTTCTTTTGGAAGAAGCAAGAAGGCTGACAAAAATACACAAAAATTTAATTTTTTTTAATTCCCCAAACTGAATACATGGCATAAAGTCCCAAAGTCTCAAAAGAAGACAAAAATACTTTGCTGAAACACTGAGAGTTACTGTGGCCGGTTTCTTGCAGTGACTCAAGTTTCTTTTATACTGGCTCAGAAAGCTCATGCCAGCTGTTTTTAGTAGGTTTTTACTGAATTGCACTTTCAAAGTACAAGCCACCCTTTACTCAGCTCAAGTCACTGAGTTTGCTGAACAGGCCCCAGAGAGAGCTGCTGCCCATGTCTGTCCTGACACTTCAAAACACTGACCTGAGGTAGTGAACAACTTACCAGGATACTTTTGCCACTCACTTTCTGCCTAATATCATCTAGCATTACATATGAAACACTTAATTGCTACTTTTCAAAGTCTTCTCTGAGAAGAGTGGAGGAAAAAAAAAAAAGCAATGGATTGTAAGTCTTCTTTATTGAAAGAAAAACACAAAAAATACCCACTGTTTGTTTTATAAATTCTACATGTATATAAACAAAAGCATCTTTGCATATTTTTTTTTTTTTGCTTGTTTCTTGGATGGTTTATTGCTTCTGGTTTTTTGCTGACACTAACCTTTTAATTTAGCCAGATGTATAAAGAAAACCCAAACCTGGGAGACAACACTAAAACACAGTACAATCAGCTAACGCTTTGCAACTCCCAGAGCTGTTAGAACATTCTCAGTGTAAAAATCAAAACATCCACAAACTCAGAAGATCTCCTGAATTTTAGCATCATGCTCAGTTACAAACACATTACTGACTCTGCATGGGAAATCCCTGCAGCTGGGCTTTGTGAGGCTCCAGGATTAATCACTGAGTGTTACTCCTCACACTTCTGCTCAGCTCTAGCTGGTAATGCCTCCAGTGCAGAGCCCTCCACCAGCTCCTTTCAGCCTTTACCAGGAGCAGCTGCACACCAGAATTAAAGTCAGATTTTTCTGAAGACATTTGAATAGCAAAAGCTACAGGTACAGCAAATGCAAAGAAAGATGAATTTACCTGCTTGTTCAGCTCCTCTACCCTAAACCACATCCCAAAGACCAGAGGCAGGAACACCATATAAACAAAGCCACCTTGTTTCCCAAGGGATTTCCCAAACACCCAGTACAGAGGGAAGCTGCACAACGGTAGTTTAATGCTCCACAGAAGTCACCCTACTGCTGTCTCCTTTTCCTTTAAAATCTCTAACAGCTCTAGAAAGTGCTTTTTAGTGTATTTTTAATTGTCTAGCTGGTCTCTAGGACTCTGTCATCCTCCATCCATTCCCAAGTTCTTAGTAGAGCACTGGAACCCAAAACATCAATAGAGACACCAAGTCTCAGCTTGTTATTTCAACATGGTCGTGCTGTGCTCAAATCTCTTTTATCTCATACTTGTCTTCTGTTAATTTTAGAGAAAATGATAGATTACATTACAGCTTCAGCATTATCTTGCTATAATTTGTACAATTTCTTTTTTTTTTTCATTGTAAATTAATGGCAATATTATGGCAAGACAAAACATTTATAATGAACAGGACATTGTTTCCAGGCTTCTTAGATGGCCAAAAAATTAAAAATGTTTCCAACTTCCAGGACACCAAGAAACACCTTTGCAAAAACCCCATGATGGCCTCCCAATCTAAGACAGAAGAATCCTTAAGAGGATTATTGTCTTTCTTTTGATAAGATTCTTACCAGATCACATTTTTTTTCTGCATGACATGAGAGCCCTGTGCTCTGTAATGATCATTAAATATAAGAACACAAACACATCACAGCAATCTTACAGTTACCTTCCACCCTAAATGCAGTCTCAAGGCAGTGCAGGATTTGCATTGCAATTCATTTCTTCAGTGCATTAACTACATAATGAAATAATGATAAAATTATATATCTGTACATGCTTCCTGTAAGAATGCAAAGAATGTATCTTGCTTAGTAAGTGCTCTGAAACTGCCATCTGTCCAAATAAAATATGCAATATTCATTTTGCTTCAACTACAGAGCTGCTCTATGAAATTTTTACAGAAATACCCAGACACTTGCAAAAAAGCTTGAACCAAGAGTACAGGAAACCCAACTCATAACTTTTACCTAAGCAGGCTCAGAACAAGTGCCAGAATTGCTACTTTGCTTGATATTGACCCACTCATTTATCCAGAAGTCACAGGAATACTTCATTCTAGAGTGAAACAATTATGTGAAAGCTGTTCTACATACATAACCCACTGTCTAAGAGCTCAGGCTTATATCTTAAAATATTCACACTTATTAGCTCATATAATATACATACATATAAAATACACATTCCTATAGCCCTGTTTATACATTGAGAGAAGTTTAATTGAACCCTGAAAACATGATTTCCATTCCCTTCTCATTTGGCAGTATAAATTTAGTCAGCAACTTATTTCACTTTATGCTAATTTACCACAACAGTCTCCCAGCATTTTCCAGTAATGTGCTACGCAATCCAACTGTTCACTCTCTCACTCTGTCCACGGAAGGGACAATGTATAATGGAGTAAGGATTTTATGGAACTGTGAAGATACAATGTTTGTGTAAGGAACAAAACACAGTATTTAGTAAACATACCCCAAAGTTATGACAAAATATGCAGAAACAAGCTGAGAATTCACTCCGAAGTTCCCAAATGGACACAGTGAAAGATCAACTTCTTACATATTTATTATCTTCTCTTTCCTGTATAAGCTCCAGCATAACACAACAACAAAATCACGGGGTTTGGCCTCCATTATTAATTTAGTTTTTTAAATTCTAGTTTCAGCCCACTGAGATGTCCAAGATGAGAATCAACACGTCAAGCTGGATTCAATGTTATACCAAAAGCAGGCTGGAGTTGCAGGGGATGCTCCACCTGCAGCAGCAGCTCCCTCAGGGACAGCAGCCCCTGTGTTTCCTGAGCACAAGAACAGAATCCCTGCTACATCCCAGCCAGGGCAAACAGGAAAACCCAAAGGGACGTCCTGATCTGCATGCTGGGATAACAGCTCCTGGCCCTCTCATGAACTCCAAAGCATTACTCAGAGGACGCTACGTGAGGGCTGTGCACCCACAAACAATCCACGTGGTTTCCTTGTCACAAAGGCGGCTCCCACACCCGCCCCAAAGCCCAGAACACTCCCTCAAAAGGCTCCACAGCTGTCCTCAGACACAGTCACTTGTGAGCCTCACACTCTGTTATCCAACTCCTTGTGACAGTAATTCAAATCAGCCAAGCTCTTAGTTAAGGGAACACCCTTTTGCATACTGCCAAGACCAGTACATACGTCTAAATGACAGCAAATAAATATATAAATCCACTTTACTTTGCTTTTGCAATTGCTGTAGAGCTCTCTCACGTTCTCTGGTTCACAGAAACATATTGCCATTCTATACCACTTCTACAGCAACTTTTTGATCTTCAGATTATTCAGGATCTAGAACAACTCAGTAATAGAAGGGAAAAACATGACATTTATATAATACTCGTCTATAACCTGTCAAGTTAATATGTGCTGTGCTGGGTATTTTATGTTATTATGTATTATCATTATATATGTCTATGTAAAAATAACAGCTATTCCACTAGAAATAGGATCTTGTCCATCACAGAATGGCTCAGCTCAGTTTCAAAGCAATGTAAATGAGAAACTCATTTACTAGTAATTATCCACCTTTAGAGTCTATTGCTCTGTTATACCTAAACCAGGTATTTTTGCTGAAACTTGCAAAATTGACTGACATAGAATGTAAGGCCACTTTTCTCTCTTTTGAACAGGAACTTTTTATTTTATTATATTTTTATTCTTGAACTCTAAATGAGGTAGGCATTTTATCCCCCTAACATGGTTCTAGAGATCAAAGACCTAATTTCAGAATATTTATAATTGTCTAAAAAACAACCTTTATCATAACCTCACATTAGCATAATGTACATGTATTTTGTTCTAGAAGATCTTTTACCTCTGACGTCTTCAAAAACACTGAAGAAAATAATGCAGGGTTTTTTAGGCAGAACATTACCTACCTGCTTGTGTGCAATTCCATCACAGGAGGTTTTGTCCCTCAGAAATGCTGTCTGCTCCTGGACAGATAAATATATCTGATGATCACTGAGCCTTGGCACCTGAATTTCTCTAAAAGTTACTTAGACCCTCTGCAATATCACTATTAGTCTCCAACAACATATTGCTGTCAAAAGTAAATATTTGACCCATAACAAATCAAAAGTTCTGTATTAAGTTCTCAAGAACAAGTCTGAGAAAATTAGAAACTTTACAGGTAAGGTTATGTCATGCAAGTAACATATCCAAAGATATAGCTCTGTTGGGCTTTGAGTCACTTTGGAAAGCCTTCTTAGCTTAGACTGTTACAAATATTAACCAGACATAACAGTTTGGGCATTAAATATAATTAAAACATTTCCTCTGTGGTTACCAAACAATACCCTTCATCATCAACTGCTACCTTCTCTACCTCTTCCAAGCTACTCATTAGTTAAGCTGCTTCTCTGTTGAAGATGATAAACTGAAATTAGATTTCCAGCAATATTTATCCCCAGCTGTGCTGTGGTCACAAACTTCATCGTGAAGGTGGCACCCTGGCCAAATTGAAGTCAAGGAGTGTTACTCTGGTTCATTACAACTGTGATTACACCTTCGCTCTAATTGGCAGAAAGCTCATTGCTTATTAATGGCAAAAAAGAAAAAAAAAAAAAGGGGAAGAGCAACCACATCAGTTATGTATTCCACAAAAAAATTAATGGAGAAAAACTCAGCAGGAAAAGTGCGTGCTCTGCAGGTTTATACAAATATAGGTGACTCTAAAAGCGAGGTGATCTAAATACACTACTGGTGAAATAGCATAATATTCTGAAAGCATTTTTATAGAGCCTTTGCAGGTACAGATCAGCAAACATGCTTTGTATCTGTCCAAATAAATACACAGATCACACCTTCCCAGGCTTGCCCATACTTTTCAGAAAGCAGCCAGCTCCTCACTAGAGCCCTAGTAAGAAGTTAACTTAGACACATCCTTTATATTTAAAGATAGGACTTCAGGAGCATCCCTCATGCCTTCTCTTTCTTCCATGAAGTATCAAATTCACTAATACATTATTAAATGCTGAGGGAAGCGAGCCATTCACAATATAACTGAGTATTTTAAATAATTGCCTCCACTGGACTGAGGTTTATCACAAGAAGGCAGACAAAATCCTAGGTTCTCTTTACACTCAGCACACATACAGATGGCCCTTTCCCAATCCAATATCTAACATGCAGCCAAAATAGGTCAGTGGGCAACAAAAGAGTTTTTAACTATACTAACCCAGCAGCTTCAGTACCCTACAAAAACAACAGAGAAGGACCATCAAGGCTGCTGTGGTCCCAGGACTAAGTTGTAACTGTAAAAGCTAGAAAGCAAAACCCCATCCAGTTCTCCTCCCTGAACCTCACATGGTACTTAATTATTTAGTCTCAGAGATGCCAGCAATAGTCAACTAATTGCCTTCAAGCAAATCAGCTGAAGCATCACTCGTGTGTGACTTTACTCCTGCCTCTGACAGAGGCATTAATGTATCAATCCTGAGCACAAGAGCTAACAATCTAGCGAGCTGTACACCCACCCACACCTCTGGTTCCTGTCATTTTCAGAGGATGCTACAGCTTGTTTCATTTTCATATCAACGCCAGCCTTATGCTCTTGTCAAATGGGAGTAAGAGCTCAGCTCAGGAATTCCTTTGGCACCAGAGGCCTGTTGGTTTGAGGGTCTAATTTGGTATTTGCTTTTTGCCATTCCTCTGGGCTGCTCCTACCTTTGCCTGTTCCTAGAATTTCTCCCAGTTCTGTACTACTCCTGTAACACTCCTTTCTGAAGGGTGCCTCTCTCTCTTGTTTCTCTCAGTCTACAGCTGAAGACCTCCTCTAAGCCAGCCCCCAGCTTCTCCAAATGCCATCTATTTTTACCTAGGCACTGCTGCCGTCTCATCCGGATGCTGCTAATTGGCCCCTTAGTCACAACTGGAGAAGTAACCTGGCTGAGTAACTCTTTGTGAGCTGCTGCATTGAGGAATCCGTACGCCTCACATTCATTCACACAAGGAAGCTTACAGTAAATTTCTTCCATTTTAACACAAATTAACCAAAATTTAGCTTCTAAGATTTTACAGCAGTGTCACTTACACACTTTTTTTAAAAAACAATAACCTTTCTGCACAAGATATTTAAAGTTCTAAATGCTTAAGAAAGCACCATCTAAAATAAGAAATAACTGCAGCACACAGATCAACTTTACCCTGGCAATACACCAGGGTTTTTTTTCCCCCACATATTACCTACAACAACCTGTAAACTTGCAAGGATTACTCAAAATAAATGACAGAAAACCCATGTAAATTTAGATTTTTGAAGACTGAAACAATCAAAGACAATACACACACAAAAGCAACCCATTCTGAGAAGGGTGCTTTTCCACACAGATTTCTTTCTTATGTATGTGACACAGCTCAGCTTGCTACACAGCTACAAAATGATGTTCCAGACATCTCAGTGAACTCCCCTTATTTCTCAATCACTTTGCTAACGAAAAGTTGAAACATCTTGGAATTTCCTCCCAACTCTTCTGCTTCTGTATAGTTATCAATCAAATTGGTACAAACAGGAAAAACGGATCATGAGGAAGACAGACTAGTTAGGCAGCTTTTACCAGGAAAACACTGGGAAAAACAAATAACTAAATTATCTGAATTCACTCTAAATTATTTGACAGCCTTTGTAATACTTCATTATTCCACTAAAAAGCCAAATATAAAAGCTTGGTATTTAAAAGCCATTACTTTAGAAATATAGTACATAATTAGAAAATTACCATTTTATTAAGAGAACTTGACTCATTTTTACCAATAAAGACCACAACAGTTTAATATTTATACAACAAATCCCTTCTAGAAATTCTGGTGTTACCACAGACAAACACATCATGTGTTTTAGACAACACGAATGCAACTCTCAGATTTCCTGAATATCATTTATAGTAACTAAAAGTAGAGTTTTGACAGATTAGTAACTCTGGATTCAGTGCAATACCAGCAGGATTGATACTATTTCCTAGGATGAGAGACCCTGTTCCACCTTATGAAGACAGCTCAGGCTGCCAAGAATAAAGGGAAGGACCTTCAGCTGTGGATCATTAAGAAACAGCGAAATTTAAAAAACGGATGTTTTGGAGAACACAGCATCCGGTAAAACGATGGAATACTATTTCCATGCTGGACTCGAGAGAACTTAAAATCATTTATTCTGCAAATGAAAAACTGAATGCTTCTATGGTAGTTTGTTTTGCTGAGAAAGGAACTTCTTTTCACTTGAAACGAAGACTAAAAGGATCTGCTTTAAATGTGATTCTGCTAAAAAGAAAGAACACATACAACAAACTGCAAAATCCTTGCCCAGCAAACCGCCACTGTTAGCTGGCACATCCCTGTTTCCCACTCTCACATCAGTGTGGCTTGGTTGGGGTTATTTCTCTTTTTAAAGGAACAGTTCCATATGGCTGTGTGCAGCCTTGGTCCTGACTGAGGACTCAATCCACAGAGCCAGGACTGGAGTTAATTACAGAACAGCTGTGCACATCTCCTCGGGTTTAAATACATGGAGGTACCTCAAAACCAATGAGGAATCCCTGTTTCCCATGACACGGCACTGTGAGGGACATCCAGGGCCTGGAGAGAGCAAGGAGTGAGCAGGGAGAGAATGAGACCCCCATAGGACACAGAGCCCATCACAAGAGCACTGGGCAACCTGGGCGCAAGAACTCAGCTTGAGGGCGTCCCTCTCACTTCTCCAACACCCAAACCTTATGGCTGTTCATCCAAAATGCTGAAAAAGATGTTTGGGAGTTTCTAGCTGTGGACACAACTGTGATGGAACAGATATGGTCACCCCTAGTCACATTCCAACTCTCCAAGAAATGGTTCAGGCATACCCAAGCCGATTTTGCCCAGGCAAAGGCCTCATGATCTTTTCATCATTTTACAGGAGACTCCTCTCTCATCCAGCCTCTGAGGCAGATGTCTTTTCTGACTTCATACAGCCTAACCTGGGCACGCAGGCTGCCTTGGCCTAATGCAAGGTTACAATCAGGATTCAGCAAGGCAGAGGAAATTAAAAAGGCTGCTTGTGTAATGAAGAGGAAAATGACAGGTTCTTCTGCTTTGGGCACTACTCTTCCCACTCTGAGATAATCCTTCCTTGAGGCACCAGCACCACTTTAGGGCACTCATGGGACAAGTATTTACTTTTGGCCCTCCCTTCAATAGCTCAGATACCTGAGAAAAAAATCAAATTATCCCAAAATTCAACCTGTTGGGAGGCACATGTAAGCTCATGCATAGGCATTTTGATTAAAGTCATTGCAAGGCAAAAAAATTGTATTATTATACAGTAGTGTATTATTGTACAGAACTTCACCTGTTCAGGAATAAAGTTTTATTATCATTTCTCCACATCCTCACTATCTCCAAGAAACAGCACATCACAGAAGCTGTGAATTTTCTTCTGTTTCCAACGTTTCAAAGTGCTCAGACTTTGAAAGGCTGAGGGAAAAGTGGCTGAGCTCTCCTAGCAAGCTCAGACACTGCAGTTTGCCAGCAGCAGCATTGCCCCCTCTCAGTTGCAGAATAAATGGGGAGGGGCAGAGCTCCCTCTGCTCCTCTGTGCTCGACCCAACTGGCCCGGGTATCAGGGAGCTCCAGTTCCCTGCCCTGCACCTGATGCAGCTCCTCTCATACAACAGGTCCGGCCAGTTCCTCTCTGCTTCCTGATTCTGTCACTGAGCAACAAACTTCCCTGGCTTTTCCCCCTTTCCTGACCATCCCACCTTTTCCTTGGCACCAAGATGCCATCAACCCTTACATTTTGGGTAGGTCTACAATAACAATCATTGGTCATTTGCTGGTTTGGGGGCTTCCTGAGCCCTTTAAGCAAACAAAAAACAACCAACCAATCACAACCAACCAACAACAAAAACCAGGAAGTTTATTTTCTCATTGTAACTAATAACTCATTGAAATCTCTATGAAGAAATTGTTTAGAACTATCTGAAAATGTTTAGGGGGGACAAAAAAAAAAAACCCAAAACGACCCTGTGACCACATAAATGGCTGACTTAAAATACTTGAAACTCCTAATGTTTTCTTAATGTCCAAGGGAAGAATTCCCAGGAGGTGTATGAAATTCCCACTGGACTGGTATTTTGAAACTAAGCTACTTCTTTATTATGCCTAATAAGCAATGCTGGTATCCTTTTTTAAACCAAACTGAAACACAGTATTTCATTCCTATGAAAAATATTTAAGAACAAATTACTGGCACAAAAATTTCTGGATTTATAGCTTTCACATCAAAACTTTGAAAACTCTAATTCTAGTTGGTTTTTGTAAGTAACTTTTACCTTTATTCTGAGCATAATTCTCTACCTCCAACTGGAAGAGAACCAACTCAGGCCCCAGCATTTTCAAGGACAACTTCAAAACTTGCCTTAACATCAGCAGAAAGATGGGCAAAAAATAAAATTAAAATCTCTCTTTTGGATTAGAATACAAATACAGTCATTCTTAACATCCTTCAACACAATGATCAGCCCTTGCTTTTTGAAATGTTACCACAAAACAGACAGAGTAACACAAACATTAACACTCATCTTCCTTTACCTTTCAAATATTAAACCTAATTCAGCAATCTTTAATCAGGCAAAGCGCTAATAAAACATAGGAGAACTCTGCAGACAGGATCAGGTTATATGCTGATTTGATTTCTACCCACTGTCTCAAAGCTCTAAAAAACAGAAACAAATGTATCATTTTAAGAAAAAATAAGTCAGCTTTCCTCTGACTCCAGTGCTTTGCTACAGCAAGCACAGACAAAATATTCTTAAATGATATCAGCTGCTAAAGTAGTTAAGTTATAAACCAAACCAAAAAGGATCTTACTTGAAACTTAGAGCTTAAAACATAAACCACTAGAAAAAGCAAACAAAACAACACCTCACCAAAATGGAAATCCTAACACCTTATCCTTTGTTTATGCATGAAAATTTCACAATTAGTCACTTGAAACTGTATTTCAGAAAATACACCTTTTAACTACATAAGAAACTATAATAAAACTTTCTTATTTTTACAAACCTCTCCAGCTTGAAGAGCATTACCTTCATTACTGCCACAAGACGAGTATTTCCGTAAGATGAATATGAAATTTCCATCAACACAGTACTCCGAACAACATCCCTCCTTTGAACCTGAGTGTTTACTGAAGGTAGGTTTAGAAGTCCAGCACTAGCCTATAGTCTAATTCACTTGTCTAACGAGTAAATTATATTCATAACTGGATGGTGATTAAGACCAAACAATCCAATGCTCACACAAACAGCACAGCAAATCATTCTTTTCAAACTGCCAATCGCTGAGGTCAAAACATTCATGCTTTTAAGTCAAATTACAATCAGCTTCCTCCCCATCCATTCTATTATTTCTTATTCATGCATTGACAAGAGCGTGGAAGCCACTTAACAAAAAATCATGGGTCTCTTGGAAGAACCTACACTATTTAAAGATCAAACTATTTAATAACCAAAACAGGGAAAGGGCTTCTTGATTTTTAAAAACAAAACAAAGGAAAAAAATAAACAACAACCAAAAAACCCAAACCAAATAAAACCCAATCAAATTTAGTTTCCCCTTTGATGTATTTTAGGTATTTCCTTTTATCCTCTCATCATTTTATCCTTTACTAACTAAGGCACCTTTAGGATCAAGACAAACATTTGTTTTCTACTCCATATTTTTTCAGAAGTTATCCAGACTAATACAGCAACAAGCTGAATTACAAGCAGTTCACAGGGTTCAGTTCTGGTCTCTGAGGAAATGTTAGGTTCAGATTTTAAAACTGTAGTTGTCAAAAAAAAAAAAAAAAAAGAAGAAGAAATTAAAAAAAAATACTGCTTTTCTCTTCTATTGGAATTTATGCTAGAGCCCCTCTTTATCTTCCCAAACTACATTAATGTAATCAAGTATTTTCCAACAAAATATCATCAACCTCCTTGAAACACCACTCCTGACAGCAGCAGCAGCACAGGGAAGACAACATTTCTGAAGGACCTGTAAGAGCTGGAGTTTCTGGAGTTAGAACCTTGCAGCAATGCTGCTGACACAGGTTTCTGCTTACCCAGCCTGGATCCTCAGGGCAGCCGTGAGCAGGGAGCCAGGGCCATGCTCTAGCATGGGAGGCGGCTCGGCAGCTCCTCACTGCTACAACTTCACTCCAGTTTTCCTGGATAAACACGCCGGCCAGTGCTTTCATCATCTGCATAATCCCAGCCTCTTTGATTGCTGCACTGTAATACCAGTGCCCCAGTGAGTTTTCTTGCCTGAATTATGGCCACGTAGAACATGACCGGGGGTGTGCCAAACAGGATGATTAAGCGGCAAAATACGACAAGGCGTGAGTTATATTAGGGATATTCCTATCTAGCAGTGGCCACAGAAACGAAGGGTTTGTGCAGCCAATAGCAGCTGTGCACAAAGCAAGCTCCTCCACTCCGACTGGCTTTCAAAATAAAAGCAACTATTTCATTCGAGCAATTTTATTCTTTGCTTGCTTCGACACCGAGCTGTATTTCAGCAGTTTACAAATTGCTTCCTTTTTCAAACTCTACCTTGAGACAGCGTTGGAGGAAACTCTTTTAAAAAAGGCAGTCTCGAATTACAAGCCTTTATTGTCAGAGAACAAGAGCATAAACATTTCTCAACAAGATATATTGAACAGCAATTCACTGATACAAACATTTCATATATTTAAGGATAGATATATACCAAATCTCCATAAATTTCAGATTCAACAGCACACTGTTTCATGTTTTCAAACTTATTAAAAAATAAGTAAAAAAGCAAATTTTAAGGAGTTTATATAAAATAATAAAACATCCAGGAAACCTTGTTTTACCTTATTTTGCTTTCCTTTTTTTGGTTTGTTTTTTTTTTGGATGTATGAATATGTAGCACATGACAATAAAATGCTGCATGCTGCACTACCAAAATAGTAGAATAAACACTGAAAGCCCACACAGATGATTTTTTTTTTTGATGCCATAAAAGATCACTTCACAGTGTAGGGATGTGTTGATCAATATTCCCTAAGACAAGGCATTTGCTACTGAACTCCTTTCAGCTGACAATGAGGATCTCCAATGCATGTGGGCTCAGCCCTGTCCTCAGCAGTAAACAAAAGAGGGGAGAAAGGGCAGGCAAAGATAGCCGTGCTCGGTCAGGAAGTGAGAAAATAGAAGAGCTTAAGCAGGATCTCAGTTTAAAATTATTTTAACACTATGGCCTTTCTTTAACCTGGTGAGGCTTGCTAAAATGTGCTAAGGAAAAAGATCCAGTGAAGCAACAAAATCAACTGTGGATTTGAGTTAATTTTTTACAACACTAAGAGTACACTACTCTTAAGAAGAAAAAATAATTAATTTTGCATAATAAAATCAGGAATTACTGAATTATATTAAAACCTTGAATAATTTTAAAATTTTATTCCTAAAAAAAACAGAATTTGATTGAAAAGTAAAAGATTTTGTGCTCAAAATGAACCAATGAAGCTCCAGTCTGGATACTTGAATTTCACCAGGCACTTTATCACCTCTAATCAAGACTTTTAAAAACATTTGTGATAGTCTCATTTTTGAAAAGAAAAACAGAAACAATTCAATCAGATTTGTTTCTATTAAAATAAAATGAGAGCAATCTTTCAGTTACTTAGCTATAATAAAAGCAGTTTGTTAAAGAGTTAGCATAATGTCGTATGTAATTTTTATCTTGTTTTTCCTCAAACCTGACAATAATAATTCTTTTTAAAGACTGTCATTTTTATGCTGTATTAGTCACAAGATACCGATGTAAAAGAATGCTGAGAAATAAAAAGAGTCAGATTAAAAACACCCATTAATTCTAAATGCCCAACTGGAGACGTCCTGATTTTTCTGGATGTTTACTTAGCACTCTGTGATATCCAGGATTAGTTCCCACCAAGTTCACTTGCACTTTGAGTCATCATCCATTCTGTAAATCACCACCTCGTGTCTCAGGCTGAGCAGCAAATGCAGCAAGCAAGCAGTTCTCAACCACCACCAGAAATTCACCCAAGAAACAAAGAGCAGAGGAAACAAGAGGCCAATTCCTCCAAGGAAACATCCCACAAGTCTAACTCAGGAAAGCCTCACTTTTCTTCCCAAATTCCCTCCTGCCTTTCCAACAACTTTCACAGCTTCAGAAGCAGGAGCAGCTGGGGTCTTAGAGTTGCAGATTTAGGAAACTGCAAGCTGGAAGAGGCTACCAGAGCAGATCGTTTAACCTAAATGAAAACAGTCCCTAAGACATCCTACAGAAGCAACTCTCCATGAATTAACCTGGTAACGTGTGCTCAACTACAACATAACTTCCCAAATCAAGAGGCACAACTTTTAGGAAGCTCACAGAGAATTTATCATCCTTTTCTACAGCTCCTGCCAGCACAGACTTTTCCTCACTATTAAAATCACATGGCTCCTGCTTTAGCCAAGAGCATAATTTCTTCTTCTATTTAACCAGGATTTCCTCCCCATAAGACATTATGATCATATCTGCCCACTAGCCTTTTAATAAACTATTCAAAATTATTTTTTAAAATTGTATTGCATAAGGCATTTTCTCTGGGTTTTCCATCATTTAATGATTCTACATCTCTCTTATCCTCCTACAGCTCCTGCAAGTTTGGCCATGATGCATCCTCATATTGATCTCACCAGAGCCCCAGCCAGATCTAACTGTGATGCCTCCATCACACCTCAGAGGAAACAAATCACCCTCATCTGCTCCGTGGGGATGACACACGTACACTCTGGTTAATAACAGATGCTAAAATACCTGCTCATTCTTAATTATGATGACCCTATGTAGCTGTTCCACACAGCTTCTGCTGTCTCAGAACTCAGCCAATTTTGGGCTGGTGTTCACAGACAAGGCGAAAAGCTGACCTAGGGCACAAACGCCACCCCTGACAAACAGCAAAGGACCTCTAGGGGAGTCCTAAGCACCATTTCATATGGGCAAACATGCATTCTTTCAGAAATACATTTTTATAAACTCTGAAAAACACCTCTGAAATTTAAGAAACTGTATACAGCAATTTCAGCCACATTACTGTAGAGTGTAGTAGCAAAAAAAAAAGTACTCAACAAAAAATGTATTTATGAAAACTGAAAACTACTTTCTCTCAAAAGCAGAACTAGCAGGCAAGATAGATCAACACAGACCCTCTGAAAAAAAATCTCTTGTCATTTCTTTGCCTCACTTTAAAAGTGAATAATATCTTTTTTTATTTCTTTGACAAAATCTCCTAGGTTTTAGTTAAATTTGCCTACAATGAAATGATCATTTCTAGAGTAAGTAGGCCAAGGAAAACTCCATTTTCGATTTAGATTCAAACAAGAGATTGTCACTCATTTGAATATTATTTTGTGGCTCAATGTGAACTTTGAGTGCGACATGCTGAAAAGATAATGTTTTTCTCTGGTTTCTATAGCACCTGCTAGAAGCTTCAGGCACACAAAATCAAACCTATTCCAAAGCTACAAAACATTAATCACCTCTTTTGACATTTTGCAGGTTAAGTATCAAACGTGCTCTACTGGAAATGCTTTGTTACCCACGCTTTGTGCAAACCTCTGCTTCAGAAGCAAAACTATCTCCCTTGAAGTTAACTATTTAATAACCTGGCACAGAGATCCTCTCATCAGCTCTCCCTGAGGCACAGGTTATAAAAGGAACCCCAACTTAGAAATTAAAAGTTCATCCTCTCTGTTAAATCAACTACCCTGATCCTGAGCAATGGATTCCTTAGGCCTTTTCTCTGTGTTTACTAAGGCTGTTCAAAACACCTTCGCACTTCTGTTATCTTCCCTCTCCATCCCTAAAAGAGAAAACAACAAAAATATACTGGGACACTTCATTTCATGTGTCCCACACAGCATCTCTCAGGTCAGAAATGAAATGGCTAAAGAGCCTTTAAGCTCTGGCTCAGCAATAAGGTAAGAAACCAGGGAAGCTCCCAGGACCACCCAACCTGCAGAGGATGCTCATGCTGGGATGAAGAAAACTTCCCCTCTTGGATCATCCATGAAGCCCTACACACACCCAGCAGAAAGCCAGGCCCAGTCCTACCACCTCAGTAATGATGCTTATGGTCTTCTCATTGTGCTCCCAAAGGTTGCAGCACAAAATAAACCCTTTGGAAATTTTCATTGTGCTACAGCTTAAAAAAAAAAGTTAATAAAACACTGAGCTTTCTGAAAACCTCAGAAAACAACACCCCACAGCTTTCATCTTAACTTATATAATCATGATCAGAAACAGTATTGCTCCCTTTAAAAATGAAGTTCAAAATGTTGCATAAACTGACATAATTTCAAAAAAAAAAATTGTATTGACAGTGGGAAGAGAAAGTAGGGCTTGGGGTTGGGATTTCTTTTGTCCTCCCATCAAGATTAGCAAAATATTTGTAGCTGAACCCTTTTTTTTATTCAACAGGAACAGAAGATCACATCCAGACAGTAAGTACCTTTTTAAACTCCAAGTCCTCTGTCATATTTGTCCCACTAATTCTTCCAGTCATTAAATGTCTTTTTTTAGGCAAACCTACTAAACAGCTTCTTAATATTTTCAAGCAGTTTTGGTCCAGGTAGCATCTGCCAACCTCTGAGCCACATTTAGCATCCTCCCACAGTTGAAGCCTAACAGACTTCTCTATTGAGACTTAAATCAGCAGCCTCTTTGTCTCCATGCAACTGCTCTTTTACTGAAAATGGCATGGCAGCACAGAGAGCACAATATGAATTTAAGCAGTGAAGCTGGGAGAAAACTTCTTGTTGTCTGAAAGGAAAAAGTGAAATCCCACTTACTTCTTCACTGGAAAAAGCAAAATGCAGGCCCTCCCTCCCTGCAGCCATATGGATGCCATCACAGTGGCAAATGCAGGTGGCAAAACAGACATTTCAGTGCTCAGAATCACTCATTGCCCTGTCAGGCAGCTCCCATCCCTTCCAGGGAATGGATCACATGGAATAATTTTTAAGGGCCTGTACCAGACAAGACCATGTTTTACATGATAGCTTTTCTTCTACAAAGGAAATCTCTACTCATGTAAATGAGCTTCCTTACAATTTACATCTCCTTGCAGGATTCTTCTAAATTTTACAAGTACAGTATACTGAAATTCCACACTAATCTTTTTTTTTCTGGTTAGTATTAGAAGCATGTGGGCTTTTTCAGTATTATGCATGTTGTAAGAACAAACATTAGGACTGATGAGCCAGATTTACTTAACACTGCTGATCATCTTATTCTTCACGAAGAATATTTGTGTTTAACACCAACTACTTAAAACAAAACAAAAACCAGAAATACTTGTGGAATTTGAATCCAGGCCTGCTACGCAGTGTGGCTTCTTTAACAAAATACTGCGTTGTGCAAGCCTGCCATTTGACATGATCATTATCCTCATTCCCCAAACACCTTATAAAATCAGATTATTTATCACTAGGTGATATGACAAATCCATCATGCCCTAACAAATAGTACCCAATACCTTTATTAGACAAACACAGATACCTCACCTTTGATAACTTGTTAATGAATTACAAAAAAGGTTTTTTCAGGAGTTTTTCTCCTTCCATTACTCTAAGGAAGCAATCCAACAGAAGCCCTTTGTGCAATCCTTAGCACAACCAAAATCCCAAGGTATGAAAGCCACCCTAAACTATCCCAGGACATGCTCCTTTCTCCCAGGACAGAAATCAAGACACCTGTGTGGATGCACACACCCCCTCCTTGAAACCCAGGTTAAATTTGCTCATTTTAGTGCATCCACTCACTCTCAAGTGGTCAGTGCTAAAAAATGTGCACACCACTTTCTGCCCTAGTCATGCACACAAAGGTAAACATTTTAAAGTTCAATTCAACTTCACACAAGAACAATAAAACAGAAAATAAATCAATTCCTTTTGCCTAACACTTTAGGAGATGTTTAAGATTAGCCAAGTGGGAAATCTCATCTTTAATTTTATCTTATTTCTAGAGATGAAATACTACAAAACCTCTTTGGTATTTATTATTTGTTTATTCCATAGGCATGAAAATATGAGAAGTGTTTAATTTTTTTACTAGTCATTTCTTTTATCTGTTATTTGCCAAGATCTATCAATCTGACCTCAGAAGTTAAATTTAATCTTCCCAAACTTTATAACCTTAGATACCATCTATCACACTATATTCTCCCCAATTCCAAAGATTTAGTTCTTCAGGAGATAAAGTGGATTAAAGACATATTGAGGATTAGAGATTATGCTGTTAGAACAAACACAGGCAAGTATTTCAAATAGCTGACCCTACAGAAAGGAATCACATTCTGTTCTCAAGATGATATACAAAAATAGAAAGCACATCCCACTAGGAAAATATTTACTTAATAATTTATCACTTAAGAACTACTACTGTACAAATGGAAGCACAAAAGACAGCATATTGAAATCCATGTGAAGATACACGTGTAAGGACTACAACGCATCTTCAATATCAATTCTGATTGGATTTACAAAGTTTACTCTATTCCAGCATGAATCACACTTCAGTTTCCCCTGAAAGCCCTACATTTAAAACAGTCCTACGTTTATCCACAACTTTTTGGGATAGAAGAGGCTGACACACACAGTGCCAAAAAGTCTAGAAATAAAAGCATAAAAATCTCCAAGTATCCAACTGGAAAGAAATGCCAGTGAGATAGAAGAATCAATTTAGTCCAGACATTAATAACTTCCTTAATGATCTAATGATTAAAATAGCATATAGATAACATCTTCTGAGGATATTAAATAGAGAACTTTGAGTAGCAGTAAAATCAGAAATAATAGAAAGGAACCTAAGCAAATTCCTTACACAGCCAGAAAATAATGTGAAATTCAGTCTAGAAAAACATCAGCTAACACATCTGGGAAAAATAATCCCAAATATAGATATTCAATATGGACAAGAAACCTGGGAAAGAACAATGCAGAAAAACTGAATTAAACAAATGCAGCACGAGCAACAAAAAAAAAAAAAAACGAGAGGGAGGGAGGGTCTGTCCAGCCACTGAATCTAGGAATGGGGGGAAGGCTGAATTACATCCCTTTCACCCATTTGACAACTCTCCCAAAATGAAGCACACACAGATGGGTGCTCTATTCCACTCCTTGTTGCAGTTCTAGACACAAGATAGATCCTATTCCTTCAGACATTTAAAACTACATGGGCAAAAAATACTATCAAGTACTGAGTACTTTAGCTTAGTAAATGAAAACAGTAATGAAAAATAGTCTATGAATTTTTTATTGTATATGATGTGGTGTTTTAGAGCTTTTTTTATATTTGATATATCAGAGCTCTTTAATCCAGAAGTATAATACTTCTCCAAAAGCAAATAAACATGAAAATAAGCTCATTTCCAAACCATTTGCTTTTTATTGACCATGAAGTTTTGGCACATCTCACCACAACTGAAATCACTTTGAAGATTTTGGCTCTCAAATGAATTTTTGCCATACTGCAATGCCTGTTCATGTTGGAAACAACTGCACGAAACAAGGGGAGACAAACCAATGCTGCACTGGTGTCAAATGAGGTCACCTTAGAATCTATATGAAGGGCATGGCAATCCTCCTCTCTGCCAAGTCCTCGATTAATAAAGTTTCTGCAAGAGGAAGGATTATTCCTTACCAAGCAGGAAATAAGAAAAACTTGCTTAGAAGTACTCAAAACCTGCTTTTATCCATTTACTTTTTTTTTCCCTCACCCCTAGGTATTATGGCATTCTTTCATTGGGAGAATATCTCAAAAACCTAAGAAAAATACTTTTAAATTGCTAAAGGAAATTAAAATCTCCTCAATTCCTTTATACTCAGAATCAGCTCAGAAGCATATACAGAAACTCTAAGTATCATTTGGGTTTTGTAGATTGTTTTTTCTGCTGGGAGGGTGGGGATGTTACCCTCAAGAGTGTTAACTGGAAGATTCTGTCCCACTTGAGATTATGGTATACCTGAACCAAAGCTTAAATTTGGCCCATGAAGCAAGAGCTCCAAATGCTGTTTATTGAACTTGACTGTGCACATTACGGATGTGGTAGTTTAGGGACAAACAGGACATTAAAAGAACAGGAAAAGGAATAGACTTGTCCTGAGCAATTCAACACATTTCTCTTGCCACTGGAATTTCCTACAGTTATAGAGAGACAAAATATTAAAAAAGAGATTCTGACAAGATCATCGACTCTGTGGCTGTCATTTAAGAAAAAGACAGATTTATTTATTTATTTATTATTAGAGACACTTGTTTGTTCTTCCTGAAATTAAAGAAGAGTGAGAAATTTCACTCTGTGACTTGAAATTTCACAGTTAATAGGAGGATGGAGTAAACATAACCTCAAGTACTTTGTTCCTCTCTCCTTCCTTGCCATGATTCCTGCTGACTCATGGCAATGAAGTGTTTAGGATTTTTCCAGGAGCCTTTTCACTGCCTGGCTTACGCCTAACCCACAGAATAGAACTCATTTGCTCATTTCTCTAATACTAATACTCACAGCAGCTCTTTTCACTTGTGACTACAGAGATTTAATCTGGCAGCTCAGATCTTACTCTAAAGCAATTTACAGCAGCAGACACTTCTTCCGATATTATGGCATCCAAAATACAGGCTAACAACCACCCTGAAATGCTGACCTCTTCTTGAAGGTAATCTAAAAAGCCCTGCATTCCAACCCTCTCCCACATATATAATGGATGTGTCCCCACACCTTTGTCATCCAACCACACCACACCACTTTTCCAAGAGCCAATCCCAGGTGCCAGAACTCCAGTCATGGTCTCCATCACTTAAGGCAGATAATTTTGGAGCTGCTCTTCTTAGAGGGACTAAGAATCACTTATTTCCATCAGCCTTCCTAGCCCTAAAAGGAGAAACTGGAGCAGCATCCAATCCTGAGTAAAATACTTGTGCAAGTCTGGGTACAGTCAAAAACGGATACAAATTTTTACTAAAATTTTCTATTAAAGACAAATCACAGCAGTGGCTATTTTTCTTTCTCTCTGTCTCTACCTCACCTTTTCATCCTTTCTGCACTTTTTGAAGATGAACAGAAATTTCAACCACTGCAGTTTCTTAGGAGCAGAGAAGAAGGACATTTTGTTTCCTAGTAAATAGGAGCGGGAGGGGGTGGAAAAAACCCAAGAAATACTCACAAGAGTGCATGAGGGAGAAAGGAAAAGGAAAATTATTGCATGAATAACAGATATGAAAGACTGTCTTGCAGCAAGGTCTGATTACTGCAACAGAGCCAGGATGAAGCTGGCATGTTCTTCCCAGGGTGGATCTCCATCCTGACAGGTCTAGTCTTGCCTCCAGAAGTGCACACAAATAACCACTGTAACACATGGATGGAGCTGAAGATGAGCAGACTAATTCTTTTCTGTATAAATACAGCTACTTTTATTACACTGAGTTTGTCAATAACCTCTACAATCTCCTCCACCTGGAGTGTTCGTTTTAACACGTGTGAGTTTTATCACCCTCTTGTGGAAAAATATGTTATCGTATCCATCAGAGGGTGCAGGAAGAAAAAGAAGTGGGAGTAAGAAAGGCAGTGATAACGAACAAGCAAAGAAGAAAACAGGAGAAGTATGGGCTGGCTGGAATAAAGGGAAAGTGAAGGAGAACCAAGATGACATAGTACCACCTCAACTTCTTCCAAAAGCTATCCCAAAAATGTTATTTGAAAACATCAAGAGAGCAGGCTGCCAAATTTACTCTCCCTTGGTAACACCAACAATATTCAACCAGTAAGTTTTATTCTCTACAGCGATTCAAGTACTGTCTCAGCTGTAATCATCATCTTTTGCATTTTTGTTTACATATAGAAGGGAAAACATATTCTCTATAAACAGTTACCTTACATGAAATCAGAAAACACTAACTAGATGTTCTAATTAATACAGAGACAGCATATAACATCTATGTCCTGCTGTTGGAATGTGAAAGTGGAGAGCACTCAAGCGAAACTTGCCAAGAAAACTAATGCAAGTTTATGCGCTCACAGTACATCCTACTGGGTAGCATAAAGGAAAAATAAGAATATTTAATTCCTCTAAAATCTGAAATCATCCTTCCCTCAGTTTCTGACTATCCAGAGCATCAATTTCTAATATGAGAAATTTAACTTGCAGTAGATTTCCTTTGCAGCACAATCAGTACGAAAAAAGCATTGAAATCAACAAACAAATTTGCTACCACCTACACTGTAAAACTTGAAAATCCAAGCTCAGTAAAATCACGTGCAAAAAAAAACCCAAGGATGTCATAATAACATTAACTCATAACACTGCAAAGAAGCATAGAAATCCCAAACAACAAAAGCACAACTCAGACTAGGTAGCTGTAGCACAAGCATAATGAAAAAATACATCACATACAATGCATCCCTATAACTTTCTGAAAGCCTTCCAGGAATCCCACAGAAAACTACAGACCACATCTAACACAAACTAGTTACTTCTTAATGACACAACTTTTTTTCTGATACTCCTCAAAGAGTCAGAAACTCATAATTCTAATGACAGATCTCCCTAACCTTATGATAAAAGAACACCCAAAGAAATGCTTCCCCCATTATCCACATTATCTACATTTATGCTCAGCCATCCTTTACAATGAAAAGCATAAAACAGGTAACCATGCAACTTACATTTATTTTATGGTTTTAATCAAAATCTGACAGCAAAGAACTTCTCCAGGAAACACATAATATCAACTTAACCTTATTCTTCATTATGGTATCTGATTTTTCAGAATAAAAATTGCTGTAACTGAGTAATTTATCGTATCTCCTGCTGGGGGGTCAAGTTCTAAAAGTGATACTTTTAACCAGCAGGGGCACACAGGTGTCAGCATTTACTCATCACCCCTGAGATACCACTGATGGTTTACTTCAAATTCCGCAAAATGCCATCAAGTAAGGACAGCTGAATCGTCAACTCATGTTTTGCAGGCGATGCACCTTTTCAATTCACAAGCATCTTCAGAAATACCCTAATTATGCACAACCTTCTATAATCAGAACAGCAGACTGCTTGTCTCCACATCTCTTGTAACTCACTCAGTTCTGAAGTACAACATTAAGGTATTAGAACAAGCTCTTCAGCTCGGGGAACACAAGAAGCTGCTGTTACAGGAGAGCTGGCACCACGTCCAACCATGTAAAACAGACTTTACAGCAATCTGATATTCTATTTTTTTCTTTTAGGAAGCTACCCAGAAATGATCCATTTCACTTTTTTGCTTTCTGCTCATTTAACCAGGCACAGCAACTCTGCTGTATTATTTTCTTTCTCTGCCCCAGACTCTTGCAGATGATATAGAAGGACCTTGCACTTCACACACAAGGAAAATAATATAGTTAAGAATCTGTCACACATATTGGAAAGGAAGAAGAGTGGTAAAAATCAATAAAGAGAATAAATACAAAATAATTATCCTTTTTAAATAAAAGGTATTAAAAATGTTTAAGTGTTTTAAGATAAAATCTTAAATGCTTTGTTTTCAAGAAAAAAAACAGACATACTGTGACTTGAAAAATAAACTTCCTACAGGAAATTCAAAAGTAAATTGATACTGACACATGTATAATTTTGAAAATGTATATACTCTTCGATTTAATATAACAATTATGAAAAAAAAATCTGGTAAAAGACCTTCCATTACTGTGGATCATTATTACTTCTGATCAAACTGATTCCCTTTCAGTCTGACTTCACGACTTCATTGAAAACAGACAAAATTTCCAACCAAGTGCAACAACTAAGGGCAGAAAAGTATTTTACCCTGATTCTTTGGACAGCTGCCTTATCTTTTGAAACACTTGATAAAGATCCTCAGACTGTAGCTGCAGTATTTTTTACTTTAAGCAGAAAACCACAGACACAGAAACTACCAACCCTACATAAACATCCACCAGCATTCCAGCTCTGCTGAATTAACTGTTTGAGAGGACACAAGATCAAGCACAACACTAAAATCAGGAGGAGGTGGAATGTTTCTAACAATCTGTTTTACACTGTGGCCCCACAGACACTTCTCTCAGCAGATGAGAGGCAGCACTTGGCTCAAGAACTTCTCAAAGAAGTTATGCCACCAGAAAAATCCCTCCTGTCACTGCACCTGCAACCAGAATGACACAACCAGGGAGGTTTCAAAGGAAGAGGAAGGCTGCCACATCCAGCTGAAAGAAGATTCTAGTCTTTTTCTAATAGATTTGCCTTTACCTCTTGTGAAGCAAAGTGAGCTCATTTGCTGATACTTGTGAGTTATACAGTTACCAAGATTACAGTAATCCATAAATACCCACCCTACCCAAACTCCCTGAACTCCCAAAGTCCTCTCCTCTGTTACTAAGGATTCTTGTGTGATTGAGCCAAAGAAACAGTAATAACTTGAATGAAAATACTGTAGGTGAAAGGAAGTTACCCTGAACCTAAAAATAGTTGTGTGTCCTCCTCCCACTCCCCAGAAAGCATTAATGAAAGTGCTCTTTTCTCAGGGAGGCAGTAGCTTACAATGGATGAATGTGAAAGGGCTGCTGCCTTACTATAAAGCTCTACCAATGCACAGAAGCAATAATCCATTTTAAAAACAGAAGAGAAAATTAAATAAACTCAAAACCTAAACTTTGTATAAGACATTAAATGTATCTATAGCTTATTTATATACACAGATGTTATACACATGTAATATACACAAACACAGATTTTATAAATATACACATAATTCCAGAGATACAGAAAATGTGCTCTTTTACAACAGTAAAGCTCCATAACATAATCAATTATAAAGGCAGCACCAACAATCATGTGCACTATGTAAAAATAATAGCTTGGTTGAATCAGAACTTGTATTTGTTGAAGGTACTTCAGGAAAGGAATATAAAGGAGGTACTTATTACAGAAACAGGAGGTTTTATTACAGACTCATAGGGCTACACTTGGGCACAGAAAAGAAAATGGCAATATTATTAGAGAGATAAGTATTACTAGGAAATGTTATAAAGACATACTGTACAAGCACAGACTGAAACCAAAAGTTTTTCATGACAATGGCCAGGCTGGATGGGGCTTTGAGCAATCTGGTCTGTGGAAGGGGTCCCTGTCCATGGCAGGGGCTGGAACGAAATAATCTTTGCGGTCCCTTCCAACCCAAACCATTCTGGGATTCACTGATTCTACGATAAAGTCTAAACATCCTGCAGAAAATTATCAAGATTTCAGATTCAATCTTGTGAAGAGTACAGAAGTGCATTTTACATAATTACAACTTACTTCACTTTAAAAATTATTTAAAAAAAAAAAAAAAAAAAGGAAAAGGTGGGAATCATCATCACCAAACACTTCCAGAAGCCAGACTGAGAAATTCCGGAAGTAAAACAATTACACTGGAGGCTTCAAAAGCAAAGCAAAACAAAACAAAACCACCTTCCCCCAAAAAACAATCCACCACCACTCTTGGCCATAGGAAAACCGCCAGTCCTAGAGAGACTCAGAAATGAATAGTGAGAACTGACAAAATATTGGAAGATAGGGGGTAAGCTGACAGAATTCCTCACCAACTGCACTTTCACTCATACACTGTTCAGATAGGACAGTATTTCTTTTACTTAACCTGCCCATCCTCTATAAATGTTGCCCTACAAAACTACATTCCCAATGTGGGAGACAGAAGCAAGCAACCAAAAAAAATTAGTAATTAATATATTGCCCTTTCTTTAGAAACAACCTGAAACCTTTAAGTTTACTGGAAAATATTCTACAATCAACAGATGTAAACAGATTATACAGAAAGTTAAGTGCCAAAAACCAACTGACAAGAGCACAAAGAAAGTGAAGAAATATATTACTTATGACTGGAACATCATACATATTTATAACAAAATATTAAATTGGCTAAGTCCTTCTTCCTTTTGAGATTGTGGCCTGTTCCCAAATCTTACACAGAGATGGCCTATTATGTCCAGATTTGTATCAACCAGAACAGGCATAAAATTCCTAGAAGTAGTTCCAGGATTCATCCCCAATCACATACTTGCAGCTCAAACCAAGTTCCAGTGTTTCTTCCATGCAATAAATTAGGAGTCCTAAGATCTATTTCTAATTCTGTAAATAAAGCTGAATTCTGTTTTGGGAAATCCTAACCACTCTGACCCTAAATTCCTGTTTATACATGAGAAGAAAGCATTTAGCTTAGTGATTTTATTAACAGTTTACTGATATTTGTACATCTGATATCTGTAAACCATACCAAATTTCTCAAATGAAGAGCAGCACAGACAAGATAAGCAGGCAGTTCCTATGAAAGCTTTCTTCTTCTACAACTCAAATCATAACTATTTCCCATATGAAGAGTTTTAGGTGGCATCTATAGGTCTGAAAAGGCCAGTTTCTTCTGACAAAGGAATTTTTAAAAAATTCAAAAGTAACTGCATTTGAACAAGAAGGTGCACAACTTGCAGTTCTCAGTCAAGCGTCTTTTCAAATTGTTAGGATTTTTTTACTATTTAGGAACTTCAGCATTTGACCTAGCGATAAGATTCATAAGAAAAGCTTATAATAAAATTTCAGCTACAGGGAAATAATTTAATGATGAAAAGCAAATAGCAAGTAGAAAGAGATTTTTCCCTTTTTGACTATGCTATGCTCTTTTGTTGCCACTACACCAATTCTTCAATGCCATGGAAACTATCTGATAAATGTATTAGAAGCTCAATAAATTTCATAATATTGAGGTAGCAAAGCAACTGGTATTGTTGACAGAGAACTTCTGCTCTGAGCACTTATTTTAAGGAGGAAAAATCATCTAAAAAAATCACACTTGGAAATTTTTTCAACAAAAATATACAATAGTTGCAGAGAACATGAACGTAACCTTCACTAATTTTATTAAATTATTGGAAAATGTGGAAGGATGACAGGGAAAAAACCACACCTTGAATTACAAAAATGGGATACAAATGATTTAATAATTAACAGTCTCACTTTCGGATGGTTTGCTTCACCTAACTTCTGTATTTGTAATGAGGGAAAAGGGGGCGGGAACGATGCTGTGAGCTACATGCAATTTCTCTGTGCAATTTCTCAGGATGCTAGATGTGCATTCATAAGACACATGATGTTTTCAATCATCCCTATGTATGTTTTCATCCTCTGAACACTCTCTTACCTCTACAGACACTGGGCAGTAACATAAAGGAACTCTCCCTCCCCCTTTTGCAGGTAATACTGAAATTGCTCTGTTTTCACATGTCCACCACTACAATGCACTCTTTTTCCAGCCAAATGCTTTCTAACATTGCACTCCTGCTGATCCACCTCTAGAGACTTCTAAGTAAAAAGAGCAGCTATACAAAATGAAAGCAGAATAGCCCTCCAATAAATAATACACCTATCCAATGCATCTACAATCCTATTTTCCTCTACAGAACAAGCACAGATTTGAGGCACGCCACAAACCTGATTAGCAAACCTGGGAGGGAATCTAAGGCACATAGATGGAATTACTCAATCCCAAAAAGAGGGTCCTTCACCAGGATGCTCTGCCACAAGCCAGTTACCTAAGGCACCTGTCAGCCTGAGTGCTACCAGCAGCATCTTCAAAGCAAAGCCAAAATCTATCATGCACTGTACGATACACCAGGGAAAAGCATGCAGCCTTCAAAAATGCATGTGAGAAACATACAGAAGAGCACACACAGGCAAAATGGAATTGTGTCACAAGTCCCATGTGCACTTCCCACCCCATCCCTCTGCACTTGAAACAAAGGAGGAAACACTGGGTTTCAAGTGTTATATTGGACAATAGTCAGATTTTAAAACATAACTTCAAATCAGATTTAGTCACTACTCAATAAATAAAAACATAATGAAATCATCTAAAAATTTAAGTCTTTAGGCAAACAGCAGTCTTTTGATTTGGGGCTTTTGAAAGCCTGAACTCAGACCATCAGAGCCTCAGAAAGAACACCTTGTTTTCCAAATACATTAAATGTTTGTTTACAAACTGATACCATACACATACTTTTTTTAAAAAAAATACAAGAGTAACAACTTGATTTCTCTATACTTTTTTTTTCCTGAAAGGAGCAACACTGAAAATTCCAGCTGTTTCTACTACATTTCCTAAATGGCAGCTTATCCTTCAGACTTGTACACAGCATCAAAACATAGCATCTCTCCTATTTTTTCTTTACCAAAATATTTTTATTACCAAATGAACAACAACAAGGCTGGTTTATCTATCTGTTTTTGCAATGCAGGCGTGTATGCTCGCAGAAGGCAACAGACGGCATTAAAACACTACCAAAACAAGCCATTTCACTCTATGTGACTCTGCCCCTAGGGAAAGGAAGGAGAACAGATAAGATGTGACAGATGTGTAGTCACATCACTTAATACACTACTGGAAGGTGCTCAGATCATTATGGTGACAGGCAGAGTATAAAAACTCCCAAGGAATGGACCAAGCAGTTACCCAGTTTTCTGCATACGTGATTCTTGTAATCACAGAAGATACTGAAGGCCATGAAGTGCTGTTTGAGAAAAGGCAGCCTGCCAATGTCAATACGCAATATATCCATTAAAAAAATAAAACAACAAAACCACAAAACAGAAGGGAGCATAGCATGTATGTTCATGTAAGCAAAAGCCCTCCATCATGCATATGAAATACATCTGATGAATATGAATTTGAGGTCTGTCCTCTAAAAATTTCCCATACTGAAATATTTCTGAAGAGGTTTAATTAAACTTGAAATTTACCCAAACCAGGAAGCTTATCAACTGTACATCTCCAAACTAAGTTCAGTTTTCTGAGACTTTAAAAAGCTATTTTGCTGGTATGTCTTCTCTATTTCAATTTAAAAGACAACATTTTTCAAGATAAAACTGGAAATCATATGGTTACTAGACAGAAGTAATAGGACTGGTCACTTGATGGAAGGCAAGTGTAAACCTAAGAGTTAAAAAATAATCAAGACTTTCATGAAATTTGTCAAGAAAAGTATGAAAAACACAGGAGAAAATAATTTCTTCACTTCTTGCAGACTTAACAATCCTGAATGTCACAAATATTAACGTAGGTCAAAAATATTTCCAAACAGCAGCATGATTTTTAGCTGCCAGTGTCCCTTCAGCAGGGACCAACAGCACTGCTGTTTAGAGAGATTGTTAGGCCCAAATCCCACAAATTAATCTGTACAGGTAGATCCCTGTGCCTCTGGGAATCTGCATTAAGGCAAAGAGGGAAAACTGACTCCCAGGATCAGATTCTTAATTTGAAGCTGGACCATTGTAACTCATTATGACACTAATCATAAATGTCTCACCAACACTCTCTGCTCCCCATCTGTTTTATCTTATTATAGTTTTATATCTCAATCCTCAGGACTGGCTGCAGTAGTCAAATTAAGCACCTGGCCACGCCTGTGTTTCCGCAAGGCAAGGTTCTTTCTCACTGTTTTACTCACGCTTGTGCCTGTGCCTGGTTTACTCCCTGAATGGGACTACAGAATAGAGTGAAATAATTACAACATCAATTTCTCCATTTGTACAAATACAAATCTCAATGTTTTCCGCTAATCCCATCGTATAAGCCAAGGGATAAACTCCAGTCACCTCCCAAAGCACAGCAGCTGGTATGAAATAACGTACGTATCAAAAATTACCTGAAAAAGTATAAAACTGAGCTTTAAAATTATTTCAAAGAAGCGTTTGCTTCTTTATATTGTCACAAAACAACAAAAGAGCTCAACAAGAAAGAGGAAAAAAAATTTAGAATCATAGAATAACCGAGTTGAAAGAAACCCACAGGATCATTCAAGTCCAACTCCTGACCCACCACAGGATCACCCAAAGAATTACAAATAATATTCACTGCAGACCACAAAGTCAAATCCAGAGGCACCAACCAAACCTAATTTGAGCAATACCGAATAAAAAGTCACCACCAAGCACAGTGCAGAGGGGCTAGGGGCACCCTTGTTTGACTCAGGATATTCCATTTGTGCATTCTGACAGGGAGCCATAGAAAGAAGCCCACAATATTTTAATGACAACTCCACTAGAACTAATCCTAGAATCCTACTTTTAATTAAAGATACACATTAAGGTGAGAGATTTGGGGGAGGGCTTGGGTTTTGGGGGTTTTTTTTGCAACTATGGTATCCTTATGAAGTGGAGTTGAGAACTAACCAAAGTGCAGTTCCACTTTTATTACATATCTCAATATTCTGATTAACCAATTTGTCAAACAAGGTAGATGAGAGAATGTGGGTAATATATTCACCCAAAAAGGAAGAAAAGAGACAGACATACTATTAAACCTACTAAACTTCCTATTTTCCAGAATTATCAGCACCAGACATACCTATTTTCACTACTTATAGCAGAAATGAAGAATAGCAATGAAAAAAATACACAAAAGTAAATAAATAATTTGAGACACCAGTGTTGAGGACTTCTGAAAACTGACTTCCCCTTCCTCACCAGACATTCTGAGAGGTGCTTTTGACCCTTGGAATTGTACTGAAATTCAGTGACAACTAGATTTCAGGGGAAGCACTCAAGGTATCACAGAGATACTGGCATCCTTTTAAGAGTAGTATGCAGGATCATATTTTTCCTTCTCAAATTAGAGGTTAAATCTGCCCACAGAAACTCAAACAGCACTGGGACATGCAAGATCTAAAAACAGTAGGGTCTTGCCTAAGACCAGATTGGCAGCATCTTTCCCCTTGGGAGGCTGCAGCTCATGGGACCTTTCCATTTCAAAATCCAGCAGAAGGCAGGATGGGAGCTATCCATGCACAAATGGTATGAGAGGGGATCCCACCTCCCCTCTTGCTATAGGGGCTGCAGTTGGCACCACTATCACAGGGTACAATCCACACACCAAGGAGAGATACCAAAAACCAGTTTCCTTTGGCTCACAAGTCCATTTACCCTTACCAAAATTACTGCTGATTTATGTCAGCTGCTGAGGATTCACAAAGCAAAACACCCTTGCACAAAGCCTGAGAGCCTTGAAAACTCAAGTCATGGTATGGGTTAACATCAGCATTTAAAACTTTCAAAAGTATTGCAAACAATTACCACACCCTCAAGTCACAGATAAAATATTTTGTAGAGCTTAGATACATACATATATCTGGCATGAAACATTTCTCAATGCTGGCAAAATTTCCCTGCAATTCCTGACCATAGAATACTTTGATTTTAGAAGTTGGTTGTAGAGCAAAAATTGTTTTATTTATTAAAAACTGTGTTTGATCTTACCTTTTAGCAGAGGCAGGGGAGTTAACTCGATAGGCTTGCCCTGAGACCTAAACTGGGAGGAGCTTTGTGACCTCTTCTGTCTGGCTTTTCTGACGGACTTCCGAGAAAATCCGTCTACTTTATCCACTGATGGAGGAGTAGTTGGTGCTGAGGACATATCCCTACTGAAGGAAAGCACATGTTAAAAATGTATTCCAAATGAGTGAAAAGGGTAAAGATCAACCTAAATTTTCCAAATATCTTCTTCCTGCACTGTTCTCCTGTTGAAAACTCACACAGATAAACTGTTAAGAGATCTAACTCATCCTATGGTTAGAATAAGCTTAATGGAACTTAATTATTAGTGTAGTAATTCCTCTTACTTTTTCATCTGTGTCTCCCATTTGCCAAAAATTTCAGACCTAATGGTGACATCACTGCATTCAGAACTTTGTCAGAACAGAACTTCATACACCTGTAGACCTGACTGTACCTTTAAATTATGCATTCTTTGAGATGAAGTCATTTCAACTTACTCTGCTGAAGAATGGGTACACAAAAAGGTACAGACTGTTTTTTGGCATTAAGGTCACCCAATGTACAGGACAAAAAGCACAGGACAGAACAAAAATTCCATTTATTTCCCACACCTACATGCAAGATTCTATAGAAATTTAAGAAAGCATAGTAAAAAGTACAGCTGTGTTTCACAATTTCACTACCGCTGAGAAACTGAACATATTACTTCTTTATTCTCCATTTCAGAAATACTCAGTTATTTTCCTGTGAGTCCCTTTACACGTAGTTATTCCATGTCCTGGCATTTCTGGATGACTGGCAGTGTGGTAGCTGTAACTGCTCTAATGGCATGAGACAGACAAGGTTTGCAGGGAGAGGCAGAGAGCCAAAAAAAGCTTCTGCAAGCAAAAGTTTGTTTGTTTCCCAACTTCAGCTGGCCTAAGCACTAGGCATTGCTCCTTCCTACAAAACCTGCCTTGGTGGTACTCCTGCAGCTGATTCTGTACCTCTAGCACGCACTGAATTAATGCATCCTGCTATTTTATTTACCAGTCTGGTCCTGTCTGTTAAAAAGGCCCATCAGAGCTTGATGAAATACATGAGTAATACTCAAGGGAGAGGAGACAGGAGGAATTCAGGCCTACATGTTACAAGCAGCTCGGTGCACAGTTAACTCCAGCAGCATGTGCAGCTCCACTGAAATCAGCGGCCTCATCTGCATTAATGACACAAGCATTAACGAGGGCAGCTCTGTTGATTTCGGCCAGGACAGGCACCCGTGCAAAGTTAAGCATCGGCGTAAGCATTTGCAGGATCAGGGTCTGAGAACGTGTCCTTGGAAAGCATTACCCATCCTCAATGTCTGCTGACTTCAATTACCAAAGTGACTCGTGTGCTACAAGAAGTTGATTCTACAACATACAGAACACTTTCGAGTACTTCTTATTTTTATTGAAATATCTGGTTACTCACGTACTTCGTAGATTACTAAATCCACTGAAACAGGCATTATTTGGGTTTGTCTTTTGTGAGAAAAGCTTTCGAAAACATGATTTGTTGTAACCGTGTAAACAAGCTCCAAAAGATAAAAACAACTTAATGCAAAATTACATATAGGTGCACTGCATCTATCAAAAATGGAGTATAAACTCCATAGCTTCTTCAAGGAAGCATGTGCAGCACCCAGAAGCTGAACTGTGCAGCTGGCATTACAATAATGAAAAAAAACCTTAGTCCATCTTTTTGATTTCTCTTGAGGTATTCTTTCACTACCAGCTTAGGCTTTCTAAATATAATATACTATCAGTAACATGAACCCATACCTTAAACTGGTCTCGTTTATCACCCGTGCAAAAAAAAAAAAAAAAAAAAAAAAAAAAAAAAGCCACCATCAACAGGGCATTCAGACCCCAGCCAAGATTAATAAATAAAAAAGTCTGATAAACTGGAATAGAATGGCCTGTACTTTAGTAATCCACTTCCAAAGATTTCAACAGTCCGCCAAAAAACACACAAAGTTACCTGTTACATAAACCAAATTCTGAAAATATCAGCAAAAATAGATTCCCTAAACCCGAATCGGTTTGGCCCCATCTCATCTCATCAGAAAGCTTCCCCTCCTCATCACGTGCATCATTAAAGTGTAACCATCCCTGCAGAAATGTTTGCACGCTCTCTCCAAATTAAATTGCAAAAAATAATAAAAATAATAATGAACAGCGACTAAAGTAGATCACTTAAACTGCAGGATCATTGTGTCAGCAAGGAGCTTTAGTGACACTCCTCTGCTGTAAATTTAGTAACAGTTTCCCTAACCTGCTTTATAAATTATTAAAATCTAATTCTAATTCAACAAGACTACATCCAGCCTAACAACCTTACAGTAAACACTGATCTTTTTTTTCGTCTCCCCAAATGAACATTCGCTGCCCTGCATACGCTATCACAGGGATATACTCTGTTTCCACCAACAGTGGGGGGGAGGGGGGGCGGGGGGAATAAAGCCCGAGATTATTTATTGTGTGCGAGGGGGAAAGCTGCAAACCCGGCCACCGCTCCCTGCTTCCTCCGCTCTTATTCCCCGAGTATTTTGGTAAATACGAAGCCACGCTCATCAGATCCGCCGGTCCCGGGGGTGGGGGGGGTGGGGGGGAAGTGAAAATACCGACGGATATCGGCGGGGAAGGGAGCAGAGGCGCAATTATCCGCTTTCGGCTGTCATTTCCAGACGGGATCTCCGCAGCTGGAACATGTCCTCCCGCAGCCCCCCGCGCCTCCTCCCGCACCGCCGGGCCGGCGATGGAGTTACCTTGACGCTCCTGGTAGAGAAGCCGGAGACGGAGGGAGGCGGCGGCGGCCTTGGCGGAGCGCGGCCGATGCCTGGCGGCGGCGGCGGCCCGAGTGCGGTTCTCGCCGGGCTCGGTCGCTGCCGCGGCGGCGCAGGAGCCCTGTAGGCCTCGGCCTCGGCGGCGGCGGCAGCGCGGCCTCCCCGGCGCAGGGCGGCGTCGGCGGCGGGTTCAGGCGCGGGCGGCTCCGCTCAGTCCCGTGCACTCCCCGCTGCCTGCGGTGCTGCTGCCTCTTCACATTCCCGGAGAAGGGCCCTGCGAGGCGGGAGGGAGCCGAGCCGAGCCGATGGGGAGCGGCGGGCGCGGGGGGGTGCAGTGCCGGGCAGGGCGGGGAGCGCTGCTGTTCCGCCGGCGGCTGGCGCGGGGGAGAGCGAACGGGGGGTCCCGGTGGGCGTCGGGGTCTCGGTCCTATTGTGGCTCTCAGCGGGCTCCGGCCATGGCACTCGCTCGCACGCACTCACTCTCGCTCACAACCGAGCGCGCTGCTGCCACCGCCCCCCGCCCGCGGACCGCCCCCGACCGCCCACCGGAGCCGCCGCCGGGACGCGCCGCCTCAGTGGCGCCCGGAGCCGCCTTGGCCGCCGGGACCGCCGGGAAACGGCCGCCCCCTCCCCCGGCAGCGCGGCCCCGCAGCCCGGCGGCTCCGCGCATCCCTCGCCTCTCTCGGTCGCGCGTCGCTCGCATCCCCCGGCCGGGCGAGCGGCGGGGCCTGTCGGCTGAGCAGCAAAACCCGGAGCTGCTGAGGGGAACCCGCGCTCAGGCTGAGGTAAAGCCCCGTCGGAGCCTCTCGAGGGGCACAGAGCCGCTTCCCGGGGCGGACTGTGGGCGAGGGGCCGCGCTGGGTGCAGCCGGGGGGACCGATCCGGCAGTTCCCTCCTTTGGGGAGCAGCAGCTACACCCCTCACTCTTGTCCGCTGCAGCTCTGCACCCTTGGGCTTCTTACCCCAATGTGTGATCGCTGTCTGCATCACTTTTTTGCATTTGGTTTTTTTTTTTTGGCCGCCAAATATATTTAAATATACTTGGAACCAGGGACCAGCACAACAGCTGCTTGTAGGTAGCATGGTTCAATATCATAAATTTTGTGTAAATTTATCTACTCGATGGCTTGGTGTTTGATGGTCTTGGTTTGTTTGTTTTTGTCGGGGGGTTTTCCCAAAATGCATCTAATGGCTACAGGGTAACGAAGCTGGGCAAGGGTCTGCAGCACACAAGTCCTATGAGGAGCAGCTGAGGGAGCTGGGGATGTTTAGTCTGGGGAAGGGGAGGCTCAGGGGTGGGTTTAGTGCTCTGCAGCTCCCTGAAAGAAGGTTGCAGCCAGGGATTCAGTTCCCTCTCTCAGACAAGTGACAGAAATGAAGGGATACAGCTGAGGATGTCAGGGAACATCTCTGCTGAGCCAGGGGACATTTAAGTTGGACATTGGAGAGAATTTCTGTACAGGAAGGGTGATTAGACATTGGAATGGGCTGCCCTGCGAGATTGGTTGCAGAGGTGTTTAAGATGGTGTTTAAGGAAAAACTGGATGTGCCGTGATCTGGTTGACAAGGTGGTGTTCAGGTTGGACTCGATCTCGGAGCTCTCTTCCAACCTTACTGATTGTGTGATTCTGTAATGGTGTTAATATGAATGTTTTTAAATAGGCTCCATCATTTCACCTGTATTCTGTCAGGAAAAAAAATGTTGACATCTATGAGTAGCAGCCCTCCTATGTTGCTGTGACCAAATCCCTCTGACATACAGACTTTTTCTTAGGAAATTACTGCAAAGGCAGTTGGAGAGCTGGTTGCTTTGGTAGGTCAGTCACATCCCTCCCGTTTGTGCAGGTACTGAATCCTCTCAACATTACTAACCTTGCAAAGGATACCTAGTTGTTGTCCTACTCAGCTTCCTGACTCAGCTTTTGGCACAACAGAGGAAGTGAGGCTGTGTCAGACTTGATTTAAAGTCATTTAAGCTGTTGTCAAACTAATTTCAAAACTGCTGATTTTCAGCCAGTTCCCTAGTCCAGCTCCTGTTGAAGAACCTGGAACACTAGTTAAAAGCTCATGGCCACTGAAGTATAACTGTCATAGATGTGAGGGGTTTTACCTCTCATCTCTCAAAATGCCTCTTTATATCTTAAGATATGTCTCTGCTATGGGTTTGGTTTTGGTTTTTTGGTGGGTTTTTTGGGGTTTTTTTGTTTGTTTGTTTGTTTTATTTTTGGTTTTTTTTTTTTTTTTTTTGCCTATGGACAAAGCAACTTTGCTTCCTTTCAATCCTTCCTGGTGTGGCACAGTTTTAAACCTCTTAAGATGCTTATGTCTTCTCCTTGTGTTGTCTCAAAGTCATTCATGTCTTTTTTTCTGAACTGTAGCACCCAAGACTGGACACTACTAAAATTAAGGCCTCAACAACACCAGCATCTGCTGTCCTGCCTGTCACAGACCCCATTCCTGTTTGCACATGCCAATACAAATGCTTTTGAGTCAGTCTGATCTATTCACAATCTTGCTGACCTCTTTTACCCCCACATCCATTTCTGCTGACCTCCCAAGCCAGGTATTTCTCCCTAAAGTAGACAGTAATGCTGCTTGAGAAATTATTTCCTGCCCTAATGCTATGCCTTCATTTTTATTTTATAATCAAGCAGTCAAGACATCTTTTAAAATGAAATTCCACGTGATGTTAAGTCAGAGAACTGTAGAATTTGTCATCCGCTGTAAATCGATTTCACTTCTCGGAAGAATTTTATTTAAAAAAGCAAAACTAAGATTGAACTGTGCCACAGTTACAGAATGGGTTGTGCAACTCTACATTTAGAGGAGTGATTTGTATGTATTTGTAGATACTTAAAACGTTAAATTTGCTTAAACTAAACCAGCTAAAATAATCTATATGCAAACGAGGGTGGATAACAAAGAATGTGGGTCAGAGTTACGCCAGTATAAGGTAAAATATGGCAAAAACACTGTAACATCCCATTAGCGAGGGACAGAACCTGTATTTTTATATGTTTTGCTGTTCCATGTGCTTAATTCTGATAGCTCAGAATTCCTCTGTTCTGTTCACTGTCCTGTGTGCTGCTTTTGGTGTGAACAGTGCAATGAGCAGCTCATAAAGTTACTGGCAGCACACTCTGCAGAAGGGAGGTTCTAGCACAGCCTGATGGCTACACTGGCACTTTAGGTGCAGTTGAGCAAGACATTTTACATGATTGTACTTCAATTTTCCTAGTAGGAGATGAATCCATCTTTGTAAAACACCAAAAATCAAAACCTGAAGCCTGTGATGTGGGTATCTATTAAAATAACTGCCATACAAGGGATAAAAATCAACAGTGCTGTCCAAGCCCACTGTCCAGTGCACACAGATGTTTTTACTCTTCATTCTGACTTTGTATAATAACTACAGGATTGGTTCTTAGTACAGCTGAACAAGCTGATAACGCATTCAGCTAATTCATTTCTTAGATGGTCTCATGTGGTCCGTTTGGTCCATTTTGTCTGTGTAAAGCATTTTTATGAGCTGTTTTATATCAGGTGATGTTTGGACAGTAACAATTCAAGAAAAAATACAGGGAATAAAGAGAAATCTTACCTTTTCTTTGTCACGTGGCCATCAGATTTTACCCAGTAGGCTTCCCATTTATCTCCCGGTTGCTTTCTTTTTTCTACTTTAATCTGGGAAGTCCTCATCTGTGATGAGATTTCAGAGCACAACATAAAATATGAATATAAAACTGCTGATGTTTCAAAGGGGTACTGTTACTTGTCCTTCTCCTATTCTCTGTTTAGCCTGTATTTTGTAAAAATTGCTACTTTGAAAAGGTTTACATGAATCCCAAGCAGAGATGAAGAACTGAGTACTAGAGGTCCTTTACATAGATGTGTATCTGTATATGTTAATGTATGTGTTTGTATAAATACATGTAATACCAATTTGCAAGAATAAAAATTAACTTTCCTCAGATAAAAGTTCACATGACCAACATCTCTCATACAAGTGTGTGGGCATATATATGAAAATACGTGCACATTCAGTACCTGCAGCCCTTCCTGGAGATCTACAAACAATAATAAATCCTTTTGATCAGTGTTTTTCCATTGCTATCAAAGGTACAAGACGAATCTATCCTTTTTAAAACTTACACTGCCTCACTCTCCTACAAAAGGGCTTTTTTTAAATAGCTGGAAAGGAATTTTCAGGGCCAGCTCCTCACCAGTTCAGCTCTGCTTTTTAGCACCCAGACAGTCGGAACAGCAGTCAAGAGCCCTCCAGAGCAGAGATTTTTGTACCAGTGACTCAGATTTGTGCCACTTCACGTTTTTTTTTGTGACTGGAGTTCCACTATAGACCATCTGTTATGGCCACCCAGGCAGGAAAAGGGAGCTCTCATCCACATTGGCATTCTGCTCTTTGCAGAGCAGCTTATCAAACAGGATTGCTGCAAAGATACCACTGTGGAAGTCCTGCTGTATTGAGTGATAAACATAAATGGATCTAGCTGGAGCTTGTTTCACGTGGCACATGTGACATGTATTTGTCTACAGGAAGGGTCACATAATGCTGCATAAAGGATCTCCTATATGTCAAAAGGAGCATTATCAGGGTACCATGGGATTAGTCCAGATATTCCCTGTTCCAATAGTAGGAAGCAAGGAAAGACTTGGTATCCCCAGAGAACTAATTATTCAGACCATCAGGAAAAAGACCAGCCAGAGAAAGTGTTACGGAGGAAGCAGCAGAGCTGTTTGAAGAGGCAAATCAGCATGTGAACAAGGCTTTTCTGATACATCTTTTAACAAAAATGAACACTGTGGAATGCTGCATCAAAGTGACTGTCCTGCTCCATCACTGTGATTGAAAGGGCACAATCTGAGAGTTTTTTGTTTGCTTTGGAATCCAATTCACGTGTAACAAGAAAGCATTCTACTTAAGTCTGTTTACCCTGCAGTTGACTCCTGATTCATGTTTCTGGTTTTAGGGAGGAATGGTGTGGCTTTTAGGCAGCGTTTGCAATTGCCATACCAAGCTTCTCTAATAATAAGCAAGTGCTTGTTACTCCTTCCTCCTGCTCCTCCTGGTATCAGCTGTGCCACGGCACTGTCAGTGCCCTCAGGAACTGAATTCCTGGTGGGTGTGGGGTAAGCATTTTAGGGTCATAGACACAACTACCAGAATGGGAACTAATTCTTCCTCTCTGTTTATAGACACTGCGTCATTTGAAGTCTGTTTCTGTAGTCAACATGGCAAGATAAGTAGGAGCTTGCTCGCCTCGACAGCTGGCTAGCTGCCTCCTCCAGCACAACACTGCTCTCACTTATTCCCCAACTCATGGGTTTGTTCCTACTTTGTTCCCCTCCCCCAGCGTCTTAACTTGCCTCCAGGCCCCGGGCACTCCTTTAAGCCAAGTTTTCTGAATTTTTTTGTTCGCTTTCCCTCTCTGCCTGTTTACCTCTTACCTTCCTCGGGCTTTGGGCTGCACTGCTGGGCCAACTCCCCTGCCCAACTGTTTCTGCCCGCCCCAACTGTCACCTACAACTGCCCCAGAGGGCTCTGCTGCTCCCCCTTCTCCTGGGGCAGCACCCACAGGGGCCCTGAAACTGCCTGGAAACAGCCATGGGTGTTACATGGTCCCCTGTGCCACTGGGGGATGTCAGAGTCTCAAGTGAAACAAGCTTGGCTTCTGCTCTTTGCTTTGTGATCAAGTGTCCCTCGAGTACCTGAAGGGAGCCTAGAAGAAAGATGGAAAGGGATTTTTTGAAGAGCATATAGTGACAGGACGAGGAGGAATGGATTCAAACTGAAAGAGAATGGGTTTAGATTATGTATTACAAAAACTTCTTTGCTGTTAGGGTGCTGGCACAGGTTGCCCAGAGCAGCTATGGCTGCTCCATCCCTGGGAGTGTTCAAGGCCAGGTTGGATGGGGCCTGGAGCAACATGGTCTGGTGGAAATTGTCCCTGCCCATGGCATTGGGTTGGAACAAAATGATCTTTCAAAGTCTCTCTCAACCCAAACCATTTTTTGGTTCTGTCTCCTCAGTTCTCTGCATTTAATGTGTTACAAACCAATACATACACTGCCATAAAGCTCCTCTTCAAGTGAGCCCCTTCTACTGTGGCCCAGCTTCCTACTTACAACATCAGCCTGGAAAGAGCAAATGAGTAAAACACCTCTGTGTGTGTGTGGTGAAGGTGCCTAGAAAGTGTGTGAATGGTAGCACTTCCCAATCTCCTCTGAAGCATCACCAGCTCCCTCCCAAGCTTGTTGCATCTCTTGTGATCATAGCAGCAGTTGATAAAACTCTGGGATTTTTCCACAAGTGCAGAGACCCTGAGGATGGAGTAGGCTGAGACAGAGATATCTCCTTCTCTTTGTTGTAAAAGAGAACAGGCAAGTATTCATGTTATATTTTTTAACCTGCTTTATCTCTGTCTCGTGATACAGCCTTTACCTGTTGGATACTTTTTAAATTTTCAAATTATGGCAAATGAAAGTGTTCTATAGTCAGTGGTTCAGCTCAGCATTGTAAGGAATGCTCAACATCAGACCCCTCTGACCCCTCAGACTTTTAAACTTAAGTCTAGCAGCACTTAAGTTTAAAATACAAATCTTAATGGGTTCCAAATTTTGCAGTAGGGATGAATGGATATATAGGAATACTGCCAAAATGGAAAAGATAGAAAAGGAAGGGTAATAGGAGCATTTTCTAGAGTCTTCTGAGATCTACTGTCAGATAAACAAATAGGATAAATTTGCCACTGAGAATATTACATTAATTAGGAAGTTGTAGTTCTGTCATGATCCTGTACAGGAATTTCAGATACCCTGTAAATGACCACATACCCTATAAAGTAATTTCAGATGCCCTATAATGGACTTCATGTGAGACAGGAACTGGAGTTGAAATCCAAAAGCTGTAAATCCTAGAAAAAGGCAGAATTCATTAGATTGAGATGGAAAATAGCAAAGAAACACCTAAATAATCTCCTGACTAAGCAGACCACACAAAAATAGATAACAGGAACATGAACAAAACTCATGTTCTTCTGTGCAAGTGCTGGAAGTTTAAAACTTGAAGAGATGAGGATGTCTCACTTTAAAGGAGCACTCTGATAGGACTGATTTTCAGGAAACACTGAGAAGGAACGGCATTAAAGCCTCTCCCATACGTGATGGCCGAAAGAGATGAGGATGCCAAGATTAGGAAAAGGACAGCAAATAAACATGAAATATACCACTATACAAATCCATCGTGCATCCTTCCTTATCTCTGACTCTGTAATTTAGGGAAAGCCATTGGTACAATGCCCACAGAAGGAAAGGATTCACACACTGGTGGTCTTGATCTCAGAATTTAAAAAGCTTCACACTGAATTTGACAGAGGTTTGTCAAGATCCTCAGTGGGAGGCAGATGAATAAGTGAGTTATTTATCAAAACCGATTTGTATTTTTTGTTCTTATGTTATCTGACAAGATGGAATATTGCAAGCTTCCACATCCTATTAGGGAGGGAAAAGGTTTGAACAGGTTCAATAAAGCAAGATTTTAAAAATCAGATGCTCAAGAGCACTGAGGAGATTAAATTGTCCTCATATTTTAATGGGCTGCCTTAATTGCAACATACATGACACATACAACATATTTATGAGTGGAGAACCCTATCTAAACACTAAATAAAAATGTGCCACTATCAGCTTTAGAAGTCTGCTCTACAGAGAAGTCTAAACACCAGATTTAGGGTAAGATAACTCAGTAAATACAGAAGTATTGGAGCCAATATAAAATCTGTGATGTGGTAATATTTGGCATATTGTCATTATTGAGTGATTTCTTTGACATGCTGTGCAATCCCCACACTTGGGGAATTTTCAGCACCATCCAGTGTCAGGTGGGACCTGGAAGAATTTACAGCAAGAGTCAGTAGCCAAGACTTGAGAGAGAACTGATCAAAAACATAGTTAAGATTTCCCTTTTTAAGAAAAGAGAAGTTAAAACCACAGTTTGCTGGGGCACCAAGTGGCACCAGAGGACACCTCTGGAAAATTTGTCTTTAGCTATATTTAGTACATCCAAAGAAATTGTAGCTCCCACTTGAGCCATTTCAGCTCAAATACAAATAAATAAAGAAATATTTTAGAGAGTTGTGTGCTTCTGAGTCATGTTTAGTTCTAATATGTGCCTTTCTAGGTGAGCTGCTGCCTCAGAGCAGATTCATTTGTAATCCACTTCTGTAGGTGTGCACCTGTACTTCATGTGTTAAAGTCCATCAAAAATACACCAGGCACTGAAATTCTAATATTGAAAGCTTTTAGTGCAGTGGCTAATGAGAGCCCTTCACACAAGCACTTCCCAGCAAGTTTGTTTTAGAATAATTATAGTTTCTTGCAATTACTGGCTTTTAATGATAGGCTGTTGAGACACTTTTTTAGTTCCATAATCTTTGTAGAGTCTTTTGTTCTTGCAATTTTATCACCATCTTGATGCATGAGTGTGAGACACTCCAGGGAAATGCTGTTCAATGCCTGCCTGAGTACAATTTTAAAATGTAACTTTTTGTCTTTTCTCTGATTTATACCTAGGTTCAAATTCATATTACAGTCTTGGGTTCCTTCTTGAAAATTCACTGCATCTTCATTCAGGATCTCAAAATATTATGTAAGTCACATCCTGGAAGATGTGAAAATTGATTTTTTTCATCTTCTACATAAAGCATCCTTTCTGACTTACTAAACTTTCCTCCAAAGTACACCGGGTTTGATGCAGAATTTAATTCCATGACATTCAAACTGTTCTGATTGCATCAGATATCATTCCACCCCCACTGAAACCCACCTCAGGCCTTCTCCCAGCATGATCCAGCAATTTTTCTTTGGGATGTTACAGGGAGTTACACACTACCATTCTGATACACAACAGTGAATACACTTTGGAGACTTTTTCAGAATTCCTGGTAGCATTGCAACTCAGCAAACTGGTTTGGTACACCTGTGTAAGCAATTTAACTTGTCCCCTCTTTCCTCACTGCTTTGCTTTTGACAGATTGACAGAATTCTGACAAATATACTCACCAAAGCTTTCATACAGTGCCCATCATCTCATTCAAATTGTTTCTTCACAAAAAACACCAGTAGTGTTAGTCCTGGCTGGTGATCATCTACAGGATAGTTCAACCTCAGTGCCATGTATGCAGATTTTTAAATTTTTTTTTAGTTGCAAAAATATTTGCCACCTGAAATATTCTCCACTTATTCAAGCCATTAGACAGAAATATAAGCCAGGGTGTCTGCTTTCCACAGAGATTTACAAAAATCCTCATTACCTCTTGGGGAAAAAAGGGTAAAAGACATTTACAGAGAAAAGTGGGGCATCCATTGTTGCTGCAGGTTTAATTTTATTTGATTTACTATACTTAACATTTTCCCTTGTTGGCAAAAACAACCTTAGCTGCTGCTCATGCTGTTTGCCAGCATCTCCATCTGCATCTTTGGTTACTCCTTGGATTCGTTTTCCTCCTGCATTTGCAGAATGCTGCTTGCATCCTCTGTGCTCCCGTGGGAATGTTTCCCCTTTGTGGCTAACATTCACAGCAGCATGAAGTTACTCTGGTTATGGATGACATTTTCCTGCAGCTGCAGACACCTGAGCCCAGCTCCCTCTGAGTCTCTTACGTGGCCTTGGTGTTCACTGCCAGTGATAAGGGAATGCCTCTGCCTCCTCTTCAGAAGTCTTGGATTCACAGTGGGAATCCACACCCACATTTCAGTTCTGTCAGTAATCCCAAATTCCCCGTGGGAGAATTTACCTGAATTAATCTCATCCTGTAATTTTGTCATGTAGGTTTATTTTGCAACTGGACCATTCCTTATCTTACCTTTTGTAAGATTTTTTTTTTCTCTTGGGAGTGGTTTCCATAAAACACCTCAGAAAATATTTAATTCAGTCTCAAAGTTAGTGCTGCATTTGCTTGGGATTTCTGTCTGGCCTGCTTTCTGCTGACCTTTACTTAAATGATTATGTATATGCATGAGTGCATGTGTATTTGTAGTGCTTTCTATCTTGCTCAAGTTTAATTTTACCCCATAAAGGCAAGCTTTCCTCTCGAGTCCCAGTTGTTTCATTAGGATTGTGACAAATCTGCTCACACGAGGCACATCCCCAGCACATCTGAAGGAAAGCAAACATCCTGTGTTCCTGAGCCTTCTCTAAACCCCAGCAGATGGCTGCTGCTTCGGCAAACTGTGTGCAAGAGGATGGATCACATTTCCCATGCAGCAGACTTATTTCTGGAATCCAAACCCAGTATACTTCCAGAAGGTGGGAATATGGATCTAGCCACAAAGTAGTTTAGCCCAAATCAGTCCTACATGGTGGCTCTCCATAGCTCAGCCCCTCTTGCTTTTTGGGATGGATGTACAGCGAGGCTGAGCCAGCCAAAGTTACAGGTGGACTGGTAACAGCTTCCACGTGCAAGTCTTTAAACACCAAGCCTGAAAGTTCTTTGTGCATTTGTTAGAATCTGTGTATGTTTGTTTTTTCTCCCTGTGATTAAATATCTTGTGGAGATAAATGGTGGTTTTTGGAATGACTGGGTCTCCTTGGTGCTCAGAGCCAGTCTCAGCTCAGAATCCTGGCAGGATCTGCAAGAGGTGATGTGTATTTTCTGTACCTCAGATAACACTCAGGGGACACGAGCCACAGCCTGGTTCTCTGATGTGTCTGTACTTAATCCCCAGTCTGGAATCAGGGGCACTTCAGTGTCTGGGTGAATTAGGGAATCACAGAATCATGGAATGGTTTGGGTGGAAGAGACCTCAAAGATCATCTCATTCCACCCCCTCTGTGGACAGCAGCACCTTTCATTAGACCAGGTTGCTCTGAGGATTGTCCAACCTGGCCCTGACCAGGGATGGGAGATCCACAACTTTTCTGGGCAACTTTTCTCAGCTTGAAACTTGACCCTGCATGTTTGTGGTGTGTTCAGGGACCCATTCCCATTCACTTTTTTTTCCTAAAAGAGGGCAACAAAGAGTTATTTGGGCTGCCTGTTGAGGATGTTGTGTCCTGAGGAAAGGGCAGTTTTGGAGGGGGCTTCATCTTTTCTTGCTTAAAATTTTTCTTCAGGCTCAGTCTCAGCCATTTGTGCCCACTTTCCATCTCATGTTGGAGTATTTAGCATCAAAGAAGGCTTTTGAAAGAACACCTGCATTCCTCTACAACTTGTGCACTGATTTCTTTGCATGGATGATCTTCAATGGGCTACACATCTGTTCTGTTGCATTCAGAGGCCCTAAAAATGATGCCATTTGTTCAGAATCATAGAATCATTAGGGCTGGAAAATGCCTCCAAGATCATCAAATCCAGGAAGTAATTCTAAAGAATTACAAAATTTCTGATGTTTCTCCTCCAAATATAGTGATTATAAAAATGTCTGTATGCAAGCTGGGCTAGCAGTAACTATCCTTCATCATCCAGAACCTCTCTGGCCATGCAAACCCAGTACACAGTTAATGTATGTCCTGGGATATTTCCCTCCATGACACTAATGTAGAAAGCTCCCAGTGGCTCTGGAGTGCATATTTCCATTAAGGATTCAGTAGGCTAGTCACAGTCCAAAACAGTCTTCATGATTTCCTAAATCAAAGTTACTCACACTGACAATTTCCTTTACAATTCATTGTTTTTTTTAACAAACTATTGTTAAGTCCAGTGAGATTGTTGATCCTGTCTTCCAGTAGCTGCTTCTGTACTTGAAGAGACACTCCCCAGATGGTTATGACTTTTTTTCCCACAAATGGGACTAAGTGTCATTGACTGGGTTAGGCAGCCAAAGACTTTCTTGAGATGGTTTGTTTGTTTTTTTACAAAAGGTTGTGCTCAGAAAAATCAATATTACAGAAAAAAGCAACCTATCAACATTTCCCTTTATATAGAGAGGAGTTTCCATTTGCTGTATTTTATTATGTGTCCTGGCCACAGAAGGGTGGGCACTGAAATCAGGTGGATAACCTGCAGCCATGGAACTCTGCCAATAATTTAGTGTATTTTGCAAATTGCAGTATTTCTGCTCTTGTTTTGGTTCTTTAATTGAGAAGAAAGATTTACAGCTGGTTGTATTGACCCACTCAAAGGTGTTTGTAAATAAAGTATAAACCACAAAGCTGTATCTATTATTGTCCTTTTTCTTACAGTTTTTCACCACAGCAGTGCCTCTTGGGCTTTTCCACTGAGTTTTTCAAACTCAGCAAATGCATCTGTGAACCATTTTGCCTGCTGCAGTGAGCCGCGTGGTTGTGCATCTGGGAAGAGGGACAACAGTATAAACAATGCAAAATGAGACAAACTACAAGTCATGGAATCATTTTGGTTGGAAAAGCCCTCTAAGATCATTGATTCCAACCACTAATCCAGCACTGCCAAGCCCATCACTAAATCGTGTCCCCAAGTGCAACATCTCCATATTTTTTGAACACTTCCAGTGACTCCACCACTTCCCTGGGCAGCCTGTTCCAATGGCTGTCAACCCTTTCAGTGAAGAAATTTTTCTTAATACTTTTCCACCTCTAGAAAAATTCATGGTTCTGGCACAAGTGGGCTTGAATAAAATTGTCATGAATGATGCCCGTGGTCAAACGAGGCATCAAAATCACTTACTCCTCAACAAGAGAGCTGGAATCAAGTAAGTACCTGAATGGAGCCTGTAAGATGGAGAGGGACTCTTTACAAGAGCCTGGAGTGACAGGACAAGGGGGAATGGCTTCAAAATGAGAGTAGGTTTAGAATGGATATTAGTAAAAAACTTTACTGTGAGGGTGGTGAGGCCCTGGCACAGGTTGCCCAGAGCAGCTGTGGCTGCCCCATCCCTGGACATATTCAAGGCCAGGTTGGATGGGGCTTTGAGCAACCTGGTGTGATGGAATGTGTCTCTGCCCATGGCAGGGGGTTGGGATGAAGTGATTTCAGGTCCTTTCCAACCCAAACCATTCTATTGATTCCATTTCTATTGATGTTTGCTATAATCAGAAGTGAAGGGCCGTGTGCACAGCCCTGCAGATTTTAGGTGGGAGAGAATCTTCTTATGAAAATCCTGATCAGAGTCACAGCCTAAAACACACTCAGCCAGAAGTCTTAGGTGAACACTGAGCCTCTCACCTTCCTGCTCCATACTCATGGACAGATCCCACACCTTCTGTATATCCCACATGCAGCTCAGGGTGTTCCCCCCTGTAACTGCTGTGGGTGCCTTACACTGCCCAAAATCTCTTCTAACCCAGTCAGGGGCTCCAGCATTTCCACAGAGGAGGACAGCAAGGTCCAGCTCATCAGGCCCTTGGAGAGGGCAGTGACCCTGTGTGGCTGTTAAGGAAGGTAACAGTAGGCTCAAGCTGTTCAGGAGAGCACAAGTAAGGCACATTCAAATGTGTTTAATTGTGCGTGCCCGTCTGGAAATCTGGCTCATCATTCCTCTTTCCATTTCTCACTCAGAGGGTCACCAGTGCCTGAAAACACTGATGTGCCAAGGAAGCCAATTCCTAGTGGGGGCATGACTCTGCTTCACACAGACATTTTCCCTTCTGTCACTTGGCATAATTCAGTATGTGACTTGAAAATTCAAAATACAAACAAGAGAGATGAACCAGGGCCAATTGTGTTGCAAGCAGAAGTCTCAAACCTTCCCAGTAAGTGAAGAATACCTCTCCTCTAGAAATACCACCCATTTCTCCATTCTTTTCAGCTGAACCAGAACAATTTCTTTGCAGCTTTTAAGCTATGAGGAAATTGGGGCAAAAATACCATGGTCAAACACACATGTAAGAGACTGTAAAACCACTCAGTGTCTCACAATACACAATTTACCAGGCAAGTTTCTCCCATCTCCTAGTTCTTCTATTTCTGTGAATTGCTTATTGCTTTTCTTTCTTCCTCAGGATCATTTTCTCCTGTAACTTTGTTGTTCTTTAACAGTTCTTTCACAGTTAAAAACCTTCAGGGCATTCAGGCATCATGCTAAGAATGACAGAACTGTCCCCTGTATTGTCCTTTGGTGGCTTCTGGTCATTCCCATGTTGGATGCACCAAGCTACTGCAGCTTTTTCCTGAAAATTGATAAATGATACACCTGAGCTAAACAAATAGAAAAAAGTCAAGAATTTGTGGAAGTGTGGAGGGCGTGATCCTTTCAGAGAATTATTAAACTGAATTAATAAGAGTGACAATTTCGTAACTGGGAGGGAAAGCAGGGAGAAGAATTCAATGTAAGTTTATATTCCTGGTTAAAGAGCTGAAAGATCATTCTACATTTTATCAGGGGAATTATTTTGAGGAAGAAAAAAAAAAGAAAATTTTATAAGTATATGAAGATATACCCAAATATATGAAATATATGAAAGTATAGATGAGTATGAAAATATTTGTCATGCTTTAGTAAATGAGGAGTTGTCATCTCCTGTGAAGGAAACACAATTTTAATTTTAGTATTTCCTGTGCTGTGGTCTTGTAGGCAAGTTGCTGAATGGTTAATTTTGGCCTCTGCCATTATAATGTACCTTATTTCTAATTGGAATTATGTCCAGTTTTGGCTCCCACGCATTCATCCTGTCGTATGTTGATTACTGTAACAAATACTGTCATTACTGAATTTATTCCTATATGCAAAGTGAAGATCAGAGTCTGCAGTGCTCACAGGATAAGCAGCCTCTTCAAACCTTGTGTCTTCTCTCCTGTGGTTTCCCAGCCCAGGAGAGGGGAAGGACTGCAGGGTCAGTGGAGAAGAGGTCCTGGAGCCAGGCATGTACTTTTGGGGGTTGCTTTTTTTCCCCCTGTACATTATGACCTCTGCAGGGAAAATACTGATGAGTTTAGGCATCCCACTCTGGTAGTCATCTCACCAAGCCTGAACAGACATGGCAGGATAAAATATTCCCATATTCCTGGCTGTTAATTAATTTTACTGCTAATTGTGATGTCTTCACAGAAGCCTCTGTTACAAAAGAAATTTTAAACATGCTTAAGGCTGGATGCTTCTCACGTGTAAATAGATCTCAGTGGCACACAGGCTGTATTAAATACTGCATTTGAGTTAAAGCACTTACAGAAAGGACAATTCCTTGTAGTGGGTTGAAGCCAGGTGCCCACCAAGACACTCTGTGAGTCCCCTCCTTCTGCAGGATGGGGACGAGGGGAAATAAGATGGAAAAAAGCCTTCATAACCTCGAAAAACCTTTATAAAGGGTCACAATAAAGGTATAAATAAAGCAAAAACAAAGGCATGGAAGCAAAGGAAAATGAAGTATTTATTCCTTACTTCCCACCAGCAGGCAGGGTCCAGCCACATCCTGGGAAGTGCTTCAGCATGGAGCAGCTGTAAGGATGGAATGCCCTCCCTCTCTCTCCAGTCTCAGGTTTTATGGATGACCTGGCATCAAATGGTTTGAAACATCCCTTTGGTCAGTTGGGGTCAGCTGTCCTGGCTGTGTCCTCTCCCAAATCCTGGTGAGGGCAGGATGCTGGAGAGGCAGCTTGATGCTGTGGAGTGCTGGGCAGCAGCAGCCCAAACACTTGTGTGTTATTTATCAACACCTTCCCAGCTACCAATACACAGCACAGCCCTGTGAGGGCTGCTCTGAGGATAATCAACTCCACCCCAGCCAGCCCCAGCACAGCACAAAAATCATCTTCAGCCTTCCCATGCTGGAGGCTGTGAACACTCACGGCCATTTCAGACCTGTCCTAGTTTCCAAGAATGATGATTTTAAAGGGACTGTCATTGCCCTTAGGGCAGTAAATACAACACTGCTAAAGTGTTGGTAAGCAAACAGAGCCGCAGGAGAGATCCATGGGTTTTTCAAACGAAAGTGAAATGAAACAGACTTGGTTTATCATCTCTTCCTACATAATGCACAATGGCACCAAGCACAGACGGGCTCCTGCACACACTTCATGCTGTATCTCAAGTGTGTGTGGTGCTAAGAGCTCCCCCAATTTCTAAAACCCACACAGGAACACAGCAGGCAAGTCAAGTCATTGCAGCAGAGGACAGAAGGCAACAGCCCCTGTGTGCCCCATGGTGTCTCATCTCACACCATCTCTTCCATATCGATACTCTTGTTCTCCCATGCAGCCCTTTAAGGGCAGAACATGCAAAAGAAAACACCAAAAGGTTTCTTCAGTGCCACACATGGTAAAAAGCCTCCATTCATCTTTATCCTGAGGCTACAGAGGATCATAGCCAGGATTTTTCAGAGGGCAGAACTTGGTAAGGGTCCTTGCTCAGGGGAGAGGAGTTGGGCTGAGCACAAACTTCTGCCCCACTGCTCCTGCTGGACTGGCACAAGAGGTTCCCTGCCTGTGTTTCCCTTCCCCTCACACTCATTAGCAAGGAAAACAGAGCTGGCAGCAATCCCAGCACTGCTTTTGCTAAATGGATCTATTAAAATGTAAACAGAGATCACGTTGCAGGGCATCATCATAAAATACCCTGGGTGACAGCTCAGCTGGTTCCCAAACTCTGGCTGGGCTGTGCCGGGTTCCTGTGGCACATTTTGGTCACAGCCATCCTGACTCTTCCTCCTCTCTCCAAACATTTGCCCACGGGGTTTTTTGAAGGCTCATCATTATCTGTCAGTGCCCTGCAGCCTCACACCAACAGCAGCCTCGCTGCATCTCCAGCACCTTTTGGAGCCATGCAATCTCTCTGAGGCTTTCAGCTTTAGGAAAACAGGACTCTGGGGCCTCTGAGGCCCCTTGCCATCCCTTCAGGAGCCCTTGGGTTTGCAGTTTAGCATTGATGGAGCACAGGACAGGCCACACGGGTTACACCTGCCTTACTCCTGCCTGATACACATCTAGCAGGAGTTTTATCACCTCTTTGTCTGACTTCCAAATGAACATTTTCCTGCTCTCTCCCCTGCTGCTCCTCACTCTCCCCAGGGGCTCTCAGGAAACCACCAAGCCATTGCTTTATTCTCTTTCAAGAATTCTTTAAAATCATGTGTTTATTCACCTCCCTGCCACCTGTCTGCAAAAGCTTGGCAGAAATTGGAAGGGGCTGGGGAAAGGTTGGGGTTTTCTGGTTTGATGACCATGACTTGCCTTGCTACTGTTCTCGTCTCTTTCCTCTCCCTTGAGTGGTTTATTCCCTTGGTATATCAGCTGTGTGCCCCTTGTCTCTCTGTCCTCTGGGGTTCCAGACCCCAAGCTTCAAATCTTTAAATTAGCAAAATAAATTACTCCTGGCGATGACATAAAAACTCCTCAAGAGGCCAAAGCAGCAGCAGCCTTGAGGAGCAGAGGAATGGAAGAGAGGAAGGAGTTCCTGATTCTGATCAGCTCTGGCACAGATTTCTTAGGTGCAGCTGGGGAGGTTTTTGCCTCACTTTCCCTCTCTAAAACAAAAAATACAGCATCCACTCCCTGTTTGAGACACTCAGAGGACAAGCTCTCTGGCAGGACAATCCACTGCTTATCCACAAAACACCACGAGCAGCTGGGAACACATGAGAAAAATGTTAGTGTCACTCAGAGGAGACTTTCCTAAGGAAGACAAAGAGAGGTGCTGTTTTGTACCATTTTCTAAAAGCTGATACAATATTTATCAATGGGTTTCAAGACCATTCTGCTCATGAAATACATAGTGATTAAACCCTCCTGATGGAACAAAATGCATATTTTTCTACATATAAAAAAAAAAAATCTGTGCTTTTAGAAACCTAGGGTTCTAAAGGGTTCCATTTGGGTTCTAAAGTTTAGAGGTTTTAATTTCATTGCATGTAATGTAACTTTAAAAATGAGCTGGTTTATTTTAGTCATACTGGAGATAGTGGGGGATAGGGAGGGGGGGAAACCCAGCTTAAATCCTGTCTAAAATCTGGGAAAAAGAATCTTTGAGTGACAGAGGACCATTTTCTTCCAGGAGATTAGTGATAGTTTATTATTCCAAGTATATATTTAGACTATTCCACTTAACACAGTTGCTCTAATATCAACCATATTAAAACCTTTCTGATAGCTGTTTGCATTCATAAGTGATTCCAACCTCCAAAAAGTGGAGCAAAGTGCCTCTCAGACACCATCTGAGCAGGGCTGCTCCCACCTGATCCCTGTGCACATTCCAACAGGTAACAGGGCAGGTGGGCACAATGTCCCGCACTTCCCACTCTTGTTTCAATATCCTGCATGAAGCCCCAAGGCCCAAAATGTCAGCAAGCAAGAGAGTGCTCTTAGCTTGGGATTAAAAATATTTCTTTTAAAACAGCATGTTTCCTGTTCCATTGGTGCTGTCCCAGCGCTTGTGTGGGGAGCCAGGGAGTTGGAATTTTCCTGGTAACTGTCGAGTTCACCTTTGCCTAAAGAACAGAAATTGTTTGAGACCAAGAAGAGCAAAGCAGGGAACAGGAGGTTCTTAGACATCGCAGAACCACAGAATCATTAAGGCTGGAAGAGAGCTCTAAGATCATTGATTCCAACCATCAACCAGCACTGCCAAGCCCACCACTAAATCGTGTCCCCAAGTGCCACATCTCCACACTTTTTGAACACTTCCAGGGATGGTGACTCCACCATTTCCCTGGGCAGCCTGTTCCAATGATCGACAACCTTTTCTGTGAAGAATTTTTTTCTTATGTCCAGTCTAAATCTCCCCTGGTCCAGTTTGAGGCCATTTCCTCTTATCCTGTTCCTTGTTCTCTGGGAGCAGAGCCTGATCCCCAACTCCTGGCAGGGACTGGTAGAGAGGGATGTCTCCCCTGAGCCTCCTTTTCTCCAGGTTAAACACCCCCAGCTCCCTCAGCTGCTCCTCACACTTCTGCTCCAGGCCCTTCCCCAGCTCCGTTCCCTTCTCCAGACTCACTCCAGCCCCTCAGTGTCTTTGCAGTGAGGGGCCAGAACTGGACACGGGGTTTGAGGTGTGGCCTCACCAGTGCCCAGCACAGGGGGACAATCCCTGCCCTGACAAAGACCACGTTCCATTGGCCTTCCTGGCAACCTGGATTCTTCTGGCTCAAGTGTTGGTTCAGTAACACTCTCTTTTTGCAGTGAGACAACACCAGACTGCACAGGAAATTAAAGCACCTTTAAAAAAAACGGAGAAAAGAATGAGAAGAGACAAACACAGCAACCACTGCTCTCAGCTCTTGACCCTCTAGGCCAGCCACACGTGCAGGATTTATTCTCCCAGACCCTGGGCTCTGACCCAGCAGAATGCACTGGTTTGTACCCACAAGAGTTCCCTGTGGCCTTTCCCCTGAGCTCCTGACCGTGCCACAGGTGGAAACGCAGGATCCACATGGAAAAGCTGCGCCGTGGCTGAACTCACCCGGCGGCGTGGAAAAAGCATTAAGAACTGGAGGGGTTTTGTATCTTGCAAACAAAAGGAAGTTCATTTCCTCTATTAGCTCACCACAGCATTATGTGCAAAAACACGCCTGGAGCTCTTGAAATACCTTCACTTATTTCTGCAACTACCAAATTTATTTATAGAGCCATCTGGAAAACACTGGCTCTTCATTTACAAGATACTATGGAGCTTTTTGGAATTGTTGCATCAACAAAACTCCCTGAAAACACCCCCACCTACAGAAATTGTCAACCGTAATCAAGCCTCAGGAATTTTTTGTGTGTATGTGTATTTAAAAAGTATTGACAAGGCAGTTGAAACTGCTGTATTTATGCATAAATAGGTAATTCTCCACATGCTAATTTTGCCATGCTAGTAAATCTATTAAATGTGTCCAATAATATATATATAAATGAGCAAATGGATCTAATACACACCCCTGTAAGAAACCACAAATACTTCAGCTATGTCTCGTTTAGATGCAGTCCTGGGGCATTCTAACAGGTTAGAAAATAAATGGGAGCAAATTTCTTCTATGAGATAGAATAAACCTGCTGCCTTAGAACATCTGAAACAAATGCAAGGTGAAACCTGGGAGACAGGAGTGTCCTGGCTGCCAGGTGGGGATGAGAGGGAAGAGCAGCTCTCACCCCCTGCACATGGCCCTGAGCTCGCTGGGAACAGCTCAGTTACAGCTCACTCACTGTCTAGGCATCCTGGCAATAAACCACAACAGAAATGTTAAAATAATAACACTATTAAGAATAAATAAGGATTTGGGCTTATTTTAGCCAAAATGTTTTAACAAAGCACCCCTATTCATTCCTTGGCATGTGGTCGGATGCCTGTGTGCTCCTATTACTGCATTCCTGAATTGCCTTCATACTTTCTCCTGTTTGCAACAGTTAGGACTCCATAAATTCAGCCCAGCTCTAAGAATTAATTCCAACAATGATTTAATCTACCTGTGGCTTAATACCACACACATGTAGAAAGCTTCACAAGATTTTTATTGCTGCCATGTTGATGGGTTGCTATCTCAAGACATCCTCCTGACCCATACAGCATTATGTGTCTTCATTTATCAAAACAAGATTGTTTTATAAAATGCTCATTCCTTTCTAATAAACACTAGGTTGTCCAGTACTGGCCTCAGCCAGTCTTTGGTTTTTGGAGTGTGAAGAACAACCACCATCCTAACTGATCCAAGAAACAGCCCCCTATTTGTCCTGATCCTTCATATATCAATCCTAAACTGAGACAGATCACCCAAATCACTGCTAGAGTAAAGCCCTGAGCCTTCCTTCTTCAAATGATGCCCAAATTAGTGTTAGAAAACACTGCACTCTGCATTCTCTAAATGCCTGAGTGAGAAATTTTCAAAGGAACCTTTGAGATCTCCATGTACCAGAGTTCCCAACAGAGAAGTATGTCAGCCTCAGTTTCTTCAAGATGTATCAGTCTACCTTTCTGCTTTCATTTTTCATGTATCTGCATTACCAAAATCAAAGACATAAATCAGAACCATTGTGCTTGGTCTATGGGCATTGCTCTCCAGAAGTCCCAGTAAAATTAAGGGACCCACTTCCAGCTGTTTGGTCTGCTATGTGCATATTAAATTCATTTTAATCTGGACCTGAAGTAGTGATTGTACTTGCAGGTATTCAATTCCTTTAAAAATCAAGAATTGCTGTATTAAAAGCATCCAGAAAACTGGACTCTCAGTCTCTAAAACTGCTTCAGCTTTTATCTAATATACTTTCCAAATCAGTAAGATCAAATATATTACCTGGGATGCAACAGTCCTTCAGTGCCCTACTGTGTATTTTGAGTTATTGGACCTTCTTTTTTTCTCCACTTTTAGGACTTCTCCAAATGATCATCTTAAATCACCAGAGAGCTCTCCTGAACTCCTTCCAGCATTTCTCACTGCCAGTTTGGAGTCCCTGCAGCCACAGTCTGCTCAAGTACCACCTTTATGGGATTTGAGCTCCATCAAATCTTTAGTCAGAGCACAAGAGAGTAAGACTGAAATTGCTATTGAAAATGTAATTTATTCCCTTAAAAATATTGGTGCCAAGATTGCAGGAAGAGTATAGAAGATAGTATTTTCTGACATTCTATTTCCAGAAAAGTAGATAACTTTGAAAATATAGATTTCAAAGTATCCAAAGGCATGAGGAGGAAGGCTGGAAGAAACACACGTGCAGAAATCCCAGCAGGACAGAAGACCCTGTCAGGAAGCTGAGGCCAGGCTTGCAGTGGCAGTAAGTGCAGGAATCCCCTCTCCCCTTAGCCAACATACCTGTTCCAGGTCACAAATTAGTGCAGAAAAGGGAAACAAAACCCAAGAAGTTATCAAAGATCCTCAGAATTGGTTGTTAGGTTATCAGCAAATAACTCTGATAAGGAACCAGGGAGCTCTGTAATCACCCCAACAGCAGCAAGGGCACAGACTGAATTGCTGCCTTTAGCTGCCATCTCCACACCAACTCCTGCCCTCCTGTTTTGCCATGGCACTTGGAATCCCCAAATCCATTGCAGAGCAGGGAGAGCAAGAGTGGCTCTGCCAGTGGCTCTGCTCCCTGCTCCTGGAAGTAAAGAACACCCAGCCCTGGTGACTGAACACCTTCTGCCCCTCACATGCTCCACTGCCAAATCACACAGATAATCTCACACAGACAAACCTCATCTCACAGACAAACAGGAACTGGCTTTTATGCTTAAAGGGTCTTTATATCTTGCATAATTTATTTGAGGTCCTATCCTGCTTACCTCAAGCTCAAGAATAAGCTCTTACATGTATTTCAAAAGGTAGAGGGTCCAGCTCCTTATCAAGGAGCTTCCCCAGAGAGATGCCCTGTGGGAGGGTCAGCTGGGGCCAACCTCCCCTTTTTCTTCCCTCTCTCTGCTTCCCACCCTCCCTTTGGTGTTATGTGGAAGTGCAGAGTCCAGCAGCCCATGCACAGGGCAAGAGAGCTCCCAGAGGAAAGGAACAGGACTCATCCATCCATAAAAGCAGATGCCAGCACAACTTGCCACTACCCCATCCAAAAAGAGACCGAGAAGCCAAATAACAGAAAACCATTTTGAAGGGGAGGAGAGAAACAACTCCAAATTAACCACAGCAAATGCAGACAAGCTTCAGGAGATGGGCAAGTGTGTCAGCTCCTTCAGTAGAAAAGCTTTGTTAATGAACACTGTAATTAACTGTATCCATACTCAATGCCCTCCTGAAAGAAGAGAGCCTCTCCCCAAAACACAAATATTTAAGGGTGAGAGCCAAGAGAATGGGACCAGGCTCTTTTCAGAGACAGGACAAGGGGCAATGAGCAGAAACTGATGCACAGGAAGCTCCATCTGAATATGAGGAAGAACTTGTTTATTGTGAGGGTGGCAGAGGACTGGAATGGCTGCCCAGAGAGTCCGTGGAGTCTCTTTCCTTGGAGATACTCAAACCCAAGGACTGAATACAATTGAACACAATCCTGTGCAACCTGCTCTGGGTGAACCTGCTAAAGCAGGGGGTTGGACCAGATGATCTCCAGAGGTCCCTTCCCACTCCAGCCCATCCAGGATCCTGTAAAACACAAGATGCAGCTCCAGGAGTGTGCAGGGGCTGAGTCAGCACTTCCCATAACAAAATGCATTGCTTCACACAACACTCTGACCTACAGAGCCCCAGCACAGCAGGAGCCAGGAGAAAGCTGTCATTTGGAACAGCATAAAGCTTGCATTTCATGTCTTTAAAAGGTTTTACTGTATCAGCTTCTCTGCTAAGGGATGTTTGAATGTAGATACGGAATTTGAATACACAGGACGTGCCATATACAATCTGGCCACAGAATAGCTTATGGCTGGCAACTGGCTACATAAATTCCACCCAGAAATGAACTCACAACTTTAGATCTGTCAAATAACTTCCACCTCAACCCCAAAGTGTGGGTAAAATCCTACACTCAAGTAATTGATGAAGTTATCCACAGACTATGGGATGTCATCCTGAATGTCTTTTACTTGAAAAACAGTGGTGAGTGTGCAAGTACTGCACTTTAATTACAGAGAAAAGAAAAAGAAACAAAGAGTAAATTTCAGGTGGTGCCAAATGCAAGTAAGTTAATTTTCACGTGTTTACAGCAGGACAATTTCCTGCTGCTAAGATACATTGTACAGCAGGTTTACTATAAACTCTGAATAAAGATGGACACTGTTTTTTGCATTTAAGTAGCCTATCTGGATTTCTGCTTTTCATTTACTGAAAAAAATCTGACACTGCTTCCAGAATTAAAGCTTCCCCTGGGGTTAAACAATTGACACAGTGATGATTTCTGAAAGCTACTTGCACATAGCTTCAATTATGTACATTTTATAAAGGTCAGACCTGGACTTCTGCAAGGCCTTTGACATAGTCCCCTACTGCATCCTTCTGAACTGGAGAGAGATGGATTTGGTGATGGACTGTTGGGTGTATGAGGAATTGTTGGGTGGTCACATCCAGAGGGTAATGGTCAACAGCTCAATGTCCAGAGAGAGGTCAGGGGGTCCCTCAGGGGTCTGTACTGGGACCAGCACTGTTTAATGAATGGCACAGACACTGGGATCGAGTGCAGACTCAGCACATCAGCAGATGACACCAAGCCAGGGGTGCTGTGCACACTCCTGAAGGATGAGATACCATCCAGAGGGGCCTGCACAAGCTGAAGAAGTGAGACCATAGGAATCTCATCAGGCTGAACAAGACCAAGTGCTGGTGCTGCACCTGGGTCAGGGCAGCCCTTGGTATCAATCCAGGGGATGAAGGGATGTAGAGCAGCCCTGCCCAGAGGGACTCAGTGCTGCTGCTGGAGAGGCTGGCCAAGAGCTGGCAGTGTGTGCTTGCAGCCCAGAAAGCAAATCCCACCCTGGGCTGCATCCCCAGGGTGCAGCAGGGCTAGGGAGGGCATTGTGCCCCTCTGCTGAGAGCCCACCTGCAGTGCTGCATCCAGCTCTGGGATCCCCAGCACAGGAGAGATGGTTCAAAGGAGGCCACAGAGATGCTCAGAGGGTTGTGAACACGGGCTGAGCTGGGGCTGTGCAGCCTGGAGAAGGCTGTGGACAGGTTTTACTGCAGTCCTTCCATACCTGAAGGGGGCCTATGGAAAAGATGGAGACAAACATTTTAGCAGACCCTGCTGGGATGGGACAAGGGGTAAAGGCTTTGGACTGAAAGAGTAGATTCAGATTATATATAAGGAAGACATTTTTTACAATGAGGGTGGTAAAACACTGGCACAGGTTGCCCAGAGAGGTGTTGGATGCCCCATCCCTGGAAACATTCAAGGTCAGGTTGGATGGAGCTCTGAGCAACATGGTTGAATTGAAGATGTCCCTTCTCCTTGCAGGGGAGTTGGACTAAATGGCCTTTAAAGGTCCTTTCCAACCCAAACCATTCTGTGATTCCATGATTCAGAGTTTCTTACCAATGCTGAAGCCAACTTGGAGATGTCAATATTAACCTAAGAGATAAAATACTGTTGGGCAAGTTAACGTGATTTTGAGTCTATTGTTTATGTGATCACACATGGATTCTGCCTCTGCTCTGTGGTCTATGAAATAGTGTCTGCAGCCTACAGAAGCAAGCAGTGCTAATTATTTGTTCACATATGGTTTCCATCTCTGTTTATTTGGTGGGTATTAACCTGAAATTAAGTCAACCCAATAGAAAAAGAGAAACAACAAAATTGACTGTTTCAGAGGCAACACAAGCCTGTCTCGTGACAGCTGCTGGGCCTTTGCAGAATTTTAAGATACAGACACACATTTTTTCCCTTCCGCTGCTATTTCTGTTATGCACGTAAAAGGGAAAAATCAGCTTCCCAGGGAAAATCATGGCTTCAGCTGTGGCTGATACAGAACAAATCAATATCCACCTAAATCCAGAAACAAGACAACAGGCACAGGTTGCATACTGCAAACTCTTCAGACCCAGAACTCCCACCTCTGCTGCTTTAATTCAGAGGCAGCTGGCAGAGCACGCTGGAATTTCACTCAGCAGACACTTGAAAGCAAGTGGAGGAAACCACAAGCTCCCTCTCTGCATTTCTCTACGTACACACAAACCTGTCTTTAAGAAATCAAGCATGAGACAGACCCAATGACTTTACTCCACTGAATGTGTCCAGATACCAGGGAAAGAGTGGATAAACATCTAAAAAGCAAGTGATACACTGTACCTGCAATGAAATAGGTCTCAGAATCATCCTTCAGTCCCCCCACCCCCAGTCTGGCACTAAACTAAGTCAGGCCCATGAGGGCTTTACAATGAATGCAGTCTGAAGGTCTTGGTCCACTCAATCACAGAATAGGCAAAAAGCAGTGACCTGGGATAATGAATCTTGAGAGGGCACAGGATCCAGGTGCATCATAGCCCTGACACTCACTGCCCACCTCGTCTCAAAATAGCACAATGTAATGTGGAAAGCAACAGATAAGGGTGTTGGGGAAACACGAATTTAACACAAGTAACAAAAAAAAAGTGTAGAGAGCTGTGATTTTCAAATCGAAGCTGCACTTTTAAATAACCAGCAGGAACAAAACCAAGTGAATCATCTTACTTATCACCAACAAGCAAACCCAAACCAACAATGGATTCACAGTTGTGGCTAAAGGGTATTAACAGTCTATGAAACATCATGTGGAAACTTGATATTTGTGGTTGAAAAGGATTCAATTGCAGAGATGATTCAGGCATCTTCAGCACAGCTGTAACCATACACTAGAGTATGTTCTGTACCTCAGAAACTGTTGCTAACTCCGGGATAATCCTCTAGACTTGATGTTCAAGATTTGTTCTGAAAGAATTACCTATCCACCCTCAAGGGGGAAAAAAAAATAACCCAATACCTCTTAAATCCTTTGCCAGCTAATCTATAACAGAGCAATTCTTAAATTCTCTGGTGCTGGTTTCAGTTGTAGTGCACATGTGTAACTACAGCCTAAATACCAACACCATTTGCCTGTAGTGGTCCTGGGAAGGCTGGAGGTGAATGTGTGTGCAGAGCCAGGTGAACAGGCTGGAGTCTGCCAGCAAAGCAGAATAAGCACAAAGTCTCACCCATTTTACAAGTACAGTGCTGGTTCTGCACCACTCAATGGGTATTTGGTGGAATAATAAAACAAAGCTCTCCTGGGGAGATGTCCAAGCACAAACCTCTCTGCAGAGAGAAACTTTTCTTAAAGGACCCAGGCCAACCTCTAAAAGGTTTTGTTAAAGTCTCCTCATATCAATCTGTTCCTCCATAACTGCAGTCTCTGAAGGCAGTGTTCATTTCTGGGTTTCAGCATCCCCACTTGGCATGTGACATCAGTTTCTTTCAAGTCAGGGTTCGGGATTTAAAACACCACTGGTATAATTACACCATCAATTTTTCTAATCCACCAAAGATCTCCCCAGCCTTCCAGGTGCACTTAGTAGGAGAGAATGAAGCTGCTTGCAAAATTCTTGGGTATTTTCATGCAGGAAATAATGCCAGTTTAACAGTTCTCATACTCATACAAATTAGCTGCTGTTTGGTTGAATACATTCATATCTGCTATGAAAAAGATGGCTCTATCAGCTGCTTCTTTATGAGCTTGTTCTAAACCAGTGATGTGACAGTGCAAAACTACTTATTTTCTGTTTCATCAAGAAGTAATTCCTTCAGGCATTAAGATGTGACATAAAATCTTTCACTAAATTGAGCAATTTCATTAAGTTTTCTGTGAAGAAAGTAAAATACAGCACGGAATACAAAAGCTTTTAAAATGTGCCAGGGAATATCATTGGGAAGGTAACAAACTATTCAAGCCACAGGCCCGTATTACACATTTAAAACATTGTCTGAGACATTAAATAACCACAGAAACAGTTTTATATAACATGATTTAATATCAGTTGTTCAAGAACTCGGGAGCAAACATTTACTTTTTTCTGATTAGTATTAGCAACTTAAAAAAAAATAAAAGGCATTCTTCTGATGACTGAAATACATTCCCAGGGGGAATTCAAGCATCACAGTTCTTTCCACAGACAACCTCCAAGTAAAACATGTATTGCCTGGAGAGACTAAACACCAGGAAAGCTCTACACAGCAGAGATTCTTCCCACTTTTAGGCATTTCACTTTTTCCTGCTTTTGAGGGAGGTGTTGTGAACTCTCACTCTCTTCTGCACGGAAGAAGAGATCTTCAGAGATGCTTTCTTTGTGAGGGATCTTTCCACAGCCCCGGGTTTCCATAGCAACAGCTGAGCATCCTCTCCACCCGTCAGCAGAGACTCATCCGTGGGGCTCCAGCAGAAGGAGCGGACGGTGGCCGAGTGTCCCCCACGCAGGGTCCCCACCAGGCTCAGGCCATCAGTGCCACAGCTGATCAGGTGGATGTTTCCTGTGGAAGTTCCCCCAATCAGGAAGAGCTTCCCTGCCTTTTCATGGTACAAGCCACCCACCAGGTAATGCAGGCCGTGGTTTTCAGCGCAGACCGACTCTCTGGCATCCAGAACGTGCAGCAGGGTTATTGGTTCTTCGGTGTCCAGCTGAGCCATGTCCCACCAGCAGAACCCCTCGTCGTGTGTCGTGCAATAGACCTGTTTGTAATCTTCCCCAGCCCAGCCCAGAGAACTCACTGAGGAATCTGAATTGCAAGTCGATATCAAAGCATCGTCTTCGTTATCCTTGTTGATGTCAAACACATTCACCAAGCCGTCAGTTGAACCAGACACCACCAAATTGGGTTCGACGGGATGAAAACAGATTTTGGTGATGTCATCATTGTGACTTTCAGAATAGACTCCCAAGGGCTCTTTAGTGGCACTGGCACAGTCTGTAACACCTCTTGCATCCCAAAACACCAGAAACGTGTCCTTCTCAACTTTCTCCGTCCCGGCACAAACGATGAGGTCGCTGCAGCTGACATCGAAGCTGATGAAGACGTTGGAAGGGTAACCAGTGAACACCTGCACGGGCTTCTGCGAGGCTGAGCGAACATCCCAGCCCCTGACCGTGCCCTGGCTGCAGGCTGAGAACACCAGGCTGTCACAGGTGTGAGCGAACCTGACCCCGTGGAACAGCCCGGGCTGGCTGCGGTACTCCCGCAGGAACTGCAGCGTCTCCCTGTCGTACACCCTGATGGATTCATTGGAACAGGAAACTGCCACGAGGCGGCTGCTCCCGGGCTGGGCAGCTCTGGAGGTGTCCATGTCCAGCAGGTAGGCGGGCTCTGAGCTGGGCACACAGCGCCTGGCTATGCGCAGAGCCGCCAGCTGCTCCTCCACCTTCTCCACCGCCGTCATCTCCCCAGCCTTGCCAGAAACCTGCAACAAATAAAAGCCAAGGAGAGCTTTAATTACAACATTCTTCAGCAGTGTTAGCTTGAAAAATACTCACGAGGAAGCATCTCGTGCAGAGGTGATGCACAGAGCTAAAATTCAATTATCCCAATGCCCTCCCCACCACAGCTTCATTCACAGGAACACAGAACAGGAAAGGGCTCCCTGATCTGAGGAGTTCAGTCTCTCGTGTCTGTAAGCACTACACCAGATAATCCCCTTAACAGATTAAACTGTCTATCTGGGAATCCTGGGAAAGTCACTTAGCTAAATTTGCTTTATTATTTTTATGAAGCAACGTGATGCTCTCCACAAGTGGAAACAAAATTAAGTCACCCTCTCTACCTGAGGAGGAATAAGCTTTGTTTTAGGAAGCACAGCCCACAAACAGATGCATCAGTACAACTGCAGGAGGCTTCTTAAGTAAACTCCTGTGCTGAGGGACGTGCACAGGGGAGGCAGAGAACAAGACCAAAATTACCCAGCACTACAGCCTGCAATGGCCTGGTGAGGTAATTTTACAAGTATTTAGGTGCCCAATGACGCACAGAAACACCTGCCAGCGTATCAGGGACCACCTAAACAGGCTATGTGACCTGTGGAATTCACTGCAATTAAGCCCCTCAACGTTTTCTGAGCCTCCTGTAAAACCACAGAACACTGGCTTTTAGTGCAGCTGATAAAAATCTTCCCTGCAGAGGCAATTCCTCTCTGGCATTACTGAGCCCTCCTAGAAACCCAAACTATTTCAGCAATGCACACGAATGCAAACTTCACCCAGCAAAACCAAAATTAAACAAAACTCTCTTGGATCCTCTCACAGATTCACTTCTAAAATATGCCCTAGAAAAAAGGAAAAACATAGTTTTCCTTTCTATAACACAACAGAAAATTCTATTTTGCAATTGCAATAAAGACTCCATCAATTCAGAGTCAGGAAAAGTACAGCAGCATTTCCATTTTAAAGAAATATTTGCAATGGTTTTAGTGGTTCACAAACTACAACCTTTATTAAAGGAAGATGTAGGTATGTTATTACAGTCATCCACATCTATCAAAAACACAGGTTCAATTAGACCATTATTATGTGTTTAAAAAGAATCAAAACCCAAACATTGAGGGCATCGCAGGGGTCAACACTCCAGTGATTTCTCAGTGGTACTGATATTTCCTTAAGATCTGGACCAGCAGCCAGTCCCAGGTACCACATGCATGAAATGACCCTTAAAAAATCCAAAGAGAAATGGAATAAAAATCAGGCAGACACAGAATACAAGAAAATATTCTCATGCCATCCCAGCTGTTCTATCATCAATTTTTCTGCAAATTCTCCAGGCTGGGTTTTTAGGGGTGGAATGTGCAAGTTTCCATGTAGTACTTGCTTTAGTTGTAATTATTTTAATTGTCCACGAGAGACCAGAAACAAAGGAAAAGTTGCCATGACAAAGCTGCATTCTGCTTTTTTTTTCCTTCTTGGCGTTGTTTGTGGTTTCTGGGGTTTGCTTTCCCTCCTCTGGTTTGGTGCACACAAATATTCACGACGCCATGTGACAAACCAGCAAATTCTTAAAAAACAGCTTAAGCAGGCACACATAAAAACTTAATTCCCAAGTCACAAATAATCTCACTAAGCGATTTGCCTCAGTAATATCCTGACAATGAGGTCCCCAGGTTAATCTACATCAAAGCAACCTTTCAGAGCACAACCACCAGTCATTTTTGCCATAAAATGCAGACATCCTGTGGAAACTCCTTTTCCCCTCTGAAGCAAAGAAGTTTAACATGTTTTCTGGCATCACCTTGTGTACAACCTACCCGCAGAACTTGTTCCTTACTTATACTTCTGGGTATGTCCTCGAATGAAAGAGGCTTTTACTAGAACTATTACATAAAGCCAACTGTTCTCAAATGTTGTTTGCTATGCTGCTTAAACACAAAACTGTTAAACCAATCCATGCAAATTAATAATATAGACTGAAGAAATAAAATATTTTTAACATTATTAATTAGGAGAACTGCTTAATTAAATTTACAAAACAATTACAATGGAAGCTTCTATTTAAATAGAGTTTCAAACTCACATGCTTGAGGGTGTGGAAAGGAATTTTTGTAAACCAGCTCTCCTGCAGTGCTATGGTTACTAAAAAAAAAAAATCAGGTTATCTCTGTAAATTTCTTGTAAGAAATATGTAGTTTTCCAAGCTGACCTGAATTTTAAGCTCTAAATATTCAGACTTTGTCTACTCAAAAGGCCAAGTAAACTCAAACAGACATGTTCCTGACAAATGTCATCCATTTGGAAGGCAAGCTGCAGTTGTTTAAATATTTCTGACTATGATAGAGAGTATCTTTCAATAAGCAGTTTCTACAACACTCATGTCAGGGCTTTTACTGCTGGGGAAGGCGAGGGAACTCTACAAATACCCAGAAGTTGTAAAATGCCAGAGTCTGCAAAAGGAGGTTCATTCAGTTTTAATGATATTTTCTGGGAAATAAAATTAGCTCAACACAACTCATAAGCTTTTGCCCAGAATGACTTAAGTACAGCTATTCTGAAATACCAGGAAACGCTGTTCATGTTTTCAGACAGAAGTGCAATTTCTACCATCAGGAAGGTGAAGGGCTCAGTTTTCCATTCTATTTTCACTGCAACAGCTAAGACTTAAAGTTGTGTTCGATGGCAGCCAGGTTTTTGCTAAAGCCTCAGTAAAATGTCTGCCTTAGAAAGAAAGTCTTCAGACTATTATGAAATTGTGATTGAAGGTTATATAAACAACTCATGCTCAAACTTCAGGGTGTAGCTGCCAGCCCTTCCTTTTCAGAAGGGGAAGTCACTGTTGTATTTTTGATGGGAAAGTTTAAATGGCAGGAATAGGATCTGTGTTAAATTTATGAGACAAATAGGAAACAATGGTCTTCCAAACACAATAGAAGATAACTAAGCACTGGACTGCAGCCACCTACAAAGCACACGGATCTCTGCACTGAAGCACTTTTAGTTCCTTAAGTTCAACAACAGAGATATCTGTTTTCCAAAGAATCCTTTGGCAAAATCAGAGTCTTTGAAATGTTTTGGACATAGCACAACAGCCAGCTGTGATGACCAGAGTGGAGAACTGCTCATGTTTGTATGACAAACTTTCTGACACAAAGAGTTGTACCAACAGCTTGCTCTTGGACTGCTCCAGTCTCAGAAAAAATCACAGAGGGCACTGGCCAAAAGCTCTGCTTTCCCCATGGTTCCTCATCTGCTCAGAATGTCAGGTAGTTCATTAAATTCAGGCTTTTCCAGCAAAGTCACCCACAGTATGGATCTACAGTCTCAACACTGACAAAATCCAGGTGATGTCAAGGTGCCAGGAAACCACCACCACCACTGGGCTGACACACCAGTACCTGGCTGAAGGTGAATGGCTCTTCACTTGTGCTTGAAACAGAGGTGCAATCCCATCCCTAGGGATCACCATTCCTTATGGGGAACAGCTGAATCTTTCAGTTGAGCCAGGAAAAGCCGCCTTTTATAAATTAAACCTGAAACTTCTATATTATTATATCTAAACTTCTGGAACTACACTCAGGTAATCTGTTCTATGAATTAAGTACATAGTTCCAGGCAACCCCTGCACATCTCCTGGATACCACAACTACCAGAAACAATAAGCTTCTGGAAGGACACTGAAAACTCAATTCATCTTGGGAACTCAGAATAAATACCGTTCTCTGAAATAACCTAAAATATTTTGACCTCCAGGGCATCCTACAAGGCTCCTTTAAAAAAGAAATAAACTCCATGTTTAGAATAGAAGGCACGAAGTGGAAGTGATGCCAAAGAGGCAGGACAGGATTTTCAGATGCCTTTGTTATGTGTTTTTCACTGGCGGAGTGTGGAAACAACCACACAGCAAGACTAGAAGCAAATAGTTGTGCCAAAGGCAGCCCTTTCCAATGGGGGAGAAATGAAAAGCAAGGATCTATCTGCACAAACTAAACACTTAACATTGTCCCAGCACACACTGCTGTGCTGTTTGTGCAGTATTCTAAACGTTGCAGCTTCAGTTCAAGCCAGCAGGCTCATCAGTCCTCTTCAATCCAGAACGTTTTTCAAACTATAAACCAGCAAATCATAAGTTATTTCCCTTTTCCTTTGAGTGGTGTACAGAAGATGCTGCCAAGTTGCATAGTTCTCCTTTCCAAAAGGGAATGTTAGCTCAAAAATTTATAGAAATACAAATTTTCCTTTGAAAAATACAGGGAAAAATGTGGGAAAATGGCACATTCTCAAAGATTTAATCAGTAATGTAAGAGTAACTTATGAGTAGGAGGGTAGAAACACGTAATAAAAATGAAAAAGACCTGTAGTTCTGGCAATCTTCTTCTGCAGAGGTCAATACCAAAAATAGCAAGGGATCTGAACAGCAGCAGATGAAATCTTGCACTGTTCTTTCCTACTATAAACAATACAAGCAGATCCTCCCTTTATTTTCACAATAATTAAAAGTTCCAGAGCAAGCTCAGAACAAACCCAGAGCTCTGGGCGGCGGGAGGCAGCTCGTGCATGCACAGGACACATGGTTTGCATTTGGGAGCAGAGCTGCCAAGGCAGGGAGAACACACCAGTGCTGCATTTCCCAATGCAGGGCAGAACACATCAGTGTTGCATTTCTCCAGTGCAGTGAGAACACATCAGTGCTGCACTTCCTCAAAGCAGGGAGGACACATCAGTGCTGCACTTCCCAATGCAGGGAGAACACATCACTGCTGCACTTCCCAATGCAGGGAGAACACA